>JAQQAC010006923.1:1709891-1770787 GCA_029783875.1 Phataginus tricuspis | reverse complement strand
GACCTGAATGTAAATCATGAAACCATAAAACTCTTAGAAAAAAACATAGGCAAAAATCTCTTGGACATAAACATGAGTGACTTCTTCATGAACATATCCCCCCGGGCAAGGGAAACAAAAGCAAAAATGAACAAATGGGACTATATCAAGTTGAAAAGCTTCTGTACAGCAAAGGACACCATCAGTAGAACAAAAAGACATCCTACAGTATGGGAGAATATATTCATAAATGATGTATCTGATAAGGGGTTGACATCCAAAATATACAAAGAACTCACGCACCTTAACAAACAGAAAGCAAATAATCCAATTAAGAAATGGGCACAGGACATGAATACACACTTCTCCAAAGAAGAAATTCAGATGGCCAACAGGCACATGAAAAAATGCTCCACATCGCTAATCATCAGAGAAATGCAGATTAAAACCACAATGAGATATCACCTCACACCAGTGAGGATGGCCAACATCCAAAACACAAAAACCAACAAATGTTGGCGAGGATGTGGAGAGAGGGGAACCCTCCTACACTGCTGGTGGGAATGCAAATTGGATCAACCATTGTGGAAAGCAGTATGGAGGTTCCTCAAAAAACTCAAAATAGAAATACCATTTGACCCAGGAATCCCACTCCTAGGAATTTACCCCAAGAACACAGCAGCCCAGTTTCAAAAAGACAGATGCACCCCTATGTTAACTGCAGCACTATTTACAATAACCAAGAAATGGAAGCAACCTAAGTGCCCATCAGTAGATGAATGGATTAAGAAGATGTGGTATATATACACAATGGAATATTACGCAGCCATAAGAAAAAAACAAATCCTACCATTTGCAACAACATGGATGGAGCTGGAGGGTATTATGCTCAGTGAAATGAGCCAGGCTGAAAAAGACAAGTATTAAGTGATCTCACTCATATGTGGGTATAAGAACAATGAACAATAACAACAAAAAATAACTGAAGGAACAAAACAGCAGCAGACTCACAGAACCCAAGAATGGACTAATAGTTACCAAAGGGAAAGGGACTGGGGAAGAAGGGCGGGAAGGGAGGGATAAGAGGGTAAAAGGGGTATTACGATTAGCAGACATAAGGTGGGGGGGCACGGGGAGGACTGTACAACTCAGAGAAGACAAGTAGTGATTCTCATCTCACTACGCTGATGGACAGTGACTGTAATAGGGTTGGTGGGGGGGACCTGATGAAGGGGGTAGTTTAATCATCACAATATTGCTCATGTAATTGTAGGTTAATGATACTAAAATAAAATAAATTGTAAAAAAATATATATATATATCATTAGGACGTGCAAATTGTAAAAAAATAATAAAAAATGAAATAAAATAAAAATAAAAATAATAGTGTGATGAAAAAAAAAATAATAACCTTAAGGTTTTAAGCCTGGTAACTGGGAGAATGCCGCTGCAGTTCACATGAGTCAGTTGTTTTTCATGACATAATATGAGTCATGAAAGGAGAAGCTGTTTTCAGAGGTCACCATGAAAAGGAGAAACATTGGCTCTAAAGTGCCTAGTTCTGAGGCACTGTCCAATTGGAAATGGGTTTCAAGCATATGGAAATAATTCTGAAGCTCAGGAAAAGAGAATGATGGAGAAGAATGATAAGTGATGATAGTGTAGATGCTGAAGCCTTGGAGGTGATTGAAATCCCTGAGCGAGATTAGAATGGTAGAACAGGTCTGAGTAAAGAATTCTGGAAAATGTCTATTTCCCTAAAACATCTGTTCCTGTAAAAGCAAGTGCCAGACTTATGCTGTGATGTTGGTGCTGGCCGTCAGTGTCAGAGGCTGCAGAAACGTCAAAGAATGTGAAGAGTGACAAAGGTTACTGGTTTCCTAAGTAGGGGTGTGTAAATAGTGTCAGTAGAATGAAGAAGGGAAGGAGCTGGGTGAAGAGAAGTCAGACCATGGCAAGGAGAGGGAGGCAGTTTCAAGAAGCGTGGCAGTGAAGAGGAGAAAAGTTGATAGTCATTAGTTTTGTTTTGTTTTGTTTTGGTATGATTAATATACAATTACATGAGAAATATTGTGGTTACTAGATTCCCCCCATTATCAAGTCCCCACCACATACCCTGTTATAGTCACTGTCCATCAGCGTAGTAAGATTCTACAGAGTCACTACTTGTCTTCTCTGTGCTATACTGCCTTCCCGTTGCCCCCCCCCCGCTACATTATGTGTGCTAATCGTAATGCCCCTTATTCCCCTTATCCCTCCCTTCCCACCCTCCATGCCCCAGTCCCTTTCCCTTTGGCAACTGTTAGTTCATTCTTGGGTTCTGTGAGTCTGCTGTTGTTTTGTTTCTTCAGTTTTTGCTTTGTTCTTATACTCCACAGATGAGTGAAATCATTTGCTACTTGTCTTTCTCTGTCTGGCTTATTTCACTGAACATAATACCCTCTACCTTCATCCACGTTGTTGTAAATGGTAGGATTTGTTTTCTTCTTATGGCTGAATAATATTCCATTGTGTATATGTACCACGTCTTCTTTGTCCATTCATCTACTGATGGACACTTAGGTCGCTTCCCTTTCTTGACTATTGTAAATAGTGCTGTGATAAACATAGGGGTGCATATGTCTTTTTGAAACTGGGCTCCTGCATTCTTAGGGTAAATTCCTAGGAGTGGAATTCCTGGGTCAAATGGTATTTCTATTTTTAGTTTTTGAGGAACCTCCATACTGCTTTCCACAATGGTTGAACTAGCTTACATTCCCGCCAGCAGTGTAGGAGGGTTCCCCTTTCGCCGCATCTTTGCCAGCATTTGTTGTTCTTAGTCTTTTCTTTGTTGGCCATCCTAACTGGTGTGAGGTGATATCTCACTGTGGTTTTAATTTGCATTTCTCTGATGAGTAGCAATGTAGAGCATCTTTCCATGTGCCTGTTGTCCATCTGAATTTCTTCTTTGGAGAATTGTCTCTTCATATCCTCCACCCATTTTTTAATAGGGTTATTTGCTTTTTGGATGCTGAGGTGTGTGAGTTCTTTATATATTTTGGATGTTAACCCTTTGTCAGATATGTCATTTGCAAATATATTCTCCCATACGGTAGGATGCCTTTTTGTTCTGCTGATAGTGTCCTTTGCTGTACAGAAGCTTTTTAGCTTGATGTAGTCCCATTTGTTCATTTTTTATTTTGTTTCCCTTGCCCGAGGAGGTGCATTCAGGAAAAAGTTGCTCATGTTTATATTCAAGAGATTTTTGCCTATGTTGTCTTCTAAGAGTTTTATGGTTTCATGACTTACATTCAGGTCTTTGATCCATTTGAGTTTACTTGTGTGTATGGGGTTAGACAATAACCCAGTTTCATTCTCTTGCATGTAGCTGTCCAGTTTTGCCAACACCAGCTGTTGAAGAGGCTGTCATTTCCCCATTGTATATCCATGGCTCCTTTATCAAATATTAATTGACCATATATTGTTGGGTTTATATCTGGGCTCTATTCTATTCCACTAGTCTATGGTTCTGTTCTTGTGCCCATACCAAATTGCCTTGATTACTGTGGCTTTGTAGTAGAGCTTGAAGTTGAGGAGCGTAATCCACCCCCCACCCCCGCTTTATTCTTCCTTCTCAGGATTTCCTTGGCTTTTTGGGGTCTTTTGTGGTTCCATATGAATTTTAGAAATATTTGCTCTTGTTCATTGAAGAATGCTGTTGGTATTTTGATAGGGATTGCATTGAATCTGTAGATTGCTTTAGGCAGGGTGGCCATTTTGACAATATTAATTCTTCCTATCCATGAGCACGGGATGTGTTTCCATTTATTGGTATCTTCTTTAATTTCTCTCGTGAGTGTCTTGTAGTTTTCAGAGTATAGGTCTTTCACTTCCTTAGTTAGGTTTATTCTTTTTGATGCAATTGTGAATGGAATTGTTTTCCTGATTTTTCTTTCTGCTAGTTCATCGTTAGTGTATAGGAATGCAACAGATTTCTGCATATTAATTTTGTATCCCGCAACTTTGCTGAATTCAGATATTAGATCTAGTAGTTTTGAAGTGGATTCTTTAGTCATTAGTTTTACAAGTATTTATTGAATACCTACTAAATATTAAGCATGATGTAAGCACTGGGGGATACAGTGGTGCTAAGACAGGTGAATCCCTGAACTTACATACTAGTGGAGGGAGCTAGACAATACACAGGTAAATAAACAAGGAACTATCTGATAAGTGCACTGAAGATTATAAAATTTGGTGATTGATAGGGTGGTCAGGAAAGGCCTTTTTGAGGTCAGATCTGAGCTGACACATGAGTGACAGGAAGAATCTAGCCCTGCAGAGATCTGGACACAGAGCACACCAGGCTGAGGGGACAGTAAGTATAAAAGCGCTAAGACTGGAGAAAGCTTGGTATTTTTAAGGAACAGAAAGGTGGCTGTGTGGCTTGAATGTGGAAGTGGGTGGGAGTAGCTGGAATAGATCTTGCAGAGGAAATAAGAACTAACCAGTGTAGGCTCTATCAGTCATGGTGGAGTTTGCATTTTATTCTAAGTGAGCTAACCACTGTGGGGTTAAGTTGAGGAGTAACATGGTTTAATTTTTGGTTTTTTTAAATCCCTCTGGGTGTTCTGAGAATGCATTTTAAAACAGCAAGAGAGGAAGTAGAGAGACCAGTTAGGAGGCTAGTGTGGTGATGGAGATGAGAGGGTATAGTGGTTTTGTACTGAATTGGTAAGAATGAGGATGGAGAGAAGCAAATACACTTTGGGGTATAGTTCTGAAGTGAAGCCGACAGGACTTGTTGATGTGAAGGACACAGAAAAGGCAGGAATCAGGTGATGTCATGGTATCTTAAAGTGGAGCGCTTGCAGCTATGAGAGAAGGCTTTCTCATGGTTAGGGCAACTGTGTGGGAACCAATGTGTGGAAGGGGATAGCGGATTCAAATGAGAAGTAATAATTGAAGAGGCAAGGTTTGGAGGAGGAAAAGAATAGTTGAGGTCTGAAGTACGGCTTTCAAACTTTAATGTGCATACAAATCCCCCTGAAGATCTTGTTAAAATGCAGATTAATTTAGTTCTGGGGTGGGGCTGGAGAGTCTGCATTTCTAACTATTTCTTTGATTCAGACACCATTCTAGAAGTAGTCTCAAGCTCATTTTACTATTAGTTAATAGCTATCTGTATGAGCACGCTTCCTTTAACATCACAGAATGGCATACATATTTTTATGTCTTTCCTTGCCTGAAAATATATTTAATGCCTCCAGAAAGTTTCCTCCTCTGACAGGCACAGGTGGGTTTTTCTGTTTTTTGTTTTGTTTTGTTTTAAACAGTTCCTTGCCTTTCATTCCCCACCAGAAAGCAGTAGAGAGCTGTCTTCTTTCCCCTCCCCTTTCTCTGTTATCCATCACCAGCATCCCTCCTGCAACTAGCTCATTTACCCTCAAAGTTCAGCTGTTTTCTGTGACCACTTCTGTGTCCTTGATGCCATTGTACAGTATGATCTGTGGGTCATTTCATCTTTTGTAGCTGGGGTGTGGGGGGTGGGGGAGGGTGTTCCTGGCCAGGGGCAAATCCCGCTGTGAAACTGGTGAAACCAAAGTAAGTCAAGGGAAAGGGTAGATTGGGAGAAACCATTTTTATTGCTCACAGCTTGCTCCAGTTTGCTAGCTAGGCCCGCCCCCACTGTCTCCTCCAGCCGCTGCTCATGCTCCTCCCTCAGGGCGTGCTCTCTCCTTCCCCCTACCCCTTCCTGGAGGAACTCCATTGGCGTGTCCTTGGTGACTGGCAGATGCAAGACCAGTTATATACAAGGAATGGAGAGGAGGGAGTGGGGAGGAGAGAATAGCTGTCCTCTCTCCCCACCTTGCCCCAGGTCGTTGGAAGGCTCAGAGTGGTAGGCATCTGTCTATACATGAATGAACTAAGGCTAGGTGGGAGATTCTGGAAATTCTGCAATTTACCCCCACGCCTTTGAACCTAATTTCTTTCCATCAATAAGACTTTAGTTGGAGTACATGATTTCTTAAGGGCACTGTAGCTTTGCATTTTTATAACAGTAAAAGTAACATTACTACAGTGCTTTAGATTTTGCTATAGTCTCTCAACAACCCAGTACTGTGAATACAAATGAAAAGTCTATGACTCTTTCACTTCTGCAGTAGTTCCAAGCACTGAACTCTTTTAGCTTTATTAATCTTGTTCCATTACAAGTAGCTTGGCTGTTATCTTTGAACATTCTATCCTTTCTAATTACTGTGTTTTTCTCTATTATGTGTCTGCCTGAAGCTGGCTTTAAACTCTCATCCTCTAAGTATTCGTGACTGCCTGAACTATTGCATCCTCTCTTGATGTCTGTCTCCCAGTTAAGCCGTGTGTATGAGAACTGACGCATTCCCATACCGTTTTTCTTTTAATTGGGATCCATGCATTCTTTCCCCATGTTCCATGCCTCTTGCTTTCTGTGTCCTTTCTTCTTTTTTCTGTTCCCTTACCTAATTCTATTATTTACCATGTCAGACTTCTGCAAATCACTTAAAATGAACAAGTTTCTCTGATTGGGGAAAATATATTGTGAGACCCATCACAATGAGCCTTTATTTATTTTAGTCTTGAAAGGCAAGATTCTTTTTCTTTATAATTTACACTTTGCCTACTTACAGGCAGTGTAATACATAATGATAAAGACCATAATACAAAATGGATATAAACTGAAAATAGGACTTGGACCTTTCTGACACCAACTGCAGCTTTTCTGATGGATTGTTAAGTTGGTAGAGAGGGACTAGGTATATTCACATTGTAAATTGGTTTAAATTTTCTATTTAATTAGCCAAGAATATAAAATCTTAGAAGCCAGATGGCCACAAGAAGCAGGTACAGAGAGAGCATATCTCAACAGACATGACTTCCCCTGAGCGAGCAAGGGGACGATTTGGTGGATCTGAGAACTCAGCTCAGTTTTTGCCTCACCACTGCCCTTTCATCCTTGGAGCTCATTTCACAAGTTTAGGACAACTTTCTCTAATAATCTGTATTTATGGGAATACTTACAAACACAGGATTCCCTTGTTTTTTTGTTTGTTTTGCTTTTGGTTTTTTAATTTTCCCGAGTCTGCTCCTTTGGCTCTGTTTTAATAACTTTTATCAGGTTGGTTCTGATACTAAGCTTGGTCTGATATCATAGTTACATGTCATGTGTTCAGTAAGTATTTCTTTAACACATATTCCTGGAACTGTTTTAGGCATTGAAGATTCAGCAGTGAGCAAAACAGACAAGAAGCCTGCTTTCCTTTGGTTTACTTTCTAAGGGGCTAATTGTGGCTTTTTAATATGTAAATTATATTCTGAGGAATGTGGTTGTAGTCTTAATTTTTTCAGTTCTGTATAATGACTGTGTTCAGTGCCCGGTATCTTTTTTATCCTGTATGCCACATGCCTCTTGTGAGAAGAGACGGCACTCCCGAGTTGCCCACAAGAGAGCAGACTTGGACAGCCAGAGCTCCCTGACGTTCTGTACCTTTGAGAGCAGGGAATGTTATTTCAGAACGGCAGAATCTTTTATCGAGAAAATACAGTATCAGAGGCCTTGGAGTTTATACTTTGAATAATATTTTTAAAAATTAGAGCTTGCGTAACTGTTTTTAGGTTCTCCCAAAGTGTTACACACTGACTTGAATGTCAATGGCTTTGGATAATTTATAGCCATGGTAAACATATAATAAAAGAAAGCAAAATGTCTGAAATGACTAAATTTAGTAAATCTGAGTACATTTTGTAATTTTAGTATATTTTGCTAAATTTAGTGTTACTTAAATCCAAGAGAAATGTCACCCTTATCCTTATTCTTGCCTTGTATGTGTCTTTGATAAAAACTCAGATTTATAAAATATGTGCACCAAAACATAAATATTTGTCTTGCAAAATGATTCACCCTAGAATTCATTTAGATAGCAAAAAATGCTGATTTCCTCTAATGCATTTTTGGGGAAGAGGGTATGATTTAACATGTTTACTTTAGATAGGGAGTCAAATATACAATAAATCCTGTGTAAATTATAGTGTGAAACTTCACATTTGTATATAGAGTATTTTTGAAAGTAAACAGAGCTTTACTTAGTTGTCTTAACTCTTTACTGGTCCTGGCCCTAACCTCCCCCATTTTTTGGCCAGGGCCTGGCTGAGCTAGATAAACCACCCTTGGATGACTAAGAATTGATCAAAATGATTTCACTGATACATAGTCATACACACGTGACACTTACTAGTTGAAGATACACATTAAGTGTTCCTCTAAATGTGTTCTAACTATGTACTTCCATTGTCATTGTCTTGGCCATAGTTACCGGGGGTAGAATCCTCATGATGATAGATTCCTAAAGTTGCCGTTTTTTTTGGCTATGGTGCTGAGCAAATATACAATGACTCTCTGGTCCATGTAAATCCCAAACAGAGCTCATTAATCCAGAGTTAGAGTAGTTTGATTACCATTGCTAATGTGATGCTCTGCCTCTTCTTTTCTGTACTAGAAACCAACCTGAGAATGATACATTAAAAGAGGACCAGCTATTCAGGCTCATAAAACACACGCTAAATCCTAGTGAAGGAAGGTACTCTCTGGAAAGCAGAACATAACAAAATGAAAGGCAAACGTAACCTCTTCTGTTGGTTAATCTGTTTCTGTTAATATAATAAGATTGGGCTCTGTCTAGTATAATAACATATGAATTAAGAGTATCTTTATTCTTAATTATAAGCCTAATACCATAGGCAGGCCTATTCCTAGTTTTCTAGTTTTGTTTCAGAGAGTAAGTTTGAACCCTGGTATCAAGTTCCAGTCTGACCCAAGGCTTTCTGAGGGTTAGAATACACTGGAGATGGTAAAGAGAAATATAAAATAATTCAGTGTTTGATGATAACATATGGACGCAGGCTGAGAATTGGGGGATCTTGAGTGTGTGTGTGTTCCCTCTGGATGAGGAAGCCAGATAGGGACTGGGGTGTCTAATGAATTTCCCTACAGGTCAATCTGAAGAAGTCCTGGCTGCTCAGAACAACTACTCAAGTACAGCCTAAAGGAGTACCAAAAACTAAGCTTCCTACATGGTTTTTCAGGGTGAAAATGGTGGGGGTGTTAAGAAAGCAGGTAGGCATGAATCATCTGGTGATGCTAGAATAAGAGGAAGCAGACATTTCTGAAGGGAGAGGAGGGTAAGTGAAGGAAGAGGATGGTTTCTGTCAGGCTGAGGAAATCAAGAGTTCTGCAAAGTAGGGGGTCCAAGGAGAGGAGACAAAAAAGGGTGTGTCTCATATAGGCTATATGTTTTTTTGTTTTGCTCTCCAAGCCTTCCCTCGTGCCCGCTTTTCAGGTCCGTTTGGGATTTGGCTCAGGGATATCCATCACCTTCCCTGATTGAGCCCATGGGGCAGAAAGAGCCCACAGAGTAGCAGGATGTTATTTGAAAAATAAGACAGCTCCACGGCGTCCAAGAATAACTGCAGCATAGGTAGGATTAGCTGCCCATATCTTACCATATTTGGTTCATCTCTTCTTGAAATTTAGAAAGACAAAGTTAGGAGATCACTCCATGCAGCACAGAATTTGCCAATGTATAATTTTATAATCTATGAAATGAGAAAATAATAATGTATTTTGGGAGCCATTTTTCTTCTCTTAACTAGAGGAAGAAGAGAGAGAAATATCCTTGACTATAAATGGAATTGATAGGTGATGATTTGCTATAATCAGCTTGTGAAAGGGGTGAATTCATGGTCTATCAGTCAGACATGAACTGGAGCTGGCATGTTTGACTTAACTACCAAGTTCTGGAAGGCATCAACCTGCCAATTTTTTTCAGTTTTCCTGTGAAATTTCTAGTTGAATTTAGCCACTGATTTATTGTTTCCCAAGTTTGAGGAAAATGAAGAGGTGAAAAAAATACCCTGGGACAACATTGCCTATGTGGGTGAGGCCTTAACCATCAGAATGTTTTAAAGAGAGCAGAAGTCCAGTTTGAACTCCTAAATTCAAATTTCACACCACTCACAAAGAAAAACTTATGATTTAAGAAAATTATTTTTAATGCGGTTCTTCTAGGACTTGTTGGGATATGTCTAAGATCTAGTTCCTGTTACTAGAATTGGTCTAGCTGGGAGACATTAGTGAAACATTATTGGCACTATGGAATCAAATGTTAATTTTCTATGCCAGAAGTGTACAGAGAAAGAAGCACTTGGTATGAGCTGGAATAATTAATTAGTGAAAACTTTCTGGAGGGGGGCATCCTGCACTGAGCTTTAAAGCGTGGGGATAAGAGTGGGCTGTGAAGGACAGAGGAAACACCAAAGTTCCAAAGGTGATAGTGAGCTGAGTGCGTCGAGCAGACAGTGGGGAGAGACACAGACACACCTGAACAGACTACAGGGTCTCTGATGGGAAATCGGTTGAGTGAAGTTATAGAGAGCCTTTAAAATTTGACCATGCTCATCAGGGAAATTCAACTTAAAACCACGTTGAGATACTGTTACATACCCACCAAAATGGCTGAAATTAGAAGTATAATGCCAGGTATTGGCAAGAATGCAGAATAACTGGAACTCTCTAACTTTGCCTGGTGAGTATGTAAACTCTTTCAATCCCTTTGAAAATGGTTTGGATAAAAATATTCTTAGCAGCTTTATTCATAATAACCTGAAACTAGAAGCAACTCAGTAACTGCCACACATCACCAGGAGCATAGCTGCATGGAGATGCAGTCACACGGTAGACTACTACACAGCAGTAAAGAGCTAATCACTGGTCCCCACAGCACCGTGAGGGACTCTCACAGACGTGTCAACAAAGGAAGCCAGACATAAAAGAGAATACGCCATATGATTCCATTTATATGAAAAGCAGTCAAAGCTAACCAATGGTTATATGGGTCAAAATGGTGCTTACCTTGGGGGAGGTGTGGATTATTGACTACAGAGGGGTAGAGTACCTCTCGTGCTCTGGAAATGTTCTGTTTATTGATCTGAATGGTGGTTACATTTGTGCATGTACATAAAAAATTGAATAGAGCTGTATATTTAAGATTAGTGCACTTTACATACTTACAATCTATGTTATGCCTGAGTGAAAAAGGAAGGAAAAGAAATCAGGTCACAGAGTTTATATTTGTTATATATAACAAATAGAGGGTAATAGAAGATATTAGGGAAGCGTTATTGGATCTTCAACAGGGAAGTTGAAGAAGGTGGTGCTTCTAAAATTACCTATCCTGTAGTGAGTGATGTGGAGAATGGGACAGTGTTCAGATCAGCTATTATATCTAGGTCAGATACAGTGCTAGATGGTAGAGGAGATGCAAAATATCCGTGACCTGGCCCTTACTCTTAAGAAGTTTATGATCTTTTGGAGAAGATAAGTCATATGAAATACAGAAAGTTACAGTGAATGATAAGTGCTTAATTTAGGGTGTTATGGAAAGAGCACTAAAGTCAGATCTGTGTTCAAATCCTAGTTCTGCCATTTATTGGCTTTGTGGCTTCAGTCAAGCTCTTTATTTCCCTGAATGTTGGCTTATCTGTAATGGAAACACATCTAATGCTTTTGCTCAGGATTAGGAGAGATGATATTCAAAGATTGTAGTATGGCACAGTAGACATTCCGTAAATGTTCTCTTTCTTTAAACCTTGTATCCATGGGGCAATACTTTTTTGGGGGACAGTTGTGACCTCAGTTCAGATTATGGTTCTTCCACTTACTGGCTAAGTGACCTTAAGTAGGTTACTTAATTTCTTTGAGTCTCTCTTTTGAAGAAAAAAAAAGGAGGGGAAATTACAGCTTGAGAGAGCGTTATGGAATTAGATAACCTAGATATATAGTATCTAGCACAGAACTGGCACACTTAATAAAAAACCCATTTCTCCTGAATGTAATGGAGTATGCAAATATATGGTCCAGATAATGCAGGTAATAAGTGATGAACTTGAATCAGGGTGGTTACTGTGGGGTGGAGAAAGAAAAGGCAGATCATGATGTTATATTTTTTAAAAGATACAGCAAGTTTGATCAAGAAGAGGAAGTACTTTCTATACTCTGACCTTATACAAGATGTTTCTATATTTTTATTTTTGTCTTTCTATTAAGATGAAAATAATATAAAATATATCCTTAGATTGTAATGGTGCTAACTTGAAGGTGTTGTGACATTATTAGAGAATATGTTAGCGTCTCACAAACCCCCCAAAATAGTAACTTATCGCTAAAAGTTATTCTTATTTTAATAACTTTTAACAGGCATTGTCATCCAATCTCCGATTGAGAAGTTAATGACTTTTCTATGAGTGGAGACCCCTGGTGTGGTCAATGGAAAACCTAGGTGCATAAAGGGAAGGAATCCATTTATTTGCAGGACAAATATTAAGCCCTAAGTATTAACATTTCAGAATTGTATTGTTTACAGAAGTTTAAGAATTTATAAGCTGACTGATACCAAATACTGGGCATCAAACCTTCCTATTTTTTTCAGTTTTTCTGTGAAATTTCTGACTTGAATTTAGCCACTGATTTATTGTTTCCCAAGCTTGAGGAAAATGAAGAGGTGAAAAAAATAACACTTCCCCCTAGCCATTGCTCATCTGACCTCCTTTTTTCTTCCAGATATTCCGAGTGGTGTGCATCTGTGTGGGTAATCCGCCAGAGGCATTCACCTGGGAGTATCGAGACAAAGATAAAAATTATCAGAAGATTGGCCCCATAACACCCCTGGAGTTTTACAAGGAACATGTCAAGCCGCTCTTCAATATGGAAGATAAGGTTGGAGACTGGTATCGTTAGCCACTGGCTGTTTATTTTTAAATGCCTGTTGACTACAAAGAAGGATATAAGATTCCTGGGTTAACATGCATGATCATCAAACTAGACTCTAACCAAATTTTTTTCTCCCTTCGTCTGAGGTATTTTATGCACCTAATAAAGGTGGTCATACACTGTCTGTCACCTTCTGAGTGACTCTTTCCCAGTGCCTCTCTTCTGAGACTTTTCTAACTGGGGGTCAGCAGTCAGTTTAATTCCTATATGCTCCTCTCATTGAGGCCCAGCATCATGCTCAGGTGCAGAAACAATAAGCATACTGGGTGTTTCTTACCGTGGGCTCAGAGCACCTCTGAGGTGGGCGCTCCTAGGAACTCTCATGGAAAGGGAGCAGTATCCCATCGTGGTTTTCCTGTTCTCTCCCGGCCTTCTCCACCTGCCTAGCAAGATGACTAGAGTCCCTGCCTTCACTGGCATCTTGACCCTCTTAGAAGCAAAAGACTTTGTTTTCTGATTGGAATCTCAGCTCGGTTGTCGTATTGCCAGGTGTTGTAACCCTCCTGTAACTTGAGAGCAGAGGTCTTGTAGTAATGGGACCTGCATCTTGCCTTGAGCTGATCTCAGTGCATGCAATTCTTCAGAATTAGTGTGGGGGCAGTTCTTGCCAGCAGGAAAAAACAGGAAGATGCAGCTCCCAAATTGTACCCCTTGCACTAGTGAGAATATTCAAGAACCTCTCTCACTTTGCCACCTTTTTGTTGTTGTTATTTAACAGTGTGTTTGTAATGCTTATTATTGTAGGCAGAGGTGATGGGCTGCGTGCAAACATATGAGCTTGAAGAAGAGGTGTGCCTCTTGCTTGACTTTTCTGGTTTTATGTTCTAATCAACATGTTCTTGATCTCAATAGATTTGTTTAGTGAATGACCCTCGGCCCCAGCACAAGTACAACAAACTTTACACAGTGGAGTACTTAGGCAATATGGTTGGAGGGAGGAAAACTCTGTATAACAACCAGCCCATTGACCTCTTAAAAAAGATGGTTGCTGCCTCCATCAAAGATGGAGAGGTTGGTATTGTTTCTGTGTCTTCCACATTGGGGTTAAAAATTTCTCTTCCACTTCTTTGGTGTAACAGGACAATAGGATTTATATTGATTTCTTTTTTCCTCTTTCTCTGTTTCTAGGCTGTGTGGTTTGGGTCTGATGTTGGAAAATACTTCAGTGACAAGCTGGGCCTCAGTGACATGAATCTGTGAGTGCAAGAAATTCAAAATAGTCATTTGTGGATTGCTCCTATTGGTATGCCCTCTTATTAGGAAGTGAGGTGGCTGAGGTCCACCCAAGATTGAGGTTAGCCTAGGGTGGGTCTCTTCCTTTGTGTCTTGTAGAGTTTGAAGACTCAGAGCAGAAACTCCACATACTCATTTGCTATAACCTGGGAAGTCAAAATCATACTTCATATCTGAATTGAAATTGTTGGGTGCTCCTAAAAAGCCATCCTGTAAAAAAATAATTGATTACTGTGAAATCTGCTCAGTGCATTTGCAAACACAGTGAAAGGCTTTCCAGACCTCTTGTTCGCTATTTGAGCCTTCTTAATTACTTCTCTTACTTTGATGCCTTATGTATTTTGGTTTTATGACAACTAGGACTAATTTGCATGCACACTTTAAAGCATTCCTCCTGGTTGTTTATGACAGTGAAGTTTAATTTGTGAACTAAATCATATAGAATTCCTTGACTGTTAAAAAATGCCACTTTAAGGTTACTTATAAGTAATTGTTACTTGTAGGAAGTTGAGTAAATAATTTGACAGTTAACAAGAAGAGAAAATAAATCCTCTAAAAGAATCCGTGATTTTTTTAACTTCAAAAATATTCTCCAATATTTTTGACCTTATTTATTTAAATTTCACAGTCAGCAATGGTCTAAGTGGATTCAGAAAATGGGTGGTTCAACAAGCTCAAAAGATCATTTTTTAAAGAAGTTATTTCACAAACTTTTTAAAAAATGACAATGCAAGCTCATCTTGCTGCTTTTTGATATGAAGAATTTGTTTAATAACTTCATATTTTCCTGAGTATTCTAGTGACACACAGAAAATGGAATCCCATTGAGAGACTAAATTCTGCATGTGCCATATTCTCTGTAGAGCTACAGCCCATATTTATTTGAAGCTATTGAGGCCCTTCAGTTTCTTCTGTGTTCCTTTTACAACCAGAAGCCAGTTTTCCCCTTGGTTTTACTTTGTTTATTCTGTACTGTCATTCTTTTTACAGCTATGACCATGAGTTAGTGTTTGGTGTCTCCTTGAAGAACATGAATAAAGCTGAGAGGTTGACTTTTGGTGAGTCACTTATGACCCACGCCATGACCTTCACTGCTGTCTCAGAGAAGGTATGACCCTCAGCGTGCCTGCTGCATTGTGTGCACAGATGGACCTCCATTCTCCTGCAGACTATTTGTCCAGCAGAACTCCACTCATAGTATATGTGATTTCTGTTAAAAGTTAGCTTCCAACCAAGACATTATAACCTCGTCACTTGGGGTTTGGCTGCATGTTGCGAGGTAATAAAAATAGGAGCTTTCCCTGAGAAGCAAAATTTGGGTCAGCAGGGAGTAAGGAAATAACTGCTTTTCTGTAACTTTGAAAGTTTTTGGTGTGAAGAGAGGTCAGCAAGGGAACTTGGGAGATCACTTCTGTTAAATAAGGAATTAAAATGTGCCCTGAAAGTGTTCATATCATGATGATGTATGTTCAGACTTACCTTCCTTTCATTTGTCATTCAGATTCTTCTGCAGTAAAATGTCAGTAACAGTAATTTGTGGACTCCATGCCCATTACTGGATTTATGCAGAGCTTCAGGAAATTGGATGTAAAGTATTTTGAATTTCCTATGAAATACACTGAATAGTAATATCACTATTTCTAGGACACAGTGTTGGAAACAACAACTGAAACTTTATTTTTCACAAATAAGCCTCCCCATTTCTAGGCGTAGATGGATATTTTATTCCTGTTCTCAGGGATTATAAGGAAGAAAAGACTTTAAGCTACTTTAATCCTTTACCACCACAAGCAAAAATGTTCTAAGATACTTAGAATGAAATACTAAGTGGTTCATTTATATGTTTGGACCTGCTATATTGTAAAATTCAGTAAATTTATAACTAAAGCTCCTTAAAGTTAAACTTTTAAACTATTTAGAGGACTGTTAAAAACAAAAAACAAACCAAAAACCTGTCATTTACAAAAGAGGTTCAGCTTTTTATCATTTTTCTTTCTCTGTTATAGAGTATTCCTATTTTCAGAAAGAAATCCTACATGTCATTTTCTCTGGAACTTCCATTGTTTGATTGGCATGGTTTATTAACATGCCATTTTTTTCCTCAGGGAAATAGAGCTGCCTTACATGCTAATAGTTAAAGCAGAGTTTATAGTATCAAACTGGTATTTTATATTGAGATTTTCTCTTCACTCCAATTTGAGTTTTTGGCCACGAAAACTAGTTTATACTGCATTTGAATGATAATTTAAAGTTAAATGCTAGTACTTGTATTTTGGGATATTCCTTCTTGTTACTTATTTCTTGGAATCCCAGCGGGGGAGGTTCAGCTATTAATCTGTACTTAATAGATGACACAGAGAACCGTTTGATCTAGGTCGGGCAGGAATTCACTGACAAAGGAAAGAAGAAACATTTTCAGACTTACTATAATAAAAGACCTTAGGTGATACAGATTCTAACAGTGATATTTAAGAGGAAAATAAATATGGACTGCAATGGGGGGAGTAGAAAACTAGACATTTAATAGGCTAGCTCCAGAATGTATAGTTTAATGATGTGATTTTGAAGGTACCTAGAGATAGGATTAAGGAGTAGTATAGATAAGGGTGTTTGAAACTTATGGGTTTGATTGTTGGATGTTTCTGAGACTGAACACTACTGAGGTCCAAAAAACTGCCAAGAGTAGAGTCCCGTGTAGATGAGACTGATGCAGGTGGGAGTAGCAGCAGATGAAATCAGCAGGAAATGATACGGGAGCCAACTCTCTTCTCACGCTACAAAGATTTAAGTCATTTTGACATCAGTGAATGCTCTGGGTAAATATGAAAGAGAAAAGCTGTTCCCAAATGGAGCCGTCCACTTGTTCCTCTTTGTGGGACAATAAATGAAGGTTATCATGATGAATATCACTGTCCCTTTAAGAAGATGAAAATTGGACTTATTTTATTAATGAAGATAGAAGAGGGAGAACAGTAAAACTGTCTGGGTTTTGTTTTATGAAAATAGCCTTTTACTTTTGCTTTGCCATTCAGTCTCTACTCTATTAAATTCAGTGTGTGAGTAACTGAATCAGTAAAAGCACACATTTGGGGAGTGTCATCACTCGGTTCCCCTAAGTTGAAAATTAGGCAGTATGATGAGAAAATGTTTGTTTTCCTTTGTAAGCCCTGACCAGGTCTTAGAATCATTTCTAAAACAAATCAGTGGGTTGCCTTTGCAAAGAATACTGATTGACTAAACCAAGAATCTCTGGCTTCAGATGGTGTTCACTGTTTTTAAAATTTAATATTTTGGGTTTTTTAGCCAACTAGAATTTTAGGATGCTTATTTTCTGTGTAGAATAAAATATAAAGGAGAAAATAGTATTTATTGCTTTGTTAGGTGTATTGCATTTTTACCCCAGGAGGTTCAAATTAGAGTATCCCTTTAGTCACAGAAAATACATGGCCCTGATCTTGTATGTCATAATCACGCAGAGGGGGCTGTTTCTTCTGAGAGGCTGAGTGGTAAAGTTCCATGCCGCTCAGATCTAGCTCCAGACTGCACACTGCTACCCACTCTTTCGCAGGATGATCAGGACGGCGCGCTTGTGAAATGGAGAGTGGAGAATTCCTGGGGTGAGGACCATTGCCACAAAGGTGAGCTTGATCCGGTGGTCACTGATCAGGGTGATTGGGGTCTGCTGTATTCTCCCTCCAAGCAGATAATGAATACAAAGGTGCCCTGGTGGACCATTTTTTCAGTGATTGGTTCCAGTAGCTGGACTGTTCCAGAGAAAAATCTGAGTATCTGCCCACAAGATCCCCGTGACCAGCATGGCATGCCTGAACCCCCAGCTGACTCTGAGCGCAATGTGTGCTGGCATTCATTCCAGATCATGCTACCCTGCTAGACCTTTTTGACCAGAACCACTTGGCCAATGAGAAGGTTTGCCAGGACACTTGCTGTATAGCATTTGGTGCATTTTCATCTATTGTACCAAGTCTCTAGAAAATTAGAGCCTTCTAGTGTGAGAATGGGATTAACAAGAAACTTTTGTCATTTATTGGACACATTTTAGAAGTTGTAAAGTCTAAAGAGGAAAAGAATGCTTTGGTTACCATTTAGAACTGTTTTATTCTGACAAATCAATGGAGGTAGAAGTCGTAAGTAAATTATAGTAATTGGGCTCAAAAATAACATACATAATATATGAGTTATATTTTAAAATATTAAAGATATAGATAAGCAAAAAGAAGAAAAGAAAAAGCTCTAATAAACTTAACCACCCAGAGATCACCTGTGATTAATAGGTTAGGGTATATTCTTGCAAATTTTGAGACCATATTTTTAAAGACTGTTTTTCATAATAGATAAAAGCCTTTTAAGGAGCTTTTATGCTTTAATTTTTATCATTTCAAACCCGAAGTGGCCAGCCACCATAGAGTGATATGTATGTGAGCATGTGTATGCATGTGTACTATGTGTTGGTTGCATTTTGTAGCAGTGCTTTCCCAGAGTCTGTATTCCTTACTTTTAGCCAATGGATTCTGTCTAGGAAAAACACATTAACCACAGCTTACTAAACTAGTTAGGAGACCAGGAAGAAATAGGTAGGGAGGCCAGTGAGATACCCATACACTTGGGATCAAACTTTGTCATACAGCTCACCAGAGCACGAGTCAGCCAGAAATTTTCTTTAAAAAGAAAAAAGAAAATAGAGAGCTCAGCAACTCTTTGCCTGTTTTCTCCCTGTATGTTTAGAACAGTGATTTTCCAGCTGTGTTCTCAGAGCCTCAGATTTCCAAGGGTAAGAGGCGGAGGAAGGGTGAGGTTTGGAAGTGAGCAGAGAGGGCTTCAGCCATTTATATTTTAAAATTACTGTCTTAAAAGAGCCTGTTAACCTGAGTTTTGAACTTGACAGGACCTGAGTATGCTGCAGTTGAGCAGCGTAGGCTGGTATATGATGGCCAACACCTGAAAGCAATTTAATCTGTGGTTCCAGCTCTTACCATTTCCCCAGGAAATGGTCATTGATGGATTTTGGCTAACTATCCCTGGGATCTGCTATGAAATGCAGCAGCTAATGTCACACACAAACGAATACAAGCACTATTGGTGCCTTATGTCTGTTCATCGTCAGATAGTTGCTCACCCCATTCTGTGGTCCCTGTTACTGTTTTGTGATGACGGGGTGCTTGTTAAATTAACTAGTATGAGTTAATGTGCAACCTATTTTAAACTGATGATTTGTAAAATTAGTTTCATTTTAAGGCAAAATACACATTAGGATCAGGTAGGGAGGGATATAAACCTTAACAAAGCTGGTAGAAAATAAACAACTCAGTTTTATTTGTGAATTGGTGGTAGTTAAGAAATGGATACAAGGGAATAAATAGCTTGTCTTGAATTGGAAGGAGTTGTTATTTGTAACATAAGATACTGCTTCAGGTGAACTTCTGTAGCTTGTGTTTCATTTTTGGTCTAATTTGGTCCCGTAATTGGTTTTATCATAAAGGTTAGTGTCTAGGAAAAGGACTAAAGTTACAGTTTGTTTAGGTGAACCTGGATCCGTTTGTTGGCTTGCTTCTGTGGTATCTACTATCTGTAACATTCACTGGGTTTGTAGATAGTGTATTTTGTGCCTGTCTCAGCCTGTCAATAATCAGTTTTCTGCTGGATCAGCCCTTGTGGTTCTTAAAATTACAAGATGCCTTCCAGCAATAACCATCAGGAAACTTTGAAGAAGTAAAGTTTTGTTACTTACAGGACCTGGATATTACACCCCACACCTTAGGCCACACAGTGAAGTCGTGGGGGGAAGGGGGAGGCTAGAGGAGGACCAAGAGAAGAAGTGAGCGGGCACTGCAGGCTTGGCCTTCTGCATTTGTGTGGGGGCGTAGGGTTTTTCAGGCTTACTTTTTATTGGTAGATTTAAAATGTAAGAGTGGGAATTTCAAGCTTGGGAACAGAAAAAATTGGCCACATGGTCATTTGTGGAAATCAACCAGGATTTCTAAAACAAAGGAGTGGAGCGGGAGGAGGTGGCTGGCTCTGTCTAGTCCCGTCGCTGGCTTTGTGTTGATTCTAGGTAGCGGTCTTCCGAGGGGAGGCCTCTTTGAAGTAGACCCTCTCAGTCAAGCAAGTCAGGCACTTGTATTACAAAAAGAAAAAGAAAAACAGCTATCATGCTTTATACTACATAGTGATGTCCATTTAAGAGAGGATGAGCATTGGAAAAGTCAGGTATATGCTGTGTTTTGTGGTGTGTTACTGTCTTTATTACTTTGAACCTAAATACCTCCTCTTAAAGAGAATTTTGGGCCTTTGCTTTTTTTTCCCATTCAACTGTACCTCATTACTCATACTCAATAAAAGTTTTGTTTCTGCTGAGTTACTCATTCCATGATTATGTGGAGAGAGCTGAGATGCTGATCCCTATGATTTGCCTGTAATCCTTCCTAGTGAAATCTGCAGCTATCTAGTTAATATTAAAGTAACTTTTTTGTTGTTCTTGAATAACTGAAGTTTCTGAGATTATACAGAGCAAAGCATTTCTGTAGAGAGCCAAATGATAAGAAATCGCACTGAGTGGGGTAGGGAATAGTTCATTCAAAGCCAAAATTAATTATTCTCATGTATTTCTTGGTAATGTTCTTTCTGATTTAACAGGAAGGAAGGAAAGAAAAACATGATCTAATTTAGTTGGCACACTTGGCCTGACCTGAGAGAGTCCGTAGTATGTTGTCATGCTGGCGGTGTGTGTTTACCCCTGCAGTGCCCTCCAGTCTGTTACCCGGTGGGCACGGGCTGGCATGTCTGAGGCATAACCTCTGTGCTCCCTCACAGCCTTAAATGGCCCTGCTGGGATTTTGTTTCTGTAGATAACATTGTTAACAGTTTGTTACCATTTTCTTTGGGATTTCTTCCTGTTATGATTGATGGTTTCTGAAAAAGCAGTGTTGATAATACAAGCCCGGGTGAGCAGAGATACTTGGGCAGGATGCCCTTAACCCTCTGCCCGTTCCTGGCTTCAGTCTCCCCATTGTCAGGTTCATGGCCCTTCCTGACCAGAGACTACTAAGTAAATCAAAGAACCTGTTTCCTAAAATTGACAAAGGTTCCTTTCTGACCACAAGAGAATAAAAAGAGAAATCAATTCTGGTCTTATTGGGCCCATTGGGTTACTTAATGTTGGTGAATTCTAGTATTCTTCATCAGCTGGACTGAAAATTGGATGTATACTTAACATCATACAGCCAACATGGCTTTCTTTTCTCCCCTGTTGCTTGAAATATGTGACTGTGTTGTGTACCTTGTTTAGGGATCATATCAGAATGAATTTCACAATTGAATGAGATAACAGACCTTGGGACTTATTACACTGTCTTTGATTTGGGGAAGTTGATAGGCTTGTTAGAGTAAAATAGTTTGTAAAATATTTAAGAATTTAAAATAGAGGAAATAACCTGTGGTGCTTCTCACTCTTAGGTCAAATTTATCTGAAAGAGCATAACCTTTAAGCCAAAAGTGACCTGCAGATCATCTAGCTAATAAGTGATAGAGCCAGAATTAAATTAACTCAGACAATATGATCCTAGGGCCTATTTTCTTAACCACTTAACTGTGCTTCCTTTCAGCTATTTTCTGTTCTCATAGCATCTGGTCCAGTCATGGAAATAGCAGATCAATTCAGGATCTTTGGTGATCAGAAACTAATGGCTGAGGGAACATAAAACTGTATAAAGGATCTGGAGTCGTCACGTATCTGATGTCAGGAGAAAGGGCTCTTAGAGTAAGCACGATTTATGGTTGGGAATCTGCATAAGGCAGGAGGGATGGGACATCTTGGGGAGAGTTTGTGTCCAAATTTAGCATATTGTGAGTTGGACAAGTGAAAAGCTGTTTGTAACTACCCAAAATTTCCCAGAATTGTTTTGTTCATGCTGCATTTTATAACATGGTTTTTGTTTTATTCTTAACTTGCAGTCATGGACAATTTCAAGCATATATGAAGTAAACAGAGTAGTATTAAGGAGGCTGCACACAGCTTCAGTAGTCACTAACATTCTGCCATGCATATAGCAATGTGTTTTTAATGGTCAACAAATTAAATTCTTGGATGATCTCCCTAAGGAGCCAGTCTGTTATGGAACTTGAACTTTACTTCTTTATGATTGGTTCACTTAGTCATGAGGTGATATTCCAGTTCGAAAGTCTGATACAGCAGAGCTCTGAATGTAAAACTATCACAACACAATTCTTAATGCTTGTTTAGTTTCTTAATATGCTAAATAATACAACTTTTAAGTTATGGTGGGGGGATATTATTTTGTAATTCTGCATGGTCACTGAAGGAAAATCTTATAAAAATTCTGTCTCTCCTAGTTTTCATTTTGAACCAAGATTAATTTTTCATTTTTTAAACTGCTTTTGTGCCTTTCAGATACATGAACATTTCAAATTTTAACCCACACTCTTCATCTTTTCTTACAAATGAGTCTCTATGTTCCTGATTTCATTCTAGCAAAATTTCCAGACTTCCTCCTAAAAGGGAGTCTCTTGATGATTTCAGTTAAAGAGACTTTGGCATATTAGAGATTAATCTGGAAAAGAAACCCATGTGGCTGCTTCAGATTGTATCTTGACTTCTGCTGCTTCCTGAAAACTGACAGTATAGCCTTTAATTGTCTTACCAGCCAAACTATGCCATGTGATTTTGAAGATAGTATGTCTAAAGTTAGGCCCAAAATTCATCCTATCCTTCATATAATGTTATTTTAGAGCCAAGAGAGACAGTTACTACTACTTCCTTGATTATGGATCCTGGACAGTAATTTAACTCCTTTACATTTTTACTTTGCCCCTTTAACTCCATTCATATTTGTCTATCAGTAAGCTGGATAATTACTATTTCCTTATGAGCTCCTACAGTTTGTATGGAGCTATCAAGGTTGAGTAGTAACTCTGGATATGAATATGGGTGATTATACCCACGTTTTATGTGAAAAAACTAAAACTTACTGAGAGGGTTTGACTTACTAAGATCGCACAGTGTCAGAGATAAAATTTGGGGTTCAGGACACTTGACGCAGGCGGCCCGCCTACCTAACAACGTATGCGACCTGAAAAGATGACTGGTAATTCGCAGACCTGTTTATGATTCAGTTTTGGATTTCTAGCACAAATAATGGAAATTATGTAGAGCTGAACTTGCTGAGACAAGAGAAAATTATATAAGCTAAAAGCAGAGGCTTCTAATTTCCCAGAAAAGGGCAAGATATAAATTTGTTATGTCACCACAGGATTTTCATGTCTCTGCAGATTTGGGAAAAGTGCTGTCACTGTCTAATGCGATATCTGAGTTCTGTCAGAGGGCGTTCTCATCCTCCATCTTTACTAACCAAAAAGCCTACATGGCTTGTGCTAAAAATTAGTGCATGTGAGTGAAACAGGGGAAGCATGTGCTGTCAGATTGACCACTGCTTCCTTATCAAAGTGTATGACTAACAGAGGGACTAGATGGTGTCATAAGAATCAGAGAATGAGTCAGGGGAAAAGGCTGTGGCATTGGACTTCAAGGCAGGTTTTGGAAACTTCAGGAGGAATGGAGGCAGAAGCCTAACTGCCCTATTCCACAACAGCAACATTTCAGCCCCTATTCCTTCAGAGGCTGGATGCGCAGTGCAGGGGGATCGAAGTGGGGACAATGGAGGCTGTAAATCTTGCTCCGTATGGTGTTTGTAATTTGTTACAAGAACAAATATGTAAAACATAAACACAGGAATAAGTGCAAAATAATATAGAGGATAAACTGCAAGGTAGATGGTGAGTGAGTAGAAGAGTGGAAGACTCGTGAGTCTTCGAGAGTGAGTGGTGTTTTAGGGAAGACATTAGGGCTGTGACTTTTTTTTGGAAAGCAAGTGGGAAGCCAGACGGAAACGGTAGCTGAGAATGGGTAGCTCTTGGCATGTGGAGCATGCTTCAGGCAGATCCGAGGAGTAATGAGGCCTGGCATCCATGGAGCTTTTGAGGAATCATCAAAAGGTAGGCTTTGCCTGAAACAGATAGGAGTAGTGATAGTTTTAGGGTCAGAGAAAAGTCACTGAGTCCTGGTGGGAAAATAGAGTCTTGCATGATACCTAAATTTGTGCTTTCCTCTCCTGTCCAGTGTCAGAGACCTGGCAGAGTGGTGTGTGCTCTCGGGCGCGCAGGTATTGTGCTCGCTGGTCCAGGGAAAGGAGAAGTCACACTGGTTGGTGTGTTGCCGTTGCTCCTCAGCCCAGAGGTGGACAGGCTTCTACTGGGCTTGAGCAGAGGGCACTTCCCCTGGATGTGCACGCTTCTGCTGACTGAACTTTGTTGTGGTTTGATGGTTTAAAAAAATATAGCCCACAAACCAAGACAACCCTCTTGCCCTATGACATTTCCATTCTGCCTTTTTCCTGGTATATTCACCAGAGAAACAGTATCTTCTCTAGCCTTTGTTTCTGAAAGAGGCTACAGGTAATATCCAGCTATAAAAGCATTCCTCCTCTTATCATCAAAAGGTTCAGGAACACGAGTGTGTCCTCATCACATAGCCAGACTTCTGTGTTTACTCTGGAGGAAAAAGAAGCCTGTTCTCAGATCACTGTCCAACATCTCTTTCGTAAGTGCTGGGTTTGGTTCCCTTCTTCTGGTTTTTTAACATCCAACCCACCCTGTCCTCCATCCTTCTGAATACCTGCACTTGGAACACACGGCATCTCTTTGATTTACAGATACGAAATAGCTCAGAAACAGACCCCACAGAAACCGGGCACATGACTGTTGATGTGGGATGTGGGAGTAGGTGGGGCTGGTTCCAAAGAGTTAGGTGCCTGAGCTAGTGGGTTATGTGCTGGTATTTGTTGCCTAAGCCAAACTGCCTGCCAGGCAGGTCTCCTTGCCGTTGTGCTCTGTAGGAGGAAGCTGAGCCCCACAGAAAGACTTTGAATTTGAAAACCTGAGTTTGAACGCAGGCTTTACTTACTGGTTGCATGACTTTAGACAACCCATATACCAACCCTGCCTGCCTCGTAGTGTTGTGAGGATTAAAATCAAAACCAGGATAGTGGATGTGAAATTGCACTGTGAAGTGTAAGGTCCCTGCAGGTTTATGTGTGTGTGTTTTCTTTTACTTCCTAAAGTGCAGTTCTTTTAATAAAATTACACTGTTCAAAAAAGAAAATGCATGAAAGTGTATAAAGAGGGATCTTGTTTCCATCTCTGTCTCTTTCTGCACTGTCTCTGCCCTCCCCTCAGGTCACCATTTCTGTCGGTTTCTGTTGTGTGTCTCGGTGTGTTTCAGCACACCAGAGGGAGCGGGCACAGACCCTGCTGTGCATCCTGCTTTCACTCCACTTACCAGCACGCCTGGGAGGCGTTTTCCTGTCGGTGCCTTGCCACATCAGTGCAGCTTCATTATCTTCCATTGTCAGGATGTTCCACAGTTTATTTAACCAGTTCCTCTACTAGTGGAACTTGGGGGTGGTTCCAGTCTTTTGCTATTACAAACAATATTTCAGTGAGTTAGTATATGTACAATGCTTCAAACAATGCCTGCCACACAGGAAGTGCTGAACAAGTATTAGTATTGTGCCTCAATGCATATTGTGGGCATGCAAGTACTGTCTTGTCTGTAGGATGAAGTTCCAGAAATGGTGTCACTTAGTGAAGAGGATAAATGGGTTTGAAATTTTTCTAGATGTTGCCAAATTGCATTCCATAGGGATTGTGTCATTTTGCACACTTGCAACATACTCTATACAAATGTAAGGTTATCGGGACATGCTTTACGTAGTGAGTACCTAACAGAAGTAGCAAATCATCGCTACTTAATTTTCTGTTGAAGTTGTGTATATTCATAGTTGGGGACTAGACAGTGCCACAGCCTTAGTGAGTGATGGGTTTTTCATTGAGATTATGTTTCTAATGTTTTCTCACCACTTATCCTACTTCTTTCTCTTACTTTTCTTTTCATTATAGTAGCAGAAAATGTTGGTGACCCTAACACCAAAGTTAGAAACCATAGGAAAAGGTTGGCTTCATAAAAATAAAAAATTTTAGTAGACTAGAAAACATCATAAACTAAAGTAGAAGGCAAATTACATAACAGGGAAAATGTTTTCAACTATTATAATGTATATATATATATAGTGTGCTATTACCGATCACTGTGAAAAAGGCAAATGAGTAAAAAGAGACCCCCAGACAGGCTCATTACAGAAGAAAACTGTAAATAGCAGTTGAAAACACACAAAAAGATTCAAATTGGACCCAAAAAGAAAGTTTGTAATTTTATATTCCAACTATTGATGAGGATATAAGGAAATGAAATAATTAAGAATGTGTACAAAGGCTTAGTTATAAAAATGTTTATGGCACTGTTGTTTCTCAGCATGGAAAAACAATACAGAGTCTGGCAGCGGGGGACTGATTAAATACACTTGACTTAGGCAAATTAAGTACTTAAAAACGATGATGTACATAGATATATTTTTTAATCAATATAGAAAGATGTATTTTTTTAATCATGGACAGCATGTGTGGTGCTTTGTAATAAAAAAGTATGTATGATGTCTCATTAAATGTACAGAGTCTATATGTAGAAACATTGTCAAAGGATGTATGTAAAATCTGAGCAAGGCTTATCCCCAGGTCGTAGGATTGTAGGCAGTTTTTAAATTTCTATTTGTCCTCTCTCCTCCTCATTTACCTCTTCTTTCTCCGCCTCACCTTCCTCCTCCTCCCATGTTTCCAAAATTTTTAATAATGAGCACTGATTTTTGGGTAGTCTTTAAGGAGTCAAAAACCAAATGTAAAACTTAAGAAATTTCGAGGGGAAAATCACCTGCACTATCATTTTGTTCCTTTTTTCATGTTTCCCTCCCCACCCCACGTGTATCTGGATTTGTGACATAGTTGTAATTGTATAAGATGCACCATTTTTACAGACTTTACTTTTGTTACTTAAACATAATTTGCATGTTGCTACATAGTCTTCAGAACTTCATTTTAAATGACTGGTTAATGTCCTGTTAAGTGGTTTCTCACTATTAGGAAGTTTGAAACATGAGACAAGTGCCAGTGAGCCTTTGCTTCCCCCCCGGGGAGCCTTTTCAGCCTTGATTCCTGGTCGGGGAAGCTGGCTGCGATGGGGCCTCCGCAGTCCGCAGTCCGCAGTCCGACTTGCTCGGGTCCGTGCTACCGGGTGCGCCCTTCAGAGCAGAACAGATGACTTCGTTTTGTCACACTGTTTTTAAAAATAGTTAAAAAAAAAAAAACTAACATAAATAGTAGTTTGTTAGTGAGGTGAATACTTTCTAGAACAAAGACAGCAAAAAACATAAAATACATCTAATTTACAAATGGTAATATTTTTATCACCTTAATGTAGTCTGAGAGGTTTTAAATCTTAGATCTCTGATAGGATTTCAGAAAACTGTTTTCTCAGGTAAAGGTTTTCTTTCCCTTAAACTAACCTCAAAACTACTGTTTCAGAGTGATTCTGGCCTAACTGGTCTAGAGCTCTATCCACAGGTAGCTTCTCCCTTTACAGAGCAATACTACCTTTTCTCTTAACAAATGTAGAAGCAAAGCCAGTTTCTTTGGGACTGTTCACTTTCTTTTTCATTGTGTGTAAACAAGACTTTGACGTTTAAACAAAATTTAATTCACCTTAGTTCCTAAAGCTGACTTTATCTGCTTAACTGTTTGTTTTCCTAAATGAAACCTTGGGATTCCTGGAGCAGATTTTTCTTTTCTTTTCCTTTCTCCTTGGGGGAATGCCTGTTCCTAATGGTCACGGTGCTTAAGGACTAGAAGCTGCAGCTTCTCTCAGCTCAAAATGGCCACTTTACACCTGCCTGGGTAGGCCCCTGGCTGCCCCTTACACAGCGCTCCCGTGGGCCACAGACGTACTGATCCTGATCTTCTCAGACTTCTCCAAGACGTGCAGAATCAACAGTTAGAGCAGCCTCAAGTTCATTATCTACTCAGGGTGCAATTACTTGGCAGCCACCTAGACGGTGAGTTCTTTGCCGGCACCCGAAGAACTCATATCCTGAGGAGAGAGGCTAGCCAGCACAGGTCCTCTGGGCGCAGACCCTGAGAGGGTGGATGCGATTGATAGGAGTTTTAATTTGTGAGGACTTAATCTGATCCGCTCCTTTTAGAACAAGGTAGATGTACTTACTGTCCATTCTCTCTGTGCATTCTTTTAAGACTCATTTGATTGTGTGATGATAATATTGTCACAAGGACACAGAATTTATTACACAAACCCACCCCTGTCCTTCACCTGCCTCAGTGTCCAGCGCTGCTCTGAGGATCGACGTGGCCTGTGTTGGGTGAGGGAAGGGCAACTGATGTCTCAGAGGTCGAGTGTGTAGTCGTTGCTCTGCTCTCCTGTCCGCTGGAAACTCCTTTTGGGGGAGGCATGTGCTGAGTTCCTCACGATGTGGCAGGACATGGTCCTGGTCGGCCTTCCCACTGACCAAGCTTCGGTTGCTAGAGCTTAGTGGCGGTAGTGCAGGGAAGGTAAGGGCCAGGTCCGGAGTGGCACAAGCAACGCCAGGGACTTGGGGGCAGGCATGCAAAACAGAGACCAGAAATGGCATGAGCTGCAGCCTTGTGCTCCCCTCCCTTCCGTCTCCTGGCGAGAGAAACAGGCTGGTCTCAGGAGACAAGGACACATTCCCTTGATCTGACCGGGTCAAAGCCCCTGTGCACTTTTCCAGGGCAGTTTCTGGTGAGGTAAGCATGCTGGGCCACATCAGGATGGGCTGCGCTGCCTTCTGTCAACAATGAAGAGCAGAACTGGGCATACGTTACCTCGCTGGAGCAGGCAAATAGTGGCCGCTGTCACACCACTTAGCTTTCAGAATTAGGCTTGATTAGTAAGTCAGTCTTGCTTTAAAGCAGCCGTTCTCAAAGTGGCCTGAGGATGCCTGCAGGTCTCAGGACCCTTGTACGGCATCTGCAAAGTCTTCGTCTTCCCTTCTCTAGCAGCATGTCTGCATAAGGCCGGATTTTCTTCATCTACTTCCACCAGAACGACAGGTTAGACTCAGAAGCTGATAGAAGAATTCAGCTATCTGGTGAAGCCAGACAGTAAATTGTGAAACAATGCCACTTTCCTAATGAAGTTCATTTTGTTTTGGAGAGTACAGTCATTTTTTCCTAAATGTATATTTTTTATATCATGTTTTTAAATTCTTATTTTTAAGTAAATTAATATGTTTTACTTCTGTTTTAATTTCTAATATGATAGATTCTAGTAGGTATAACCAACATGAACAACTTTTTGGAGTCCTCAGTTATCTTAAAAATGCCTTGTCTTTGTCTTGGGACCAAGAGGTCCGAGACCTGCTGCACTGGAAGGCCGCCTTGGAGAAGCACCCACATCCTCTCCCTTTCTCTTCGTCCTCTCTAGTGGGACACGGTACAGCACATACACTTTCAGAGAAGACGGCCGAGTGTCTAGTATATAGCGGGTGCCAGAAATGGGGAGGAGCTGCCGCCACCAGCTGCTAGTTGCTGGGAGTCCTCCGAGCAGTGTCCTGTGTAGCTACACATTTCTGTGCTCTGTGCTCTCTCCCCAGCCCATTCTTGCTTTAATTTTGCTCTTTCTATTAACGATCACTCAGGGGGAGTGTTTTTTCCCCCCTGCTTAAGTTGAACAGGAATTTGTGCGTCCTGGTGGAGCCTGAGCTACAAGTTAGTCCTCCTAATGGGAAGAGACAGGCATCTAGGATGGGTACCTGAGGACACACTTCTCTCAGCTGAGCTGTCAGCCTGGGGTGTTCGTTAGCAGGGCCTCTCCAGTCTGACCCATTGGAGACTCCGTAAAGCCTAAGGCCTGAAGAGGAAGGGAGGTCGAGCTGCTGGCTCAGACTTCCAGTTCTGAGTGATCCTCACCACGGATTCCCTCCTGGGAAAGCAAGGACCGTGCTATTTACTCGCACGGTGTCATCTGCAGATAAGTGGCTGCCTGGGAATGACGACATGGCCCCATCTGGATTCCCCTAGCAGCTTAGCTGATTGTGGAAGGGATTTATGATAGAGAGGAAGGAAGGAGAATGGCCAGTGGTGTGAGAAGGTGGGTAGGGTAGGCTTGCCTTCCAGACCCTAGAGATTAACCCCCCAGCTGTGGCTGTGGGAACAAGCATTTCTACCCACCTAGGCCATCCACTCACCTTCAGCAACAGAACATCACAGGCTCTGGTAATAGCCTTAGGTCCAGGCCCAGCTCTGAACCTCACCTCTGCGACTTGGGCACATCCCTTAGTTACTCTGAGCCCATTTTTCCAATTGGTAAAAATATATCCTTGCCTGTCCTGTCTGCTTCACAGAATTGTTGGTAAGACTGAGTGAATTTATAGATGAGTAAGCTGAAACACACGCACAGATACTAGCCCTGCAAAAGGCTCCTTTGTTGTGCCGGTAGTGGTTCTGCTCTTTGCCCCTTGCCCTCTGGGCTTATGAGGCTTCTGGTGTTTTTTCCAGGTTACCTGTGCATGACCGATGACTGGTTCTCCGAGTATGTCTATGAAGTGGTGGTGGACAGGAAGCATGTCCCTGAGGAGGTGCTGACTGTGCTGGAGCAGGAGCCCATTGTCCTGCCAGCCTGGGACCCCATGGGGGCTTTGGCTGAGTGATGCCGCCCCCGGCTCTTTCCTCCTCCCACAGGGCCTGAAGTCGCTGCAAAGGACAGATCCAGGGGCTGAGGCCGAAGTAACACAGGTGGCTCGTGTTCCTGTAGACACAGTCAGACTCTTGGATTTCTCTTCCAGGAACCTCTTCGGCAAAGTGTGCTTTATGCTGAAACAAACTATTCTTAAAGAAAAGGGGAAAGATCAGGTCACACTCTCTGCCCTCCTCATCTCCAACAGCTCAGGATCTCTTAGCATTTTAATCAAATGTAATTGTTTATCTTAATTCTTGTCAAAAAGTTTGGTTCCGTGTCTGCTTTAATAAGACAGGAGAGGATGAGCAATTGAGGAGCATGGAGGGAAAACAGGCGGCCCTTGTCCTAGAGCAGAGTCAGGGAGGACGCCCTCAGATGGGCGCGCTCGGAACTGCATGCTGCCTGGCAGTACACTGACCTTCCTAGGTGGCAGTCACTGGATTCAGTTTTTTCAAGGTAATTTTCTATGCCTCTTATATAACCCAGGAAGGGGAGGTTGATTGAGTCTGACATGATTCCTTTGTATTAGTCTGAACTCTGGGGGAGCACAGCTCTACTTGAGTCAGGATTAAGTAGAGGCTTAGAGGAAGTTAGATGAGACACCAAGCCATACCAGTTCCAGTCCCTATGGAGAGCTATGGACTAACATGCGCTTCTGGGCTCGGGAGCCAGGTGGGCAAGAGGTGATACCCATTCTTTCTGACGACTAGATGGTGCTGAGACGCTTTTGAATAAACACTTTGCTAAACGAGAGTAAGTGGCTTATTTGATCTTAGAAGTGTTTCTTTAGCTACAAAGGAAGGCAACCAACAGTAAGATGGTTCAGGGCTTCCCTGCTGCAGCTTCTCTGTGGCATGCAAGCAACATATGTAAGAGAGCGTGTACCCCTGCCACTTAACCATTCTTTCACCCAGGCCCAAGCCCAGGGTCCTGCAAGGTGGACAATGAGGCTGTGCTGCGTCCAGGCTTAAAAAGGGCTGGACTGAGACTGGTCCCCCTTCAACTGAAAACAAATTAAGTATAGCACCCTAATCAAAACTTCCATCAGTCCTGAGCCCCCTACCATTCTGGCCCTCCCAGAATCTTCTCAGTACTAGCAGTGTCTACTGCAGCACTTTCCAAAACTTCCCAAAATAACATTAGATAAAGGCTCAAGCTTTATTTAATCAGAGTGTCTACAATATTCTATTAATCCTGTTCTAAGCAGGATAAATAAATCCATGTATGGACACATTATTGTGAAACCCTAGAATAGATCTTAAAAGTATCCAGGAAGAAAAGACAGATTACCTTTTAGTAAAGACAATTAGATTGACAGCTAACTTCTCACCAGCAACTATGTAAGACAGAAGTCAGTGAAATACATCTTCAAAGTGTGAGAAATTAACTGAGCCTAGAATTCTGTACTCAATTGAAACTGCCTTTGAAGAACAAGGGTGAAATAAAACACCTTTTCAGTCACAAACTGTTACCTAAACAGAATAAAAGTGATCCAATATGGAAGATGTGAAATACAACCAAGAAGGAAGATCACAGGAGGTGGTGTGTATGTGCGTCACCTGAACAGGCGGCCGTAGGTAAATCTCAGAGGGTTCAAGAAGAGATAAAACCAGAATTCGTGAAAATAGGGAGGGAGGAGATTGGAACCAACATATTTGAAAGTCTTTGTGTCATTCAGGAAGAAGAAAAGTATATTGGTTACCTTGACACTGTTATGTTAATTGTGTATGCTAAAAGTATCTAGTTTTAACTACTAAAAAATAAACAAGGATATAATTTCCAAGCAAGAATATAATCCATAAAAAGACAAGATAGGGGAGAGAAAAAAAACAAAGTCAGTGTCCAAAAGAAGGTAGTAGAAATAAATCTAAATGTGTCAAGAATTACAATATATATAAATGGGTTAAATGTTCAAGAAAAAAGACAAATTGCCAAACTGGATTTTTTAAATAAATTCAGCCATATGCTGATTATAAGAGACATCATCAACCTAGGTTTTAAAAAAGAAATAGAAAAGGTCTATCTATGGCAGATACTAACCAAAATAGATTTGGTGTAGCTATGCTAATGACCAACAAGGTCAGGGCCACTCCGAATAACCGAATAACCAGATTAATTCCACGGAGTGTGTTTCCCAGCCTCCCTGGGGCTGCCCAACACAGTGGCCCTGGAAATAGCCTTTAAAACAAACAGCATTACTAGAGATTATTAGAGATTACTATGTAATCGTATGTTTACTCAATTCTCCAAAAAAATATAAAGATTCTAAATTAGTGTGTGCCAAATAACCTCAAAATATATACAACAAAATATACGGAAAAATGAATAATCCAACATCATAATGAAAGATTGTAACACACTTCTCAATTATTGATAGATCAACCAAAAATTCAGATGAGGATATAGAAGATTTAAGAATTTACTAAGTTTAGTATAATGGATATCTACACACTGCACCTACTAAGTGCACGTTCTTTCTGAGTGTGGAACTTTTTCAAAAGTTGACCACATACTGGGCAGTAGAGTCAATCTGGACAGACTTGGAAGGGTTGTTATATGCAGACCACACTCAAACCACAGTGTGGTTAAGTTAGAAACCAAAATTAAAAGATAACTAAGAGACTCCAGTATGTTTAGAAATTAACTCATAGGTCTAAGAAGAAACCATAAAGGTATTTTAACCTGAACAATAATAAAAGTACTGTGTATCAAAATTAGATACACAGCCTAAAGCAGTACTTAAATTTATAGCATTTAAAAGTTCATTAGAATGTAAGACTGCAAATTGAGTTAAGCATCTTTTTCAAGAAACTAGAACAGCAAAATAAAAATAAAGTAGAAGGAAATAAAAAGGGGGCAGAAATTCAGCATAGGATGAACAAAGCCACGAGTTCTTTAAAAAAAAATGAGGCAAACTAATCTTTGGTAAAAGACTGAACACGAAAGAAAAGGGTAGTAGTATAGATACTGCAGATATATGAAAACTAGAAGATGCTTTTAACTTTGTCAAAAGTGACAGGAATGGGATTTGTTTAGAAGACAAATCCACAAGCTTGAAGCAATAGGAAGGGAGAAACAGTAAGCTGGAAAGCAGACAGAGGTGTTGAAAGATTGAGCAGAGCTGAAAAAGGTGAATCCTGAACCAGTGGTGGAGACAGCCAGAGATAAGCAAACCAATTTCCATTGCACAAGCCCCCACAAGCTCGGACACAGTAGCCCCGGAGAGCATTACCCCAAGGATTGGGAGTGAAAAGAGGGTTACTGAAGGTCGAATGCCTACTAGATCCCCTCCCTGCTTTGGGCAGCTAGCTGACTCCCTCCCCTGCTCAGCAGGTGATTCAAGACTTTCTTGAGAGGGGAGAACGGTGTTCCTGTCCTGGATGTCAGAAACCGTACCTGAGGGGATGGAGCGTTTGCACTCTCAATGTTTTCAGTCATATTTGGCTCCTAGAACTCTAGTGCCCAGAGATTGGAAGTCTTCTCTGGGGAGTCGACTAGCTCGAGGGGAAAGATGTAAAGAGTTATTTTATGGCATAAAGAATTATTTTATGCGGCCGGCATAACCCTGACTAGGGTAGTAAAAGAAAAAATGCAAATCTCGCCTATAAACAGATGTAAAAGTCCTAAACCAAATCCAGCAGTATATTAAAGTCTTCATAACCAAACATTTTATAAAAAAACTATTTCCCAAATCAGAATCCAGTAAGGAGAAACAAACAATGGTGGGTATGTCCTCTGCTGAAGATAAAGGGAAATGGGCTGAAGTTTTAGCTGGAGGTCTGAATTGGAAGAACTTGCTAATTTGGGGGTGACTGGTGAGCTCAGAAATGGGAATGTGTGAGTTGTTTCCCCTATAATTGAATGATACTCTAATCTCTGGGAAGTACTTACAGCCCAGGACTCCTTGAGACTGCACGAGTCATGCTGAGCCTGCACGTTCCAGAAGCCAGGACTTGATAAGGGGACGTGCCCTCAGGATGTGGTTGTAGACCCATCTGCTTGCTCTGGCTTGTCCTGAAGGAGCAGCTTGATTCTATTTGCTGTTGGCACAAGGTGCTTGCACTTTCCTTCCCATCCCTCCAGTCATGTGGTCTGGGTATGCATCGTTGCTGACTTTGGCCACAGCCATGGGTTAAGCTGGACCTTTACTTCTAAGTAATTCCAGATGAGCATTGTCACACAACAACTTGTTCAGAACCACTGCTGCTCCTCGTGAAGCTGACTCCTCCCTGGGGTCTATGATAAAACTTGGTTGAAAACAAGGAATAAACTGACCAGAGCTGTTCTGTTTTATTTCCCTTTCAAACTCCAAGGGCCTTTAGCGAAGAAAGGGAGGGAGGGAACATTCACTTTCTACCAGTTGCTGTTATTTGGGAGCAGGATTCTGTGAAGATGGGAAGCCTTTCCTCAATCCTCTTGCTTTGCAACAGTTTGAATGCTAATTGCTTACCCCTCTAGTTCAGTAGCTCCTCTTGAAGTGGATGGAGTAAGCTCCAGAACCATCTCTCAGGCTACCCCACGACAGTGTTTTATTTTATTTTTTTAAAAATCAGCTGCTGTCTGGAAGAACAGAAGCTGAGGCAGGGTGGGTGTATGGTAGAAAGTACCAGAGTGTGCTTGACTTAGAACTGTAGCTTCCCTGCATCTCACCTGGCAGGGACCTTACGGGTTACCTTGTCTGAACTTCTCCAAAACAAATAAGAAGTCCTTTAAGTTCTATTTGGACACATTCAGTAACAGGAGCACACAGCCTCCTCCCTTGTGCCCACCTCTCTGGACTCAACTTCCTCACTTCCCTTTTTGTTCATTCTGCTCCAGTCAATCGCCCCCCCACCCCGGCTCCGCTCTGTTCCTCAAACATGCCAACCTCATTCCCAGCTCTTCTGTTCCCTCTTCTGAAAGCTCTTCCCTCAGGTCTCTGCATGGCTGGCTTCTCACGTTTCAGGTCATGGCTTGCAGGTCAAGGTCATCCCAACTGGTCACCTGAGTAGCCTGCTTCCCCCGGGATCCCCACTGCCTCTACTACTTCCACACCTGTCGCTCTATATTGTGACCAGAGTCTATTTTCCTAATGGTGCTTATCACTGTCTGAAATTTTCTTGTTTATTTATATGTTTATGTCTGTGTTCCCCAAAGTCAACACCCCTATCAATTCCCCAAGGGCAGAGGCTTCTATCTTGTTCACAATGGTATTCACAAACCTGGCTCAAGGTAAACATTGGTTGGCTGACTGAAAACACCCTGTATTCCGACAACCCTGTATTCTGACAAGCATTCTCAATCAGAAGTTCATACACAGTTACAAAGTCTGCTTTCCTACAACTTGCTCAATACGGATGCGTAGGAGGAGAACAAGCCCCCGTGATCTTCATATTTCTATGCTTCACAGAAAAGTCGAGATATCATGAAGGTGACTAGTTTAAGGGGAGCAGAAAAGAAGGGGGGAAGCATCAGAGGCCGGCTTTGCCACTTGGAGTCGGTGCGTGTGGACAGATGGAACCTCTGAGCCTCAGCATACGTGCCCCTTTTTTTGAAGAAGTTTAAAAAAAGAAAACTAATTAAAAATATATATATTTACAGCAAATAGAGCCACAGCGTTTATACTGCATATTACCCATAAGATAGGAAAAAGACAAAAGAGAAAGTGCATCCTGTGCCTGGTGGGTGCTCAGTGCACAGTAGCTTTTATTAATAATCAGTTCCCGCAGCTCCACCAATGAGTCAGTATTGTGTCGGGCCCTCTGGGGTTAAAACAATTCCTCCCTCTGCAAATTTACCCTTTGGTTGAGAAAATAAGATGTATATGCAAGAGCCCGTAGAAAAGGTGACTTCGTATGAATGAGGTCTTCCAGTAAGTTCCAGATAGTTATGAAAAGGCAAGAAGTTGGAAAAGGAAAAGAAATGCTGACTGGTTTGAAACTCACTTCTAACCAGTGACCACAGACATCAAGGAGGAGGGTGATCAGCTTCCCAGGGAGCTTCTCGGGAAGCCTCCCTGCATGCAGGGACAACCATCTTGACGTTCCGGAAGGGAAGACAAGCCAGAGAGTGGTGTGTGCTGGATAATCCGGAGCAGGCTAAAGAGAAGTGGATAGGATACCAGGGCAGAGGAGTGACTCCAGGGGCTGGAAGCAGAGGACTTGTGTTCTAAAAACAGTTCTGTCCCTCTGCCCTGGATTTCGCCTGTTGGATCACAGTGTCCTTGCAGGTAAATTAGCGAAAATATTTGTGAAAAAAAAATGTCCACAGTGCCGAATGACTTAGCCCCATTTGGGAAGGATACACGTCACACGTCTGTCCTTGTGGAGTGGAGCTGTGCCGCTGAGAAGCCCCCTCTCTGTCCCTGTTTATGATAAGCGTGGGGCCCCCTAGAAGGTCATCCTCTTTATTCTTTCCCCTCCCTTTTTTTCTTCTTTTAGCTTTTATAACTTTAAAAATATGTTGCTTTTCTTAAAAATTTTTATAAAAATGCTACCTACACATGCAAATATTGAAGCCACACAGCAGGGCGTGCTGTGCAAATGGCACCTTCCATCCCTACTGCTTTTTCCTGCCAGGCACTTACTGCCACTCCCTGCTGCCTCTCCTTCTCCCTGCGCACACACAGATTCCAACACAGGCAGCAGCCTCTCTCTCAGCCAACCGGAGTCCCTGTTCTGTGCTTTGCTTCTTTTCCCATTGAAGACTACATCTTGCGACCTCCCCCAAGCTGCCTCACTCATGCTAACAGCGGTGCAGCCCCCTACTGCTGGATGCCCACGATTTGCTCACCCATCCCTAGGGCCCTGGTTTTCTTTGACACTAAGTCTGTTGAGAGTACGAGGTTTCCCTTAGGCATTCATTGGCAATACTATGCTTATGGGCCCGTTGTGGGCTGTGTGGTGGGTGCTGAGAGGCAGAGCCCCTTCCCCTGGGGACTCAGAGCCTATCAAAGTCCTGTGACAGGGCTAAGGGGCCCTTACCAGGGCCTGGGCTTCTCCCGGCTTTGACTCCTCTGCCAAGACAGAAGGTAAAAACAGCTGTCCTCCAGAACATGGCCTTAGCTAGGGGTGTTCGTGGGGGACTGAACCCTGTAGAAAGGAAGTAAAAATCCAAAGCCCTGGATCAAAGGTGTTACAGATAGAGAGCAAGGGCCAGTCGCAGCAGCTGCGAAACCCGGGTGAGGAGGGTTTGTGAGCAGAGGCGGGAGGGGTGGGAGAGAAGGGCCCGGAAGAGGCCACCGAAGGCACAGCTCATCTACTCCCAAATGTTCCTGCCTCCTTGGGGCGGAGGCCGACCCAGTCTCCCACTCCTCGGCCGGGCTGGCCCTGACGCCCACCGTCCTGACACTCCCCAAGGGCCTCCCCCTCCCCTGTGCCTGGCCGCGGCAGGATTGGGGAGGGCCTGCCGCGGGGCGTCCTCCACTGCCCTCTGCCCTCTGCGGGGACCAGCTCAGGGCTCCCAGGAGCCGCACAGCCTGCCCTCAGGGTGCTGCGCTCCACGCGCGGCTGGACCTGAACACAGTCCCCAGAGCGCGTTACCTCGGAGGAAAAACAAGGGGTGGGGGTGCCTGGGGGGTGGAGCAGGAAGGCCCTCTGGGGTGGGAATGCTGAGGACAAGCCCGCAGGAGCGGCGGGCCCAGTCTTCCATTGCTGTGGTGAGCACAGCGTGCCATGTCAAAGAGCACGTCTGTCCCACAGAGCTGGCACCGGGGCTTCCGGAGGGAGAGGCTTGGGTTCACCCAGGTCGTACAGGCCCGGCCCAGGGCACGATTCTGGGCCCGGAGGCTCCCCGGGAGCGGGTCTTCTTGGTGGCTGGGGTTCGTGTGCGGTGAGGAGCGAGGGCTGGGGGAGAACTTAGACATTCAAACGTGCTCTTTGCCGCGCAGAGAAAGAAAGGCAGTTTTTCCTGCCTCCTCACGGCGGGCCGGAAGCCCTCCTTCTGAGCCAGAGCGGGCGGGACAGAGGGGAGTTACCGGCGGGCCCAGGCTCCTGGCGCCTCTGACAGCCCTCTCGCCCCCCCCCCCACCAACCTGTCCTGACTTCCCCAGGTTCTCCTGGCTTCCGACTCCGTCTCACCTGCGCTCATGTCCTAAGGAGCCTGGCTGACCCACCGCTCACCTCCATCCCCCCACCCGGCTCCCCCACTCCCCCAGCCTGTGGATCAAGCCACTGGCTCCTTCCCTGACCCACTGCGTTCCTCAGGCCAGTCCTGCCCTGGCCTGGGGAGAGGCTGTGTCCGCCCCGCGATTGGCAGGTCATGAAGAGGTGATGATGGAGGTGACCGCTGGGAAGGGCGCAGGGCTGCCCTTCTTGGGCAGTAGATGATGACATCTGTCCCCTGACCCTGATCTGGAGGCGAGGGAGGCAGTAGAGCTCCCAGGTGTGGGAATAGGTGCCAGAAGGGGGATCTCACAAGGGAGAGAGGCAGCTCCTGGAACAGGACAGGGCGGTGAAATGAGGGTGGGAAGCAGGAAGGGGAAGGGTTAGCTTTAGGGAGGAGAGAGACGCTGGAGTCCAGGGGAAGGAAGGCGGCTGAGGCTGAGTGCTCTTTGAGAGATGAGAAAGCTCCTGTTTAGAGACAAGTGTGAACCCGTCTGGGGCAATTTTGTGCGGACTCCGCTGGGGAGGTGTGAGGAGCAGGGAAGGGTCACGTCTGTGTAATTCTAACGTCTTTTTCTGATAGTGCCCCTAAGCCAGGGAGCATAAGGAGAGAAGTCTGGCCTGGGGTGGTCCGAGGCCAGAGGGTTTATTACGTCTCCCTCTGGAGGACAGGGCCTTGAGGTTTGCTGCAAAGCATGGGGACCATGTCCGGGTCAGCCCCTCACTCCACCATTATGACCCCTATTTTACAGGTGACGAAGGCTCGGGAACTTACCCCAGGTGGGAATGAACCCACATAGTACAGGGTCAGAGCTGGGGGTTAACCCAAGCGCCAGGGACGCCCACTCTGGGCCGGCACCACGCCAGGAAGGCAGTGCCAAGAGGGGCCTGAGCCGTCTGGGCAGGAATGACACATAGGTTCTAGAAAGAAGGCAGGAGGGGTGGGCTCAACAGGTTCCTGAGAGTGTGGAATCGTGTTTGGGATGTCACACTGAGCCAATGCGGAGGACAGACTGGGTGGAGACAAAAGCCTTAGCCTGGGGCTGACGTCACCCCCACAGCCTCCTGCAGCCTTTGGTCCCCTTCCCAGTCCATTGCTCCCCTGGGTCTGCCCACCCCCTCCCCGGAGCCATCCCCTCTCTCTGTGAGCCCCCTGTCCGCACAGCACTTACACAGTAGTTTAAGAAGCGGGCCAAATGGAACCTGGAACGCAGAAGACAACTTAACCAGCGGAAAGGAGCTGCAGATGTGGGCCCTGCTGCCCCAGGATTTGGGCCAGGAGAGGAAGTTCCCAGGCTTGCCTCGGAATCACCAGCCGGATTTTGCCACCCGGAACTCCAGCCAGCTCACCAGAGCAGCACCTTGCAATCGCCACCCTCGCGTGTAGGTGGCACCAAAACCTCACATTGATTCCTCCCAGGTTCGGGAGCCGCCCATCCCGGGGACTGACCGAATTCGTCCCTCCAGATGCCTGCTCAACTCTGCTGGGGCGTGCTCGGCCTTCCGGGCTCAGGTCCTCCTAGAGCAACGGGGCCGCAGACTGATTCCTTTCCGCCTTCTACGTGTCCTCTGGGAGAGGTGGGCGGGCTGGCCCGCGTTCTCCCGCCTCTGCCTCAGGGGCGTTCCGAGGTAAATTCTGCCGCTGCTCTTTTAAAAATGTAAAGAATAATTGCTAAAGCAATGTACTCACGTGTTTCCGAACCTTTTGGTAATTAAAATCTGTAGTAACTCATCCACTCCCCCAACCCCACAGGCATATCCATTTTGGGCAGATCACCACCCAGACTATCTGCCCTGACACCGCTCTCAACTGTGGCTGAGTAACAAAATGAGAAAGAATTCTCCATATATTCGTTCTTTCTGCAGGTATTTCTTGTGAGCCCCGAGGCGGGGCACCGGCGAGCACCGTCGGAGGCCCTGGGGATGGCCGGGAAGTAGACGAGGTCCCAACTGGCCAGCCCCCATCCCAGCGGGGGAGCCAGAACCCTCGGGGACCGCAGAGTGCCAAGTCCTAGGACGGAAAAGAGCCGGATTCGGGACGTGGGTGATAGGGAGGTGGCGGTGGTCAAGGGAGCTCGCGCTGAGGAAGCGCCCCTGAGCAGAGACCTAAGTAAAGTTTGGAGAGCAGCAACTGGTAGGGGAGGAAATGCACCTGCCGCTGCGGAGCGGCCCCTTCCCCGCAAGGTTAAAGAGCCAGAAGGTTAGCATTCTCGGCCCGGCTCGCCCTGGCCAGCGCCCCACGGCCCCGGGCTCCCCCGCCCCCCTCCGCGCAGCCCCGCCCTCACCCCGGGAGCCGCGGCCGCCGGGAAACGTAAAGTTTGTGCGGCCCAAAGTGACGCAAAAATTCTTCAAGAGCTCTTTGGCGGCGGATATCTAGAGATCAGACCATGTGAGGGAACGCGAGTACAAATAGGGCCGCGCGGGCGCCAGCTGCGGCACAGGCAGCGGCCGCCCCGGGGCCTCGAGGGCGCGAGGGTCGCCCCGCCGCGCAGAGCCCGGGCCAGCCTCCCCACCGACGGCCGGCAGGTGGGTGCGCGTCCCTTCCGGCTTCTCATGCACGCTTCTTTGCAGAACCTCACCCCACTTTGCCTCGCCGGGCCCTGGGGCGCCTGTGCGGTGGGCTCTGCGGCCGCCCTCCCCGTGAACAGGGTGTGGACAGCAGGCGGGCCGAGAGACAAGGGGACTGGCCGTGGAGCGACCAGCGGGCTGTGGAGGGCTCCTTTGTCTACTGCACGCTGGGGCTTTTGATGTCTTGAGTACCAGAGGAAGAGCCTGTAGAGAGGGTCTAAAGCAAAATGTCCTGCGCTTTGGAAAAGTTACTTTAGTTTCAACCCACGGCTGATGTTTGATCTTGACTTACCTCCCTGGCGTGCAGGTGGCTTTATGCAAAACCATTTCTGCAGGGAGGGTCTGGTTGACATAAATGTGCAAATATCTAGAGAAATCTCTGAATGACACTTAAGTGGGGTGAGTCTCGGTGGGCTTGGACGGTTTTCTCTGGCAGAGCGGGTGCTCGCCCAGACCTCTCACAGGCCCATTCAGAAGTGATGGGAAACTCAAACTCCCACGAGCTGTTTTACAGTTGAAGAGTGTAACAATCGGTTGCTTGAAAAATGTGTACACTCAAATACGTGTCTGAAAGATCTCTCTGGAGCTGAAGAACACCAAGGAACACGTTTCCATTTGCACTGGGTCTTTTGAATAATGAATTTGTTTTTCAGTTGGGGTTCTAAAGGATTTGAGAGGGATAGAATGTCAGACATGACAAAAGCTTGTGTGTATGTATTTGTGTGATCCATTTTGTCCAGAAAAATGAATCAGGTCAATGGATTATTTATGAGTCTGCTAGCTCCATCATGGAGAAGACAAGATCAAATATTTAATGTGTTTGCCTTCAGTTACAGAGGAAAAATGTCTAAGAAAGCAACATTGGGATTTGTGTTTAAAGAAACGGTAGAGCACAATGAGATAGCATTAGAGTTCAGGTTTCTAGGAGTGGAGGGAAACACCAGCTTTGATTCTTTGTCCCATTGCTTGTTTCGTGTGGAGCTACTGGTGCCCACAGGTTGGTCTTCCGACCACAGACTGGGGGGCGGGGTGGGGCTGCGGTCTGTTTCCAGCAAGGATTAGAGGCAGGTTCTCCGGCGGAAGCAGTTTGGGGCATGGGGTTTTCTTTTTCACTGACCCTGAATAAGAGCACACTGAGACTGCTTCATAATTAATCAGAAGTCTCCTCAACACTGGTGATCCATGTAGGACATTTCAGAGTTGTAATCCCAGCATGGATATTCCAACCCATTTCTTTCAGTCTCCTTGCTTAAGAAATATATACACTGGGGGTGGGCAGGTGGGGTGGGAACACCGACCGAATAATGTAGTTTTAATGGAATCTGCAAAACCCCAGAAATTCCTCCTTAGGGATTTTTTTTAGAGTTGTCTGAGCATTTTGATGAAACTCGGAGAGGCATGCCAAGAGTTTGACAAATGGGAGAGGTGACAGTGCGAGGGGATGCTTGGGTGGAGGGGTCCTCTCTTACAGGGGGCTTGCAGGTGCGTCCTGGGTGTCCTCCTCTAAAGGGAAACATGGGTATTCCCAGAAATTAAGCCAGTAAGTGGCAGTTCCTTCTCCTTGATGCTCATCGAAAGGTATAATTTGAGAGAAGAAAGGCAGGGCTGACTGAAGAAGTTTCATTTGGCTTAATATATCAACAGGCTATGGTCACAACTTGACTGTTTTAATAAAGATTCCTGGATGACCAAAGGGAAAATCATGCATTTTTCTGCTGGTTTAAGAACATACCTCAGACCTTAGTTATTTCACACATCCCTCCTCTGGGGCTCACAGTCCTCAGCTGCAGTGGGGGAGAGGGCCTGCGTAACGTGATGTCCACGTCCCCTCCACCTCTTTCTGTGACTGTGGCTCTAACCTCTCTGCTTTAAGCAAACAAGAGTTGAGATGATGCTGCAAAATGCCCGAGTGCCAGGACTCTCTAACCCATATGTTGCTGTCGACCCAGGGTCCTCTGGGTCTCCCCGAGTTTCGCTCTAAGGTGTAGGCTTTGCACTCGGATAGGCACAAGGAGTGAGCCTAAACCACATCCCACCACCAGGGGCCTGAGTTCCCCCAACTCCTGGGGTCCCCTTTGCAACCTGCCCAGGGTGTGGTCAGTAGAAACACCCCCAGGCAGTACAGATTTGAACTGGGCCCATTTCTTTCCAGTCCCTGAGCTGTTGCCAACCAGCTGCACCCCCCCTGAGGCGGTTCCATGCAACAGGCCTGGGCATGGAGTCAAGGATCTGATGAAGCACCCGTTTCTCCACTCCCAGAGCGAGGGATACCGACTCACCCTGCTCTTGGGGGGAACCAGTTCCTGGGCTTAACTGGGCAAAACGGCACCTAAGGAAAGAAAACCGCCACCTTTCTAGGAGGGACCCAGCTGGAAACTAGACAAAACTTTAAAAGAAACCTGACATCAATGATTTTCTTTGGACAGAGGGGTGATCTGTTTTTCTAGGGTAAGCCCGAGACCCACTAAAGCCCCTTATATTTCTGGGCAGGGCTCGTATTACTGGCTTGGGTCTGCAGTGGGTGATGATCTCTGAGGAACGTGTCTGCACAGGCGGCTTCCCCCAGCCGGCCCTGTGCCAGCCAGCAGTGACTGAGGAGGGGAGCGCTCACTCACTGAATGTCAGCAGCGCGTTTGCAAACCAAGGGCCTGTTTCCCCAGCCCTGGGTCTAATGGGGTGACAAACTGAGTAGAGATAAGGCCCCTGTGAGGCGGCCTGACTGCTGACTTAGTTCTTTCCTGCTGCTCCTCTGGACACCTGGACTGAGCATACTTGTTAGTGAGTGTTTAAGCCATAGACTTTTGAAAAGCCAGGACTGGTTAGCCTTCCGTTAACCCCAGAAGCCCCTGGACGACAGAGCAAGAGATGAACCCCAGCAGTGTGGATACATGGAGGTGATGTCCCCGGGCCAGCTCAGAGGCCAGCGGCCCCAGGCACTGACAAGGGGCAGCTGGTGCGGGGAGGATGTCCTAGGATCCTGAGGTCCAGTTTTTCAGTTCGTTATGGGAGGCAGGGAGGGAAGAGGTGAGGAGGCTTGGAACATGGCCAAGCAGCACGTCTGGGGGAGACGGCCGTGTGCTCTGGGGGAATCCGGCGCTGGAGGCTGGGGGCGGGTCAGTGCGCCTTTGCCTTCTTTTGTTTGTCTGTGATCTTTCTGCGCATATTCGAGGAAAAAGAACATTTCTTTTTCCTCTTAACTACTGAGTTGCTGAATTAAAATAAAATAAATTGAATTTTTTCCCTAAGGGATGCCCTAGAATTAGGGAGGGGCGAGCAGAAAGGGTGTGGGCCGTGACCTGCCCTGCGTCCAGGGCTTGCTCTAGCTCACCGAGGCTGGCCGGCCCTGAGGACACCGCCAGGCCTGGAGCATCAGCCTCCTGCCCTTCTGTTCTTTTCTCTCCCCTGGGTGTGTTGTTTTTAAATTCTAATCAAGTTAGCTGGCTCTTTTCCTTGTTTCCGAGAGGCTGGGAGGAAAGGGGAGGGAGGAGCCAGGGGAAGAGAGGAGAGGGGCAGTTCCAGGCCCCTGTTCCCCCCCGGGGCTGGGGGCTTTGACAGACCAGAGGGCTCCCAGCTCCTTGCAGGGCTAGAGTTATTTTTCTCCCTGAAATTTTTTCTTTTGAAAAATTTCAGCTGAAAAGTCAGGGAGAAAAAAAAGTCAGAGAAATGGTCCAGTGAATCCTTACTCAGATTCACCAGTTGTTAACATTTTGCCACATTTGTGCACTCCCTCTAATTATACACATATCTATTTTTTGCATATGTAATACATATAACTTGACACACATGTATATGAAATAATTATGTAGTTATTATACTATATATGTATATAACTTTTTTGTTGAACCTTTGAGAATTTGCAGACATCCAAATACTTTACTCCTAAATACTTCAGTCCGCACCTTCTAAGAAAAAGGCCACTCTGCTACGTAACCAGAGCCCCATTGTTATCATGCTTGGGAAACTCAATGTTGATAAAATACTGTTGACAAATATGTAGCTTATATTCAAATTTCCCCCTCTATCTCATGGCCTTTTTAGCCTAGAGGGTTTCTTTTTGAGACAGTAAATTCCTGGGATCGGAAACTATCTCTTGCCCCCCTGTCAGGGCATCTGAGAACGACATCAATACTGCGTAACAATGAACTGGTGTTTCATGAATGTTCCCAAACTGTGTGTGTGACTCACCGTAAAGTACATTTTGGAACTCCTCGACCTAAGAGCATAGGTGCCTTCAAGGAATAGCACCCAAGTCACAAACATTTTATGGCTGAAGAGGCTGCCGCACGCGGCCTCCACGCCCTCCACCAACTCTGTTGCTTTTTCTCGACTCCGTTCTCCCCCTCTGCCTGCTCCACCCAGAGAAAGGGTCCAGTTCTCTCTTGCCACCGTCACCACTCACACTCTAATTCCACTGCAAATGCCGTTCTCCTCCCTTCTCTCTTCCACCTTGCTCAGCTGCCACAGGTAACCAGCCTCTCTCATTAACACCCTCTCCTGGGGCTGCTTCTCTCCCCCTCCCTCTCTCGCCTCTCTCCACGGATCTAACCATGTCTGTTTCACACAAAAGTAATCTTAGTAATACACCTGTATAAAGGAAAAGAAAATCTGTGTTTGGAAATGCCCCCACTTTTTTATCTTGATTTCTATTAGTTGCTTAAATCACATTGTAACCACAAAGGGGTGTCTGGAATGTATAATTGATACTCTTAATCCTGCCTAATCTGACCCAGAGCCTGTTCCCAAATCTCTTTCCTGGCTTTGCCCACGTTGAGACATACTAGAGGGATAGAGCGAAAGCAGTTTGTTTTCTCCGAAAAGTGCCAAGTTGTGAAGTTAAATGTTGTAAGGAATTCGTGTCATCAACTTGCAAAGCTTTTCAGAGGTGCCTAAGCATCCCCTCCACAGAATCTATCCAAGAGTCTCTCTTCTTCCTTGTCCTTCTCTCCTTAAATTTAGTTTTTCTCAAGAACCAGAAAGAATATTCAAATAAATAAATACATAACTTGGCAGGCATAGGGTGGGGGGGCACAGGGGGGACTGTACAGCTCAGAGAAGACAAGTAGTGATTCTCATCTCACTACGCTGATGGACAGTGACTGTGGTGGGGTTGGTGGGGGGGACCTGATGAAGGGGGTAGTTTAATCATCACAATATTGCTTATGTAATTGTAGGTTAATGATACTAAAATAAAATAAATTGTAAAAAATAAAAAAATAAAAATAAAAATAAATAAATACATAACTTCTCATCAGTTCCATGTCACATCCCCAACCCCCCTTGCAGTGCTGTGTTCTACAGCTTGCATTTTAGATGTTCTAGTATTTTACAATAAAACTAGGATTTTGTAAACTAGCTTACACAATAAAACTAGGATTTTGTAAACTAGCTTAGGAGGCTAACCACCATTTACAACATTTATTTCTGTGGTTAAAAAAATATATTCTCAGTTCCAATCACGCAACTCGCATATGAACGTGCAGAGCACAGCCCGCTGATGGGTGTGCCTGCCGGTGCTTGTTTCAAAGTCTGAAAGCACAGACCAGCCTCTTCACGAATCCCAGACATGTCAGTCTTTTCCAGTTCATAGTCCATTAAAATAGTTGCTGTAACAGTCTTCCCTCTGTCCCCAAGATGCACAACAGATCTTCCTCCTGGGTGAGGAGTGAGGAGGGGCAGGGCCCCTGATAATGGGACCCCGGGGAAGGAGTCAGGTCTCAGCTGAGTCTTAAAAATGCCAACATGGCAGCTTCAGTTCCCTGGGCCCAGAGCCCAGAGAACCTGAAATAGACCCTCCCTGCTGGGGGCTGTGCAGTGCCCACACTGGTCAGCAAGTAATTGAGCACAGAGATGTATAAACTACACCCGGCTTCCAGGGGGATGCAAAGCACATGCATATAAAAGAATAATTAATGATACACGATAATCATGAATGACAAATGAGTAATTATGTAGAGTAGTGAGAAATCATCTTGGGTTGCGGTGGTGAGAGTGAGAACGCTTCAGGGAGGAGGTGGATAGAAACTTAACCTGGCCTCGGAGGATGCAGGCTAATCAGGGGACGCAAAGGTGCAGGGTGGGCCACACTGGGCATGCTCAGGAGCCCACCTACCTCTGATAACCTGGGGTGCTTGTTAAAACTCAGCACCCACAGGGATCTCTTGAATTAGAATCTCGGGGGGAGCAGCCCAGGAATCTGTTTCCAGGTTTCCCGGTGACTCCAAGCTACTGAGTGGGAGGAGCAAGCGTGAGCCAGTGAGGGCCCGGGCTGAGTGGGAGGAGCAAGCGTGAGCCAGTGAGGGCCCGGGCTGAGTGGGAGGAGCAAGCGTGAGCCAGTGAGGGCCCGGGGAGGAGCAGGGAGGTCCTGGCTTCTGGGCAAGCTGCTCGCTCACTGGGTGTGGGCTACAAATTACTCAACTTGTGGGTCTCAGTTTTCCTGACAGGGGTGTGAAGTGGAAAAGCAGCATGTGTAGCATATGTATGGTGGTCTAGTGGCCATCAAGTCATTGTTTTTTACTGATGCTCTACATGGTCTAGGTACTGAGTTAAGCATTTGTCATACCTTAATTCCCACAACAGCCTTACGCAAGTGGGAATTTTAATGGTCTGGTTTTACACGTGAGGAAATGGAAGCTCAGGGAGGTTAAGCAACCTGCCCAAAGCCACAGGGCCCGTTGGCCGTGGAACTGCGATTGCAGCGCAGACCTGTGCGTCAGGAGAGCCGTGTGTCGTGGACACGCAGCAGCTAGTCAGTGAGGCTCCAGGAAGGCGATTAGTCTAGGCTCCGAGGTCCGTGCTCACTCGAGGAGGGTTCTTTATGCCCATCCATGCCAAATCCATTCTTTTTATTAAAGTCAGAATAAGTAACCCATTATACTTTTGTCCAGCGTCTGGCGTGATCTCCACTCCATCACAAAAGGCTAATCCTCTGGATTTACGCTGTGTGTGGAGAGAAGCGCAAAGCTATCCTCTTTCACTCAGGGAAACGTCGGGACAAGAGACCCTCTTCCTTTCTCATGGTAATTGGCCCAAACGGCCCTGATGATTTTAGCGTAATTCCTCCACAAAAATCAAACTGTCTCATACAAGGAATTTTTGGATATGGAGATGGCTCCTGATAGGAGAGTTCATTTCCATCCCTATGTCCCAAAAAAAGCCGATTTTTCTCTACTTCCTCCATTCATATCACGAGGTCTCTACGTTGTTGGCAAGGTGAGCCAGAAGTCTCTGTGGCTTACGACCTGTGACTCTGCGCACGTCAGAGACCCCAGCAGTCCCTTCAGCAGATACAGGTATGAGCCGCTATCTTGTTCTGGAGAGGCTGTGAGCCAGAGCAGTGTAAAGCCCAGGGTCCTGGGACAGAAACCATGTACTGTGGACGAGCAGCCAAAGGAAGACCATTTGAAACCCAAGGGCAGCTGCTAGCAACGGGAGGGCGGCGTCAAGTCAGCAGAAATCTGTTTGCCATAGGACGCGCGGCAGCTCCTAGAAGCGCACCGGCCTGTCCCTCCTTAAGTACGGGCACTGCTGTTCCTCCCCAGTTAGGTTCTGGCCTTGTCCCAGGAATTTCCATGAAGGCGGCACTGTGCCTGCCTTGTCTCCAAGAGCCTTGCACATAGTAGGCATACGTGTGCACATAGAGGGCCAGGCCCAGTGTTCGCTGTGTCAGGAGGCGCCCGAGCCGCAGCTCCTCTCGTCCTGGGTAGGTGTCTTGGCAACTTCGGACTTCCTCTCTGAATAAGAATGCAAATTGCCATTTGGCTATATGATCCATAATTAATCTTATCTCGGTGGTAAACACATTCATGCTGGCTTTTGTTTTGTTTTGAAAATGAAAATTGAGTGTCCTGAGAAATGAACTCAGATGTCGATATGCAAAGTTGAGTTCAAAATTTCTATAGCGTTTCTGCATAGAATGTGCTGAGGGGTGTCAAACAGACAAGGAGGGTCACAGGCATTTCCAAAGGCCTGGGCGGTTTCATGACTAATCACTATAATTACATGCTTGTTCAAATACTGGTTCCCCTGGCTACAGAGTCAGAGTTTGTTTAAAGAGAAATGGAGATTTGATCAGGAGGAGTTTAAATAGAAGCAATCCCTTTTACTAGGGGGGAGGTGGAGTGAACTAGCCCACCCCTGGGGCCGAGAGAAAGCAGGAGGGTAAACAGAAAGTGGACTCAGCTGGTCATCTGTGCCACTCTGCTACTGCTTGTGTGTAGAGACATGGGGGATGAGGCTGCTGTGCGCCGGGGTGTGGTCCCCCCCGAGGGGCTTGGTCACATGGCACCACCCACAGCCTGTGCCCTGCTCAGCCTAGGACAGCTGCACACATTCAAGGTGCAAAGGAAGGCTTCTGGAGCTTTTTCTGGCTATGGAGAAACTCAAAGCATGCTTGGAGGAGGTCACAGCTATAATATGACCTCGTTTGCCATCTTTCTACTCAGCAGGATAAAAATACCTTTTATCAAAGAAAGCGTTCCAGAGAGCATTTTCAGAAACCAACCTTCATAACAACTCTTATTTCTATATTCCTGGGCCAGCCTGCTATCAGCCATTATCTGCTGGTCTGTGAGAAAAAGCTGGTCAGTGCTCTGTACAATCAGAAAAGTGGGAAAGAAGTCCAGGAGCCGCAGGGCAGCACCCTGCAGGCAGAAGGGGCCCAGGCCAGGCTGATCCGTCAGTCACTGGGAAGAGTGTGCTTCTAATCGGAAGAGGCAGAGGGAGTTGAACTAAAGGAGATGTGTGTCTCCTGCCTGCCTGGTGGCTTCCAGTGGCTGTAATTTATCTCTTTGCACCCCTACTTCTATGATCGGGGTGGGAGCACTGTAGGAGAACCGAAGAGAGCAGAGCTGGGTGGGGGGAGCCCAGCCTCTGGGGAGAAGCGACCTGAAGTCATGAGTTGGCTGAGACATGCTCTTATGGTTTCTTATGACTTGGGCCATTTCACCTTCTTGATAAATTTTTTTCTTAAGTGCTGGGAGATACCTTAGGAAACAAGATCTTTGTAATGCTCAGAACGAAAGCAGAGAATAGTGTATTATTCTTCTAGGAGCTGCTTGTGACAGTTGCTGAGAAATCCAGATCAGAGGCCCTGGGGGCTGAATCCCTGAGGTCTGGAAGGACACACACTGCCCCTAAGGCTCGCAAACATGTTCTCCAGCTGCCCTGCAGAATGCCCGAAGGGAGAAAGCAAATGGAGCACAGAGAAATCAAGGGGCATCTGCAGCCGGAAGCTGACGGGGTCACTAGTGTGGCAAAGGGTTATTCCCGCGCCGGCGGATTCTTCAGAGGATGGCACTTCCCTCTGCAGACCGCGGCGTGCTGGCCAGAGAACAGCTGGGTGAGGCCATGGCTCTTTGAGCTTCTGTTTAAGGGAGAGGAAAGTTTGGTATGAAAGATAGAAGTTCCTACAGAAATTTCCTACATCTACATTTCATTTGATTTTGAAGGTGGAGAAAGATCAGGGAAGGGGGTGTCCTTGGTCATGGCCGGCTCTGCCAGCCGAGTGCCGTATGGCCGCGTGTGGCGACACTCTATCTCTGCCACCTGGTCTTCAAGCCCTCCAGTGTTTACTGTGGAAAACATGTTATTACAGAGGCCAGAGAGAAGCACAGAAGAGGAGCTTCTTCAAACAACACGAGCAGACACTGCCAGGTTTCATTTAGCTGTGTATTTAAGCACATTGATACCCCATCATCGCTCAAAAAAAAATCCCTTAGCTTGGTAAGTGGTTACTTATGGTGGATGAGAGGATGTGTGCCTGTTTTAAAGGTCCATCAAATCTAGTTGAGGTCCCAGGGAAGGGAGGGGCAGGGAGAGGCTGGACTGCAGTACGAAGATGGGAAGATTGGGGTTTTCTGTAGACCCTTGTCAGAAATTCGTATTCTTCTATGAGAAGCATTTGAATCCTTGAGCCCAGGGTAGGATTGGGGGGACAGAATAGGTGGGTAGGATAGAACCCAGGACACCTCCCCACCTCCTTACACACACACCCAGCACCACAGAGCTGATTCCTCTCTTGTTTTGGTGATATTTCTGGCAATCGTCAATCTCTTTTAAATTTTTGTTTCCTACTTAATAGAAAAAAAGAACTCAGTGAACCCCAAACTCGAATTATTTCCATTCCTGGTGTTTTATTTCTAATCTTTGCCAATATTTATGTGCATGGTCATCAATGTGAATCTATTTGTGTTCTAATTTTTTACTTGCTACCTTTTTGTCTTCACATTTCCACACGTGGGTAGTTAAGCTATAGCCACTGAAAGCCCCAAATAGGTGGGAGACATACACTGTCATTTTTATGAGCTGCCGATTCTCAGCCGTCCTCTGACTGTTGGATTACTCTCAGATCTTTGCAGTCATCCCTGGACATTTATTTCTGGAAAGGTATGAAGTGATCTGAGCCAAGCAGAAACATGTTTCAACTCCCACTTTGTTTCAAGAGTTCAGGCCCAGAAGAAATGAAGATAGCTGAGAGGCCTTGGCTTCTTACTGCTTTACAACAGGCCATGGGTTTAAAGTCCAGGAAGCTCAGATTTCTACCCCATGTTTGATGTCTCAGACCTCCATGTCCGAGCTTAGCTGCCTTCCCTGCAGCCCGGCCCGCGGCAGTGATGCGAAGGCGTGGTGGCCCTGGCCCAGCGCCTCTCTGACCCGTGCAGGGACAGAGACACCAGCCATGCCAGCCCCTGGGACCTCCGCGCTCCTCTCCCTGGCTCTCCCGGCGAGGACTGGAAGTGACCCCGCCTGCCCACTGTTGAGGATAACAAGCCGATTAGCCTTGGGGGTTGCTGGGAGCGGCAGTGCCGTTTAAGGCCATCAGACTTGCGGAGGCCTCTCGGTGAGCAGAAAGGGGAGCCGGCAGCAGGCAGCGTCTGCCCGGAGGTCTCTATGCTCTGGACCACAGAGAGACGGGAAGGGTCTGCGGCTGAGGAGCTGGGGGCGCCCCACCAGGTGTGGCCTCTGCTCCCGTCGCCTTTGCTCTTTCTCCTTTTTAAGCCGTATTTATAGTTCATATGAAATAGTCTGAGAGTTCAGCCTAAGTGATGGAGAGGACCGTCCTCATCTAGCTGCAGGCATCCATCTGCTGCTTTATTTGGGATTCTGTTTGCAGCACAGTCTCCAGGACAAAGTAAGTGCTCTGTGAAGCTTTGTCGAAGCGAGCCCTCTACTTCTGCTTTTCTGAGTTACTGGTAAACTCCAGGGTGAGATTCCAGCCCTCCAAGTGAGGTCAATATTTTGTGAACTAGAGCCTGTGTAGGACCTTGGCAATTTGCTACTTTTGTTTTGTCATTTTGTTTTTTTCCTTTTAAAATTAATTGATTGTGATTTGATACCTTGTATAGGTCGAAAAACGCTGTTGGTTTTATTGACGATTATATAGCAGAATGTCTCACATTTAACGGATGCCTTTGTAATTCCAGTAACGAATGCAGTTTAAGGTGTATGATGAGTTAATGCCCAAAACAAGTAAAATGCCCGCTTCTGTTCCATTTTTCTCTGTGTGCCTTTCCAACAGAGCTCTCAATCCCATTGATACACAGCTCTGAGGAGATCCGCAGACCTGAGCACCGAGAACGCAGCTCAGGTCCTTGGCAGATGGGCGTCAGTATCATCTCCTGGACAGCAGGATGGAGACCACACCCTTAAATTCCCAGAAGGAGCTGTCAGCATGGAAGGATGGAGAAGATTGTCAGGAAAATGGCGTTCTGCAGAAGCATGTCCCTGCCCCTGGGGATAAGGCAGGGTCCAGCCAAATCTCCAACGGGTACTCAGCGGTTCCGAGCCCCGGGACAGGAGATGACGTTCAGCCCTCCACCCCAGCTGCCACCACTGCCCTTGTGGCTGAGGTTCATCAAGGGGAACGGGAGACCTGGGGCAAGAAGGTGGATTTCCTCCTCTCTGTCATTGGCTATGCTGTGGACCTGGGCAACGTCTGGCGCTTTCCCTACATATGTTACCAGAATGGAGGGGGTCAGTATCATGGGCCACAAGTGGGGGTGGTCTGTACATCCTCTTGGGAGGCCAGAGGATAAATCATGTCTTTTCTGTCTTATTTAACTGATAGGAGTCTGAGAGGATGATTGCTTAGACTTCAAAGCTAGTCTAAAAGACAGATCTCCAGAAAGCCAGAACTTGAAGTCAGCGTGTTGTAGGCTTTCTAGGTTGTGAAGTTGGATGAAAGCTTCCCCAAACCGCGCCTCACCAGGTTCTCGGCTTCACTAGTGCTTCATTTGTGGAAGAGCCCCTTGGCACCCGGCATTAGCCAAGCTCTGCTCCCCACCAGACATGATGGGGAGGGGGGAGCCACCAGAAGGTGCAGAGCGACTTTCACTCCCGCTGGCAGGCTCTGCTTGGGGTCCTGACACGTTAGATCTGTGTAAGCAAAGTTGGCAACTGGTTCCAGGGTCCCAGGCCCTCCTGGGCCTCTGCACCTCTGTGGGGTCAGAGGAGGGTGTCAGCTCAGGTCCAGAGTCTTAAGTTACAATCTGGGCGTGATACAGACCTGAACCTAGTCACAGCATGCTGTTGATGCAATCCCAGACCATACATGGATATACCTTATATCTCCTATAAGAGTGTCAAGATTTTTAAAGCCAGAGACTATTTCTTGTTTCTCCTTCTACCCCTAACGCTTCCAGAGCAGTTAACTTGTAGATTATCAAAAATAGTAGCTGACTGCAGGCCTGAATATGGGACCCCCAAAAAGTAGAGCAGGGGAGAGGAGTGAGGAGGTGTGGGGTCTCTGGGATGACACTGGACTTGCCATCTGAATAGGGAAAGGATGAGAAATGGGCGTCTGAATCAGTCTGTATTTTGACAGGAGTTCTGGCAACAGGTTTGGGAAGGCAGCTAATGTGAGGTTTGGAGCTTAATTCATTGTGTCTGCCCTTGTCTCCTCCATGGCCTGACACAGATTTGCCTGAATTTGCTGCATCTTTTAAGCACCTTGGTCCAGGAGCTGCAACAGCAGTTCCAGGAAGCCTGGTGCTCCCAGGCTGGGAGGTGCGGAAGTTGGAATCATCTTATCTCCAGCTTGGGAGGATGCACCTTTGGCCTGAGTCTTATATGAGGGGCTGGGTCACGGGCGATATGTCCCTTACACTCATTGGCTACTGTAAAGCCAGTCAGGCAAACCCTCTGGACAAATGCCACCATGAGAACACAGTGTGGTTCTTATTCTCAAGTCAGATTGTAAATTAGGTGGGACTTTTCTGAGTTTCAATGCCTTCAGGTTTCTAGGTTCAAGGCACTTTATGGGAGGGAAAGTTATCAGGGAAAATCATAGCTGACACACCCTGTGGCCTAAAACTCAGGCTGCAGGTGAGCAGTCCCCAACTTGGTGTTCCCAAATTCTGCCTCAGCCACGAAAGCCCAGAGACACCAGCATCTCCACTGACACAGCAGTTCCCCGCCTTCTCATTCTGTGACAAACTACCCTTTGCAGCCACATTTGCACAGGTGGCCCAGGAAGGAGCTTTCTGACTCAGTGGAATTATGGAAATACAACCAACTACCAATAACCCAGTGCTGGAGCCACAGATTGTATGGATGAGCAAAGCTACTGATCCAGTTGGATTATTGCGACTGTTGTACAGGGTGTCTGTCACAGGGGACATGTTCCAAGGGTCCCAAACTCTAGTCCATGTGCTGGTCACATCGGAAGCACAAGAAGAGAACTTGTGTCATCCCCGTGTCATACCCACATCCAGAGCTTCTGCTCCAGGGGTCTGCACGTTCGGGTGTTTTTCAGCTCACCACTGATTATGGTACGTGGAACCTCAGCCCTCAGCCCTGTCATTTTACAGGAGAGGAACTGGAGGTTCAGAGAGAAGTAGCGCAGGGTCGTCCAGGCAGTTAGAAGTGGAACTGGTCCCCGGGCCTGCTCTGATGACTCCCCCAGCCCTTTCTTTCCATTTATTCTCTGCCTCCTTCATTGAGTCTCGGCTCCATTCCGCTGTGGGGCTCCGCCTACTGCTACTTCTGGCAGAGCACTGAGCCCAGGGGGCACAGGTGGATTCTCAGCGTGACCCCTGCTGTCCTGATTCGCTGGGCTGTCTGGGGACAGCTGCGGGCCGGGAGTGACACGTCTTTCATCCGCCTCAGGGGCGTTCCTCCTGCCCTACACCATCATGGCCGTCTTCGGAGGCATCCCGCTCTTCTACATGGAGCTCGCGCTGGGCCAGTACCACCGGAATGGATGCATTTCCATATGGAGGAAAATCTGCCCAATCTTCAAAGGTAGCTGAAAGGCTTGGATGGGCGGTGGGTCAGTGGGTCTCCCAAGGAAGTGGTGGTTTCCAGCAGTGGGTGGGAGCTAGGGACGGTCTCCTGGAATCAGGCCTTAGGTATCCCTGGGAGAGGACTTCAGTCCTGAAGTTTTTGACTGCTCATGTGGTATGAGACTGTGAAAGGAAAACAGAATAAATGGCAGTTAAAAGTAAGGAGTAAATAGAAAAATGTTGAAGCATTAACTGCACACACACATTTTCTAAAACACGCAGGCTAGCAAATAAATCCATATAAGGAATTTACCACACCGCCACTTTTCCGTCGCCTCCCGGAGTCTTCGGGACTGGAATGAACGGCAGCGCCCCCCTTGGCGCCGCGCGTGGCGGCAGCGCCCTGTCTCAGTCTCACTGCCGGGCTCTAAGCTCGGCCTCGCTCGCCCTCTCTCCCAGGGATCGGGTACGCCATCTGCATCATCGCCTTCTACATCGCCTCCTACTACAACACCATCATGGCCTGGGCGCTCTACTACCTCATCTCGTCCTTCACGGACCAGCTGCCCTGGACCAGCTGCAGGAACTCCTGGAACACGGGCAACTGCACCAACTACTTCTCCGAGGGCAATGTCACCTGGACGCTCCACTCCACGTCTCCCGCAGAAGAATTTTACACGTAAGTGCATGTAGGTGAGGGGGTGGTCTGTTAGGGGCGGGCCGCACGCCTGAGCTCAGCTTCTTAGGAGGGAGGTGGGGGGCCGGGGGCTCTTCCTCCTTCCTGATGGGTTTCTGAGGGATGAGCTACCAGGACCGGGTGGGAAATGTGAGTGAGGCAGTGGCAGGGCCAGATTTAGCGTTGGGGACGCACTGACTGCTCCCTGATCTGGCCTCTGGGCTGTGCCCCTCCTTTCCGACGTGCCATGCCAGGCTGCCCCGGGGTGCCCAGGCTGATGCCTGCCTTTCCACCCTTCACATTCCAGAGTTACTCCCTGCATGCAACCACACTTCCTCCCGGGTTGCCTCTTGGCCAGTTGTCATGGAAACAAAGCCTCCTACCCCTTCGGTCATTTGAAACTATCCAAGCAGTTTTTGGTGCTATGTGTTCACTTCATGGTGGGATCTACCTTTGGAAGAAGGTGCCTGTGGTAGGTGGGTATTTAACACTGGAGTTTCAGGCAATGGTAGCCCAGAGAAGAAGCCCTTGTACCCAACATACAAATCCTCTTGCACCCAAAGCCAGTCATATTGGCCATGCTGCCTGCTCGGTTGGACCCCAGCCAGGAGAGGAGAGGCCTGGAAGTCTGCTCTGGGCTGGGTGCACTTCCAGGGCCGGTTGGCTGAAGGTGATGCTCTCTTCCAGGATGGGAAGAGCCAGTGCCAGCTCTTCCCCAGGCTTAGTGACCACCTGGTTCTTGCAGGGCAAGTGTCCATTTTTTCTCGTGGCACCTCCTGGCGGCATCACAGATAGCAAATCAGCTCACTGTTGAGACCGTCTCACGGGCCTTTCTTTCTCTACCACTCCAGGCGGCACGTCCTGCAGATCCACCGGTCCGGGGGGCTTCAGGGTCTGGGGGGAATCAGCTGGCAGCTTGTCCTCTGCATCATGCTCATCTTTACTGTTATCTACTTCAGCATCTGGAAAGGCGTCAGAACATCTGGAAAGGTGAGGAGGACTCTGGCTGCCAGGAGGCCCCAGAGCATCTCAAACTCAGAACCTAGTAGCTGGACAGCCACAGACAGGGGGACGTTATTTCTTTCTACACCAAACACATTCCATGATGCTCAGTCTCACTTCACCAAATTTGTTAGAAAATTCTAGAAATGGGCCAATCCTAAGAACCATTATATGATTTAAAAAAAATTCTTTTGACCCAGTGGTAGTGTCACAATTGATGATAGTGGCAATAATTTATTGAAAACCCATCCTGGACCATGTTCAGTGCTTTGTATAGTCTGGCAACTTCACTGTCTGCTATTTCCCCCACTCTACAGATGGGGAGTGGGTTTAGAGATTGTCCCGGCAAGGCGTGGATCAGACACTCCTCTGATCCTAAGGGCTGTGATCATTCTGCCACATAACCTAGCCTCCTAAAATCACAGAGAAAAAAGATCTTTTTTGGAGATTTTCAAGGATAAAAGACACCAACATCCACATGGTGATATCCTGGGTTTCCACCCCGCTTCCTTACAGGTGGTGTGGGTGACAGCCACCTTCCCGTACGTCATCCTTTCGGTCCTGCTGGTGAGGGGAGCCACCCTTCCTGGAGCCTGGAGGGGTGTTCTCTTCTACTTGAAACCTGACTGGCAGAAACTCCTGGAGACAGGGGTAAGATAATGAAGACGGTGTGCGTCTGCCTGTCATTTTACTAACTGAACCTAGTCCTTGAACAGAACAGTAGGGACGATGGAAGTTTGGGTTCAGTAGCAGGCCTGCAGTGACACTTTATTTATTTAAATTTTTTATTAAGGTATTATTGATATACACTCTAATGAAGGTTTCACATGAAAAAACAATGTGGTTACTACATTTACCCATATTATCAAGTCCCCACCCATACCGCAATGCAGTCACTGTCCTTCAGTGTAGGAAGATGCCACAGATTTGCAGTGACACTTTAAACAAGCATGAAGAGTCCACCTAAGGCAAGTGCCATGGTTTCAGCCTCAATGAGAGGAAGAGGAATCACATTTGTCTGCACTTGGTATGGGGTTCTCGCTGGAATGGGCCTTGAAGGCCAGGGTTCCTCCTTTGCACAGAGCCCTGGGGAGGCCCGAGGGCTCCAGCTGGGCTGCTGGGCTGCATTGCCGGGGCCCAACCTCACCCTGAGCTCTGCTGTGTCCCAGGTGTGGGTGGATGCTGCCGCGCAGATCTTCTTCTCTCTTGGTCCTGGCTTTGGGGTCCTATTGGCTTTTGCCAGCTACAATAAATTCAACAACAACTGCTACCAGTGAGTATCTGGGGCCCCCAGGCAAAGTTGAAAGTGGGGTAAGCATAAGTCAGCTGGTCTGGAAGAAGGTGATAAAGCTCAGACACATTGACATTCTAACCCTTAGGGGTGCTACGAATCACCTATGGCCAGAGCAACCATCCAGACTACTCAGGGTTGAGAGAGGGAAGCCCAGGCCACTTTCCATTTTGTGAGAGTCTCTTTATGCAAAATAAATAAATAAATAAATAATTTCCAAAGCAGGTTCACAAAACTTGCAGCATACATTAAATGTTTAGATTTAACTTAACATGTCTAGCAATAAAAATTGTCAAATGATCATTTGTTTATGAATATATACACTAAAAGCATAATGATTGAATTACTTTGGCCAACACAAAATGGTATAATTTTTGTGGCAAAATCTTATTTCAGAAATTTTGATGAAACAGGGAGTGTTGCAATTATTATGATTTAAATATCACGCATCTTCACTCTGCTATTATCAGATAATTATACAGTTCACCTTTTTTACAAAAGGAATTCGCATATACCCTAAGCAATGTGGGCTTGCACTGAGACACCAGCCTGGATTCGTATGATGAGGTCTTTTAAAAGTGTCAGGATGTCTGTGTGGTAGTTTGTAACCTCATTTGCACATAATGCCAAAAATCTAAATCTGAGGACTTCACAGATGTGAGGCCATGGCCCCCTTCTGGCCCTGCTGCAACCCAGGGCCCGCTTCAGAGGAAGCCTTGTTTGAAATCAAGAGGTCCGAGGTGTGCTGGTTCACAAGAGGACCATCTCTTAAGATCCCTCCCCAGGCCATGCATGGTGGTCGTGGCAGCTTGTACCTCAAGGCTGATCCGACTGGTCTGAGAGGCCGGGTGCTGGGAGGGGACCTGGGACGGGCCGGGAGTCCCTGGGAGCTCACCCTGGCTGCGGCTGCACATGCCCCTTAGACTCCCTCTTGGAAATGCCTCAGCCCCTTGGGTTTTCCGCTCCAGAGACGCCCTGGTGACCAGTGTGGTGAACTGCATGACGAGCTTCGTGTCAGGGTTTGTCATCTTCACGGTACTGGGGTACATGGCTGAGATGAGGGACGAAGATGTGTCTGAGGTGGCCAGAGACGCAGGTAGGACCATGGGCCCTGCTTAGGTCCCTTGCTCCCACTGACTCGCTTTGCTACTCTTTGGATCTTTACAAACATCTAACTTCTGCATCATTTCTAAATGTTTTTAGAGGTTTTAGTAAAACTTTCTGCCTTGGAGATCTCAGCCCTTTCCCTGTGTTTAGGCCATGGTGGGGAGGAGACATCTCCCCTGGAGCCCAGTTCCAGGGACTTGACTCTACTATGGGCTTGAAAATATGACTTGGACGGTGGTTTTTAAAACCAGTGGGTCTGGGGATGGGTCCAAGTTTAGTAAGCAAATGATTACTAAACCTTAGAGTTTCCCTTGCAGAAAAAGAAAATGTAGATGGCATAGTCTCTACTGTACTGTGAGGTTTTCATGGAAAAAGAGTGGCAGATGTTGAAACAGAGGTGCTGGCACCCTGTGGATGGAAGCCCAGGGCGCTCTGGCCGGGCACCCTGTGGATGGAAGCCCAGGGCGCTCTGGCCGGCGTCCTGCCTTTGGCCTCATGCGGTGTCTGATGACTCCCGTATTCTAAGCCGAGGCACCCCTCTTTGGCCCGTGAGAGGCTGAGGATGTGTCCCTCACATTTTCCTAAAGGACTTTAAAATAGTGGGAGGTCTTTATTCTGAGGCCTCTATGACTTTTCTGAAATCAGTTTAACATTTCCTACTGTTCTGGAGCTACAGACAGCAGACAAAGCTAAATGCTTTGAGACTAGCGATCTCAGCCCTGACCCCGAGGAGAAGCCCTAGATCATCATGTAGTGGAAGCTCACGCTCGCGGGCGCCTTGGCTACTAGTAGTGGGTCTTGGATTTCCTTCCATTCCCTGCACTGGTTGAGGGACATATTTTTCAGGGTGGACACTGTTCCCTCCCTGCCTCCCCGGATGTTGGGATGGCCGGGTGAGGGTGTGCAGTGCGGGGCAGCGTGTGGGGCTATCGGAGCCTGAGTCACGTAAGGTCCTGTGACCAGAGCTCTACCTGTCGGTGTGGCTGAGCTTTCCTCTGAGACATCTCTGTAGGCCCGTCTTGGCGACAACCTTCCCCTGCTTCCTGTGTCTCTCAGGCCCCAGCCTCCTCTTCATCACATATGCAGAAGCCATAGCCAACATGCCAGCAGCCACATTTTTCGCGATTGTCTTCTTCCTGATGTTGATCACGCTGGGCTTGGACAGCACGGTCAGTGAGGGGAGGGGAGGGGGGAGGAGAGGGGGGAGGGGAG
>JAQQAC010006923.1:1649413-1704891 GCA_029783875.1 Phataginus tricuspis | reverse complement strand
GGGGAGGGGAGGGGAGGGGGTGGAGAGCGAGCGGGGAGTGCGGGGGTGGGGCAGCGGGAGGAAGACGCGTGCAGGGGAGGGAGGAGGGGGGAGGCAGGGAGGAACAGGGCGAAGGAGGAGGAGGGAAGGAGAGGGGAGGCAGCAGCCGCCGTTCTCTCCCCGACAGTGTCAGCCGCCCCTCCTTCACTCCTCATCCCCAGTGCTCGCGGCCCACTCGCACATCCGAGAGTCATTAATGGGGTAACAAGGCGAGGGGCTCAGCATATGTGAACTGTCACTGCGCACTGCCCCCGACCTGGAGGCCAGGCGGGTCGCTGTGCCTGAGCGCCCCCCCGCCCCGCCCTCCGCGCAGCCCCGGCGCTTGCAAGTGTGGGACGAGTCTCCGCTTTGCGTTGGCCTTTTTGGTGCCAGCAAAGTCTCCCCAAGGGACCTCACGTACAGAAGTCCTGCCCATGGGCTGTATCTTCTGTCCTTGACGTCCTTAGGGATGGCTTCTACACGACAGTATGAAACAGGGGACTGTATTTGTAATGAGGGCTGGAGAGGAGGGGGAGCTGGTCATGATCAGCTTGACTGGCCACTCGGCAGTCTTCACCCTCCTTCCTGTTCCCTGGCCTAGAAGGTAACAGATTGGTCCCCAAGCCCCTAGTGTGACCATCTGTGCATCCCTCTCAGTTTGCAGGCCTGGAGGGGGTGGTCACAGCTGTGCTGGATGAGTTTCCGCACGTCTGGTCCAAGCGCCGAGAGTGGCTTGTGCTCGGTGTGGTCATTACCTGCTTCTTCGGATCCCTGACCACCCTGACCTTTGTGAGTAGCACGACCCTCAGCTTTGAGTCAACCTCCCCTCAGAGAACAGAACTCTCTGAGAGGCTGTTCCCTTCCTTCCATTCCACGTGGTGCCCTGGCTCTGGGGCCACAGGAAGAGGGGTTGTCACTACTGTTAAAAGTCTGTCACCCAAGAAAAGAGGAAAGGTTGTTTCTTGTGGGATCTGTTTGTAGAATCTGTACCTGGCGTCTGGGGGCTCTTCGCACTGTACAGTAGATCTAACTAGGCTTCAGGCTTGGCAGAATATTTGGAGAAAACCTAAGATTTGCTTTTCCAGTCTCTTTCCAGTCCCTTGGGACTATTGGCCTGCCATCCTGATAGGCGGAGCAGCTGGAAGTCGGCATCTCATGTTTGTAATGTCACTTTGTCTTCTCTGGAGAACTTGCAATGGTGATGAAGTCAAACCTTAATGGTGGTTTTACTGTAAAACTGAAAAACAGGCCTCAGATAGTACCCACAGGCATCCTGCTTGTGTCCCTCTGACTCGAGGCAGATTTTGTAGATGTGCATCTTCAAGCCATGACCCCAGTGGCTCTGGAACTTCAGCAGGATGGTGGAGCCTTGAGTAGGACCTGAGGGATCTGTGAGTTTGGACAGAAGGCAGGGCCGTGAGCAACGTGCTCCGTGTGTCTGGTATTGCGGACTGTCCCAAGTCCGGTCTTCAGGGACTGGGATTCTCCCGGTGGAGAGCACAGCAGACAGCTAGTAAATTGAAGAAAGTGGACAAATAGATTCAGAGGCCCTTTTGAGTCTGCCTTTAAAGCTGGGTGGGAGAGGAAAAGAGCAGAGAGAGCTCCAAGGGGCGGAGAGAGGCATCTGATTGGACGAAAGGGGCCTGTCCAAGAGGCAGGCTCTGGGTACTTTATCAGGTCCAAGATGGGAATTTTCCAGAACTATTTCCTAAGTTTTTCCAGAACTATTTCCTAAGTTGAGAAGCCTCTTTTGGTCCCTATTGTAAAGAGAAGGCAGCTCCCCAGAGGGCGCCTAACCAGGCTCCTGGTCTCGCTTCCAGGGGGGCGCCTACGTAGTGAAGCTGCTGGAGGAGTTTGCCACGGGGCCCGCGGTGCTCACCGTCGCCCTGATAGAAGCGGTCGCTGTGTGTTGGTTCTACGGTAAGATGCTTTCTTCTGCCAGCTACGATCCTTCCTACACCGGCCTGTAGCCAAAGAATAGAGAAGAGCTGATGTCAGCGAAGAAAGGCAGGGCAGTACATGAGCCATCACCTCCTGGCGGGTCTGTATAGTAATCTCAGCTGAGCGCCTTTTTCAGAAACAGGACACCATGTCCTCTGTGCTCTGTACGACAGATTGCCCGCACTCCTGGGAGGACGTTTTTTTCTTCTCAGTTTCAATGTTGAGCCAGCAGACACAGGCTGAAGCATTCCCTGTAGCTCACCCACCGCGGATGCTTAAGACCCCGAGGGGCTCTAGGAACTGGGCAGACAGCCAGGACTAGTGCTGAGTGAGGGCACTTGCAGGGCACTGCATACTGCTGTTACCCGGGGTTGCCCCCCACCGCCGATTTAAATTTCGCCAGCAAGGCCTCCCTCCAGACCCTGGGACAGAGTTTAGGAGCTTATCTTTTGGGCCGCCGATTTAAATTTCGCCAGCAAGGCCTCCCTCCAGACCCTGGGACAGAGTTTAGGAGCTTATCTTTTGGGGAAGGGGCAAGAATGTTCCTGTTTGGATTATCTGCCTTTGTAGGACCCCCAGGTCACCCACTCAGATCCTGGGATAGAACTGGATGAGGGTGAAACCATGAGACAGGAGCTGATGTGGCCCGTAGGCAGGGACCTCAAGAGCCCCCAGGCAGGGGTCGGGAGGAGAGCTAGGCTCAGAGATGCCTCTCTGCATCTTTACAGTTAAGAAGGGATTATTCCATTCTGAAAATGTATTTATTTTCAGAGTTTCTGTGATAATGCAACAGTTTTAACATGTTTGTCATCACACATAATAATGAAGAAGAGGGCCTGTATTGTGAGTTGCACGTGAGCCCCGTTTTTTCAACAAGAAGGCCTCTCCACCTCTTAGCGATTCAGAGGACAAGTGTGCCCGCCTGCAGCCCTGCTGTGCTCGCTGGGCACCCTCTGGGAAGCAAACCCCAGCAGCCTTCCTTCTCCTCCTTGACTTCTCACCTGAGTTCTCAGTTCTCGCTCCCACTTAGTTTTTACAGAACCGTGATCTTGATCTGGCGTTTGAACGGACAATATCGTGGTTAAAGTTTTCTCTTGGAAGTTTCCAGTGTTTAGTCAACGTCGAGCAGATTCACCATTCCTGGACTAAATTCAACTTTCTTTTCTACAGTAACAAAAACATCAAATATATGCCAGGTTCTTAGAAAGGCAGTGTGGACACCAAGAGGGGGCTTTAGGCCCCTCCCCACATGTCCACCAATCCTCCCACTCCATGTAGAAAGAATGCTGCTCGCCATAAAATGCAGTTTGGTGACCAGTTGCCCGTCCCGATGGCAGATCAGACTGGTGCGCCTGAGCCCCTCCCATGAAGCAGTTCCCGAGCTGCTGCTCTCTGGGAATCAAGCCGTAGGACATCCCACGTCGTCTCCCAGTCAGTCAATCTCTTTCTCTTCCGGGTGATTGTAGGCATCACTCAGTTCTGCAGCGACGTGAAGGAAATGCTGGGCTTCAGCCCTGGGTGGTTCTGGAGGATCTGCTGGGTCGCCATCAGCCCTCTCTTTCTCCTGGTGAGTTGTCATTTCCCTTTTCCTCGTGGCCCTGGAGAAAGATTCACTCATACACTTACAGAAAATAAATTTTACTGAAGTATAGCATATATACAGAAAAGTGTACGAATCATAAATGTACATCTCAGTGAAATTTTGTAAATCGAGCACACTTCTGCAGCCAAAACCATGCCAAGAAACAAAACCACGCCCTGCACGTTGAAGGCCCTCTCGTGTCCCTTCCGGGCCACCATCTCCACCATGCCACTCTTCTGATTCATGGCACCAAAGAGTGCAGGCTGATTCAGGCACTTCTTACAGCACCGCCCTGCTCAGTGATCGTGACAAATGACGTGCGTTCAGCATTAAGTGCCGGGCTGACTTTGTGTTAAACTTACACTCATTGCTCTTTTAATCCTCACAACAATTCTATGAGCTAATTTCGTTCTAATACATTTTCTATTCAAAGAAATCGAGGCTTAGCGATGTTAAATCAAGGATCCAAAGCCACACGACAAATAAGAACTGTTCAAGACCCAGGGAGGATTTCCCGAGCTGCTCTTGAAGGCCCTGGGAGGGATCCTAGTAATTTTGTTATTTTCTTAAAGATGCCCCACACAAAGGTCTCCAACACAGACCTGAGTCAAAAGTTGAATCCATTTATTGCCGGAGGACCCAGGTAAGAGCTCTGCCCCAGGGGTTGCCTGTTCGCCAGCACCTGTTCGGTGCTCACTTCATCTTCGCTGCAGTGGCCCTGCCTCCTGGTGCCTGTCTCGGGACCAGAGGTGCCCAAAGGTGGACAAGTGCCCTGCTAACACCCCAAGTGTGCTCTGAGGCAACCTGGGGTAAAGTGACTGCACACTCACCAGCAGGGATAACTGCCAGTTCTTTCATTTATCTGTACCTTTATTTTGGAGGACATTTTTCATCTTTAAGAGCCAGAAAGGTTGTTGGACTGTTCTTTCCATATAGCCCCAGCTCCTAGGAGGTATCTCGGCCATCCGTCTTGTCTCTGGGGACACCCCTGCCTCTGGGGTGTGGCTGTGTTTTCTCCTCTTTCAAAACGGCCCTTTCTGGGTTCTGTTTTCTCCAGGCAGCCCTTTATTTCTTCTGCTTTTTGTACCCATACAGCTGGACATTAACTTATAAGATGGACTACGTGCTCATTCTTGCCTCTGGAATGCTGCACGTGTCTGTCTCTACCCAGAATCCCACCTTGGCTTCCAGTCCTCTGGACTCCAAAAGGTCCCCAAACCAAAGCCAACCTTTGCTGGGCTCTGGTGTTCCCCTAGATTTTAGCCAGGTAGTTCCTTATTCCCTTATCAGCTCACTGATGCTTTTTAGGTAAACTAAAAATACATATATTTTTAAATCCAGGAGTTTTCATAGACCGGGTTGGCTGGTCTGAATTGCCTTAGCCTAGAAACAGAAGCCTGACATTAATGGATTATTAATTTATGTTATTGCCAGTGCTTTTTGATAATCTACTTAAATTCTTTCATTTGTTTTTCAAAGGAAAAAAAAAGACATTGGATTAGTTCCTTGAGGGAAGAAGTCGTGTTTGTTTGTTTGGTGCCCGGGACTGGGAGGCTTGGGAGAGGCAGGTGAGGCCCTCACAGGAACATAAAATGGAAGGGGGTCGCCAAAAAGCTCAGCTACCAAGATAAATACTATTTTAATTGTTTCAATATTGCTTAAAAATAAAAACGGATACAAAAAATCCCTGATAAACAAAATGTCAACATTTTAAATAAATACAGGATCCAACCCTGTACTTGCCTTCACTTCCCTTACCCTGGTCTGGCCCTGTCGGCTCTTGTCTCTTTAAAATGTCACACTGACCTTCCTCAGTCGCCGAGGTCATGGCTCCTCCTTGAACGCTGTGCTGAGCTGAGGGCCTCCGATGCCTCACCCCCGTCCTGGCCCCGGGCTTTTAGTATTTTCATTTCATCTCTGCCTGTCCAGCAGACTGGGTGAGCTCCTGGTGTACATTCAGTGAGTTTCTCGCCCAGCAAAACCCACGTACAGATGTGGGTCCAGGCGCATCACTCCTAATTCCTGTGACGCCCACGTTACTCACTTCCTCCGAAGGCCGCTGGCCCGGGGCCGACCAAGCAGGGGCAGCTCTGTCTCCCACCCGGGTTCACGTCACAGATCCCCTGCCCCGGGCTTTTTAAGGCCGCGTCAGGTAGACAAGAGTAGCTCACTAAGAGAATTCGTTTGCACTGAAGCCAAGTTACAGAAAAGAAAATGTTATACATGCGCAAGTAGAGGGAGGGACACGCGAGGGAGCGTCTGGAGCGACACGTGGCGCCGCAACAGGAGCTTGAGGCCTGCCCGGGCCGCAGGGGCCGCCCGACCACCGACGTCAGGGGCAGACGAGTCGCAGCGGGGCGGCTCCCGACCAGCCCCCGTCCGGTCCGCGGCCGTCTTCCGCAGCAGGGGGTCTGCGGTTGGGGCGGTGGGTCCAGAGAGAGGCTTGCGATTGGCCGGGCTGCTGTTGCGAAGGCTGCCTCCGGGCCTTAGGTGACACTGCTCAGAAGATGGATGTGTGTTTAACGAGTTTCCGTTTTATTACCTGCAGACCAAGAAAAAAAGATAGAAATAGATGTTTAACCACACAAATAATTTACATTACTGTCTTCTTTATGATTACGAAATAATAAAATTAAATTAAGTGAAGAGCAATAACCATTTCGCACAGTGGCTACGAGGCAAGAACTGGTATTTACACTCTCTGGAAACCAAGCTGAAATAAAACCCATAAACGGAGTGTTGGGAACACACCATAGAATTTTTCTTGGTTGAAATCTTCACGTAAGAAGTGCATGAAGCTGCTTTTCCTGCCTCTATTCCTTCGGTGAGGAGCGCCCGCGGCAGGCGGTCCTTCCTGGTCGAGACGCCCCGGGCAGCGCCTTCCTCGTCGGAACCGCGGGCTTCGCGCCGGACGCGCGGGCAGAGCGCTCGGGACGCGGGCCGGAAGGCTCACGCGCCCAGGAGCCGCGTCCTCTCCACGTCTTAAGGCCCTTACTCCGACTGACCGAAAAAATCACAGACAAGAAATGCTGGAGGGAATTAAAACAGAGCGGGAAGAAATGTGAAGCCTTACAACGGGGGGTCGGGGGGGGCGCGGGGAAGGGTCGCCCAAGTTCACGCCGCGGCTCTGCGCCAGGCTGGGGCCCGAGCACCCCACACAGATGCCGCTCTCTTCCCCTTTGCCCCGGACGGGGTGCTGGGAACCCCGTAAATTATGCTCCGAGGTGCCGGCACCCCCAGTGTGGGGCTGCGCTGCGGGCTGCGGGCGAGAATCAAGGTGCGCGCCGGCTGCTTGCCGCCTTAGCGGAGCGAGCCAGAGTTCATCGAGGACGGTCCCATTTGGGGAATTTCCCTGAGCTATCTTAGCGTTAGCATTTGCTCTTCGCGGTATCAGAACTGTATCTGCACGGATATCGGTACGGTTTTTTAATATTTGTTGGCATTTCTGTTTTAGTTCATCATTTGCAGTTTTTTGATGAGCCCGCCCCAGCTACGTCTTTTCCAATATAATTATCCTCCCTGGAGTATCGTCCTGGGTTACTGCATAGGAACTTCGTCTTTCATCTGCATCCCCACATACATAACTTACCGGCTGATCATCACTCCAGGGACATTTAAGGAGGTGCGTGCTAGTTTGTGCGTGTATGTGTGTGCGTGCTCAGACTGGTAATTGTTGTGGGAGAAAAGGGTTCTGTTGTTGTGCTCTATTCAAAGGAGATGAGCTCACCACATGAAATTCACCAGGAGGTCTCAACCTTACGTATTTCTTTACCTACACCATGGTGTAGACCTGCAGTGGCTGCCACCGTCATTAAGGCATCTCCCATAAACCTCAAACACAATGGCAAAAGAGTGAGCTGTTACTTGCATGCACTCCAGCACACAGCTTGGGGTGTGCATAGGATTCTAAACTTAGCAGATAACTACTTTGCCTCCTGACTGCCAGTGCACCTGAACATCAGATTGGAGATGTCTGGGGCTGCACATAAATTTTTATTTAAGTGGAGGTTACGGTGGAAAATGCCCACGGTCACTTTTCTTAGAGCAATGTGACAAGTCCTATTTTGAAAAGCATTACTAAATAGGGATTTGCAGCAATATCATAGTTTTAGCTCAAGCCACTGGAGTGAAAAAAAGTTCCCATTATAGCTAGATATTTCAGGTGTGAATAGGGTGCTGTAAAAATATTACTAACAGAATCTTACAATTTATATAAGATTTATATTTTTCTAAGCATCTTCATGTGGATTTTGTTATCAAAATACCTTGTGAGGTGGATAGGCAGGTATTAGTAGCAGACAGAGATACCAAGGCTGGGAACAGTCCTGCTCTGTTTTATTTCACTGACTTGTCCGAGGATACATAGTATTGGAAGGATCAGGATCCAGCTCTTCTGAATCCTGGTCCAATGCTCTTTTACTTTAATGTGCACAGCTTCCCTTTTGTCCTCAGGGTATTAATAGTTTGCTAATGTAGAAATTGGTGCTAGAGATTAGGGAGAGATGAGTTGCCATTTTCACCCTGTGCTGCCAGGGTTAGTAGCTCAGGCCACCAGGATTCCCAGCAGCTTTGCACTTCACAGTGTCAGAACTAAAAGTGCTCAAGGTGTTCCTTAGTTGTGCTTCTTGCCATAGCAAGAAGGCTACTGTAGCCGAAGAGCCTGAGGACGTCGCCACTTACAGGTGTGTAGGTGGGGGCCGCTGTGGGGAGTGAGCTCAAAGGTGAAGGGTGGTATTTGGGGGAAGCCAGAAGGACCATGATCTGTAATGACCTAAGAGCTGAGGTAGGCTAGTCTCTGCGCTCGTAGAAGTAAAACTCACACTTGAGACCATCACACTCATTTTCCTAAAACATTTCATAAGAAACATGAAGCAAGAGAACATGGGGGCAATTAAACATCAGCTCTTCCTTGGAACTGAGCTCATTCCTTTTTCTAAAAGGGAAAACCAAATTCTAGGTACACAGAACTCTGCAGGGAGTTGCTAATTTCCTTCACCTGAACCAGTCCTGTCACAACTTCATTCCTTTCAAAGGACCTGGGACCCTTGTGTTGCTTGAAATACACACTCAGACCCAGAGTCGCTGCAGTTTGTTCCTCACACTGCCCTCAGTGGTAGTTGTGACAGTCCACTAGTTCTGTTGATTGAAACCCAGAGGCCAAGCTCAGGGGTGAGAACTCTAGTTAGGTTAGTAAAGATCAGTATATTTTTTGGTCACAGACTCAAATCCTGGTCATCTTTCTTGCAAATTCTCCCTGTTGACCCCCCCCAAAATGCTACCCAAAGGTGTATGATTAATAGAGCTCAGATCCACTGGAGGAGAGGTCAGGCTGATTGCAGGGCCGTCACTGCCACCAGATGGGGTGTAACAGCAGATCGCTAGGAAGCATCAAGATCCATCCAGTCAAGCAGGACTGGAGGTATAAAAGAACTGGTCAGCCATGCAAGTTACTCACCTTCTCTGGGCCTTAAATTTCTCATCTTGTACATGTGCTCATTGAACTGGATTGACATTTCCCAAAGTGTGTTTTAAGGAATAGCAGTTCCATGGAATATCAATAAGTGTTACTCCTGGGGTATGTGATCAAATAGTTTTGGAGAATGCTGGATTAGGACAAGTTAAATAGGTTTCTTTACTATGGGACTTCTCAAAAGCCTTAATATGCCCATGTGCATGTTTAGTCTTTGAAAAGTATTAAGCTTGCTGTGTCTTTTTTTGCCAAGCACCCCAAGGAACTATAATTCTTTGTGAATACCAGCCTTGATGGTCTGTAAAATTCTATCTATGAAGGAGGGAAGCCTCATAGGAAATTTTGACATGGTTAAAAAGAAAGACTAAGAGAGAGGTAAATTTCTTAACTCTTTGATCCCTAGTCATATACAAGGTTGGAGCTTATGAAGTGAGCCACCACTTGCTCACCTGTAATTTAGAGGATGTCACATGTACCTGCAGCCTGGAGGTCACAAGGTTGGAGTCCCAACTAGATTAGGTCATTGTCACAGAAGCCCCTAGTGACCTGCACAAAGATACTGGGAAAATGATCCCCAATAAGTAAGCATTCTTGAAGACATCAACAGTGATCCATTTCTTAGACTATAACCTTGCGGAAGTCCAGGGCCTGGCAAATTTTGGGAGCAATAGTGCTCTGAAATATGGAAAGTGAAAGTGGGCCTGGCATTTTGAGAGACCAGCAGGCAGAAGGGCAGCAGAGTGGGTGTGTGGGGACTGGGGCACAAAAGCCAAACGTTTCTACTTTACAGTGTTGTTCACTGTGGGCCTTACCTCCACCATTACGGCTTTCTTGTCTCCGCACACGATAGATATGGATTCACTTAGAGGGGTCTGTGTCCAGTTCCCAGCTAACAAGACCAGTAATTCTCTTTCCTCAGTAGCCTGAATATTCATCTACGGGGAAGGGAGGCTTGTGAAATTTTGCTCTCTATGACCTGACATGTCCAGGTGGACTGTGACAATTCCTTTTTGAATAGATTTCTAGTTTGAGATTTCAGTTGAATATTAAAGTCATTAGGGACATAAAATGTACAATTTTGTGAATTTCATTAACTATGAGAATGGAACTTTTTGAATTCCATACGCCCTGCTCCTTTAAGAAGAGCAAACTCCCAGGACCAGGAAATAAAAAAGATGGAAAGGAACTAACTGCTTTTCCAATCCAAAATAAAAAGGACAAGGAGCAGAGCTTCACCTGAAATTAATAACCAAAAGCTGCTTCAGATCCAGTTTTGCCTGTTTACCATACAGACTTTGGCCATGAAAACTTTCACTAAGCAACTTACTGAAGATTCTTCTAAGCCTCTGCAATGCCGCCATTTTTCCTTCTCCACATCCCTGAACTGCTTCGTGTCGCCCTAAAGCCGACTTTTACAAGGCAGGCTGTATATTTCATGCCCAGGCCCAAGCACATTTCAGATCTGCCTTTAAGATTATGTATACCTCAGCTGTTCCTAAAGTGACCATTCTCAGCCTTCTCCCTGTGATGAGTACTATGCTTTAGGAGTGATGATTTAAAGTGTCAAATCTTTTTAAGTGTAATTATGTGATAATTTGTTTGCTTGTATGAACTAACCAGTACTCCATCATAGGTGGATTTATTAAATCAGTAACAACCATCAGTGGCGGATGGTAACATGCACTGCGCCTCTGGTGTGTGTGTGGGTCACAAGGAGCCCGGCTGAGTGGAGCAGGGGCCAGAATCCAGCACTCACTCTGCTCTTTAAGCCCCGTGTGGCCACATGAAGCCTCCTGTGTCCAGAGAAAAGGATGCCCTTACCCATGTCAAAGGCATGTTAGAGGCCAGGAAGGCTTGACATTTTCTCCCATTAGTGTTACAATGATTTTCTTAATTGGGTTGCAGATGCTTATAGTTCCTGAATATAACATTTTTATCCATATTTGAGAACAAATAAATTGGGGATGCCTTTCTTAAGGGAAGTCAATGACACTATTCCAACTTACTAGTAAATGCATTAAAATTTTATTTAAACTTTGTTTTAAAATTAATGTTGAAATATGTTTGCAATACAGTCCTGATAAACTACAAGAATGTTTATAACCCTGTTTTTTTCTTCCCAACAGCGTATTATTAAAAATATCACTCCAGAAACACCAACAGAAATTCCCTATGGCGACATCTGCTTGAATGCCGTGTAAAAGCTTCGATGAGCAGAACGTGGCTTCCCGGCACCCTCCAGCTCTGACCGGTCATACCCCACCTGCTCCCCTCCAAGTGAATGAGTTTCCAGCTGAGACTGACAGTGGAAGGACCCTCTTCATAGAGATGTGGTCCCCAAAGACTATGATGCCCAGACTTCTGGCCTCCAGCCGCTTCCTTCTGGGAAATCTCTTGGCTGTGTTACCACGTTAGACTGTGAACACAGCTGCACCGGACTGTTTTGGGTGTGTGAAAGGTGTGTATGGAGAGGATGAAAACCACCACGTAATCAGTTTGGATTAAGTTCAGAGTCAAGTCTGTGAAAGTTTCTGCATCATTTCTTGTTACAATCATTGGTATCTGACATCTGTTTGCTTCTAAAGGTTTTGCTGTTCATGAATGCATAAACCATGTAGGAGAAAGCAGGGATGCTGTCTTGCTACCCTTATATTTTCTGAGTAGCATAGAATTCTATAGCTGGAATCTACTAGAACCTTGCAACCCCGTGTGCTGCCATGGAGTCAGGAGAGGAAGATGTAAGGAACTAAACTGAAAAATAACGTGTATGTGTGAGCATGTGTGTCTGTGTATACTGTTGTTTCAGTGTATCCTTATCTTTATCCAATACTTTGGGCACATGGCAAACTATCTGAAATTCCTCTAATTTTTCTTATATTAACATATTCCACCTACTCAAATGTGTATGTATGTTATTATTTGGAGGGTATAATCACTACAACATGCTCTGCCGCCTTCTCCTTCTCAGTGACACTGCTCTAGCCCACCCCTTCCTCTACAGGCCAGCTTTTAGCATTTGCTGCACTTCACTGCCATCATCCTGTCTCTGTCTGCTGAACATTCAGGATGATGTTCCACAGGCAAATATGGCCAATTTCATCATATTTGGCCAAGTCGCTGGGGCTTGGTCAGCAACTACTTTGAAGATGAATATGGACAAATGCATCTTAAGTATTTACGCTATCTAGTCTATCTAGTCTGAGCTCTACTTCTAATAACTGTGTTTTGCCGTTCAGGTTACTTTGTTTTGTGAAGACAGGATAAATCCAATTCTTGTTTATAAGATATATAAATCTAAACCAGGGTCATCCTCAATCAGAAAGCAATTAGAAAGTCTGGGTTAACCTTCAGTGGACCTGCCCCAACTGCTCTACCCTTCCTGGCAACCAAGATTGTGAGCCCTTCTGATAATTTGCAAGATGGAGTCTAAGTAAAGGTCAGTTAAGTGAATAACCTTTCATTCCATGTAAAACCTTCAATTCAGATCAATTAAATTTGGCTTCTGTGTTTTGTGACTCCCATATGCATAGGTAGAGAAGCAAATTTTACAGTGTAGTGTGAAAGTTCCTTATCAAAATCTTAAAACGAAATAAAGCCTAGTCAATGTTAGAAGGACTCAGTCCTCTTCTGCCCTGTCACTTCAGTTCTCTATAGAAATCAAGTTTAATTCTAACAGCCTTAGAGAAGATCTATATAGCAGAGACCTGGTTTTATCCAATTATAGATCTTCCTCCACTGGCTTCCTTACCCCAACAATCTCTGCCCCAGTCATCTTCCTGCATTCCCCCTACATCCTTTTATTTCTGATTCTTTGCTTTTCCCTGTGGGATATTTTCCTTACAGATGTTAGCTACCAAGACGTTTCCTGAAATATTAGAGAAAAGGAGGAGGGGGATTAAGACATGTCCCTTACCGACCTACCTTCATTCTCTTCTCTTTATTCCTTCTTGCTACCTTATTTCCATTCTCTGCTTTCTAGTATGCTGAAAGGGGAGAGGTTATATAAGTGGCAGCATATTCAGTGGTAAATAGCTTTGTAAATTTTAACAACTTTATAATCAGATCTGGATTCTCTCCATCACACACACACTTATTCATTCTCCAAATATGTCATTTTTTAAAAGTACTTTTTCGAACAGAATTAGAGTTTCACAAAGCCAGCTGTTAAGGGAATTACATAGATGTTTTGAAAAGTTTTCAAACTTCTTTAGACTTAAAGAAAAACCCCAAAATCTCTGATCACAGTTTGCACTTACTTGACCCCTATTTATCAATACTACTGTGGATTTTTTTTTAAAGAAAACTTAAGAGTAGGTAGATGGACTTTAAGATAATCTTTCAAAGACCTTTTATAGCTAATGTAGCATTAGATAAGAGTCAAACAAAATACAAAATACAGAATTGAGTTGTGAAGTTATTTAAGTACTGAAGTTGTAAGAAATATCCAAAAATAGGTAACAAGACAAAGGCAAGGAGGCGATTGATCGAGGTCCCTTCCCGGATTAACATGCAATGAGTCCGAAGAATTCATCTCCCTTCCAACAAACAGCCAATTAAAAATTATGCCATTTGTTGCATGGAGCGCATGTGACTTGTAACATAAATTCATTGCTCTGGCTGCCCCAACTGGAGATGGGTGCAAAGACCCTAGCAAACCCAAAATCAATATAATAGCTCCAAAATCCAATAATGACCATCAAATTAAATAATGAAATCTCAAGGCAAAAAAGTTATCCTATGCGGTGAGTCACTCCCTCCCCATCCTCTTTGTACTAAACTTGTTAATTTGGTGCCACCAATCTCAAAATTTCAGCTTGCGTATGAATTTCCATTTAACTCATACACCACACGTGCACCCCTTTTAAGGGAGATTATTCTCCTGGGATTAGAATTGTACTCTTTCAGGTAAGTAGGAAAGAAAGACTGACCTGATATAGTCCATCTGTTGTATGATTGGAGTTCAATGTCAAAGCAAAACTTAAAACTATGGAATACAATGGCTTAACTCTGCTGCTCTTGCATGTATCTTAGACAGTGCTTGGCTACCCAGTGGGGTAATCCTGGCCTGGTTCCTTTCCTAGCATGTCCCTTTACTCACAAATCAACAACTGGTGCTTAAAATATTAGAATTGTTCAAAATGGTTGTCTTCATGAAAAACAGCAGTACAGGACATTTTTCACCCTCTTTTTTTTTTGGTCAGGGAGGAGTGGGGAAGAGCTGCAGCGGGTCCTCAAGAGACTGTGCTACGACCTGTTATCCCCGTATGTAATGTAATGAAAGCAATATAGGTCTATGCTAAGTGGGAAGAAGTTGTATATTTTAGTCATCACGAAGCTCACACATCGTTTAAATTCAAGGAAAGTTACACAAAAGGCTCTAAAATAGGAAGGTGGACTTAGTGCTTGCTTGAGAAGAATTTTAGAGAGTGAAATTTACAGACTGAAATATAGAAAAAAGGAACGTCAAGACAGGGAGCATCTCCATATTGCAGGAAGCTTTTCTGATCCACTGAAACCATTCTGGTTTCTGAATTTTTTCTCCAATATCAGAGATAAGTCGAAGATATTTATTAAAATTTCTTGTGTTTAATTCCATGGAAGGAATATTTCAAGTCTCTGAATGTTTTTTCTTACCTTCTGTAGTATCACCTCTTCCCCTCATTGCTTCACTTTCTCTGAATTTTAATGACAGAACAATATTAAAGTTCAGATAATTATATTAGAAGCAGAGATAAACCTGACCAAGCCAATTTCTTTGCTCATCTTGGGATCTGGGAATTTCTAAAGGAAGATAAGCTTAAGTTTTATTTCCTCTACCTGAATGAACTGGTTTAGTAGAAATAACACCCCTATCAATTTATGATAGCAAAGATAAATATTTTAGAATGAAATCTTAAATATGTCTGTCTTATAGTTTTACATAATTGGAATCTATTCAGTACTGTTTCTACATTAGGTGTTTCAAACAACTCACCTTTTTAAAAGAACAAGTCTTGCTTTGAAAATGATTCACAACATATTTCAATTGGAATTTCAATGATTCACAATGTATTTCAGGATATTTCTACCAACACTTCACAAATTCCATGCCAAAGTGCTCCAACGCCGACGCGAGTTTTTCCCTCCTTTTTTTTCTCTCTCTCTCCCCCTTCCCTCCCTCCCCCCAAGACCAGCTCTCAAAAATAGATCTTCACTGACCAGCATTGCGCTGGGGACACCTGATCAGGAGGAAGGGTCAATGCCTGCTGACTTAAGAGGAGCCTTATCATTAGGGGAGAGGATAGATGGTCTCAGTTCTTCAATTCTATAATTGAAAATCCCAATTATAATTTATTTTTAGCAATTTGTAAATAAACACTGACAGTCCAAACAACAAATATCTGGGGGGGAGGAGTAATCCAATCTTTATGCTAAAATGCCTAAAAACCTTAAGTAAATAAGAGCATTTGCTATTTTTTTGAAAAGTTATTTTGGAAGATTATTTTTTTTTAACTCTAGTAGAGGTGTACCTTAAGAAAACTTGATATATGAAAATTGAATATTTTAAAAGATAAATGTAGGGTCTTTAAATAAAAATTGGCTCTTATTTCTCCAATGGCATTTAAAATACGACTTGACTTACAAACAATACTTTGGGATATTTTTATTGTGTTGGACATATCAAAGAGGTGTGTCAAATCCTGGATTATGTGTCATTTAATTATTTAAGTGAATTTTCTTTTCCCTCATCTTTGCTTTCTTCTTCCACAGTACTTGCAGCTAAGAATAAATTTCTTCCAAGATTTCTGTCAATAGTGGCAATATGAAATTTTTAATGTTATTTTTTTACATGAAACATGCTTTTTTTAAAAACTTCGGTGGCAGAATTAAACCTAAGTTTTATCTGTATAAAAGGAGTTCCCTCTGCAAGGTACACAGAATGCTCCTGTATTCATTTATGCAACAGTTTAGTCATAAATGTTCCAAGTTTGATTGCAAGGTGTCAGTAAATGCCTTATGTTGTGAACTATCACTATAGTGACTCTTAATGTCATGATATACAGATTTGCTCTCTCATAAAAAAAACTTTCAAACTCTTAAGATTAAAATAAAAATCCTAAGTGAATATTGTCAAAACATTTACACCTCCTCAAAAACATCCCTGCATGTCACTTTGCAAACATTTAGCATCAACACTGTCTAGGATTATTAGTATTAAATTTCAGTAAAGCTAAGCAGATTATTATAATTCTTTGTGATTTGTGCAGAGCCTTAGCTTATAATGTGCTTCCACATGTATCATCTCATTTGGTCACCAGAGCTCTGGGTGACAGCTGTTATTTCCCCAGTTTTGCAGATGGGAGCCTGAAGAAGGTTAATTGGTTTGTCCAGTTAAACACAGCTGGAAAATGCCAGAACAGGACATCTGCCTATGCTTTGATTCCAGGCCAAAGGTTATTTGTGTATCTCTCCAAAATCATTATCCATAGAAACCTAAATACACAGATGCTAAATTCAAAAATGAAAATCATGAGGAATTTGTTTCTAACGAACGAGGACATTCTCCATAATAACCACAATACAACCATCAAAATCAGGAAGATTACACTGATATGTTACTGCCCTCTCACCTCAGAACCCATTAGGTGATGACCTTTCAGCAAAAGGATCCAGTCTAGCATCAAACTTTTCATTTAGTTTCAGGTTACTCATATCTCCCTCAGTCTGGAAGTTTCCCAGTCTTTCTTTGACTTTCGTGACCTTGATGCTTTTGAAGATTACAGGCCAATTATTTTTTAGAATGTTCCTCAATTTGATTTGATGAGATTCAGGCTAAATATTATTGGCAGAAATATTGCAGGAATGACGCTGTTCTCACTGCACCCTATCAGGTGAAGCAGAATTTGGTTTGCTCCCATACTGGTGACGTCAGCTTCAATCACTTAAGGTGGTGTGTGTCATGCTTTCCATTGTAAAGTTTATTTTCTTTTTGTAATTCATTAGTATTTTCCAGGGATGTTACTCTGAGCCTGCAAATATCCTGTTCCTCATCTAACTTCCAATTGATTATTTTATTTTTTATGGATTCCTATTTTGTTCAATCGATTATAATCTATTATTAATTTTGATGCTCAAGTTGTCCCATATTTTTAGCCTTGGAACTCCTTTCAAGCTGGCTTCCATGTCCTTTTGACATGTCCCCATCATTCTTGGAACACTTCCTGACTTCCTGGAGTAAGATGTCCCAGAATCCATCCCGTACTTTCTCTGCCACAGCCTTATCTCCAAGAGGCCCTGGCTCCTTTTCGTGAAGAATATATTTAGGAACCAAGATCTAAGTGTTAGGTGTGCTCATTGCTATTGGGGTATCACTGATCCCAAGTCCTCTCACTGGACAGAACTTAAGTATGTGTGCTGAACAGTATGTCCATAATTTCTATCTTGAAAACGGGGGTTCACACTGGTTATCTCCAATTACAACCCAACACTACAAAGTTCATACCTGTTTTCTCTCTTCATATTTATCATCCCTTCTAGGACAGAGAGAAGCCTGGCTCATCTATCTGATTGGTTTCCCTCACCCTAAGCACTAATCCACTGCCGCTGCCAGAGCCCTCAACAGATGCCCCTCCATACCCCATTCAGGCTCTGACCCCTCATGCTGGGACTGTCCCCTGGACCAATACCCTTCTCACCCTACTCAGGCTGACAGCCCTTGCTGGGCAGCCACCGCTGCCATGACTGCACGGATGCCGTCCCTACCCAGCCTGGACTCTGACATACTGCATGGGCCTTTCTGCATGGATTACACATCTTCATGAGGGTGACCCCAAGTGCAGGCTGCTCACGTACAATGCTTTTCTTCACTGTGTTTAGTTGATACCCAGCTCTGCACCATGGTAGCTTTTACCTTGCTCAGCATCACTTAATAGCTTTGGACCCAACTGTTAGGGAAGGGAGAGTGAAAAAAGGAGAGCACCAGTTTACATTAATAGCTAAAACTGTAGCCTAAGAAAGTCATCATATTTTCTTAAGTGGCAGAATGAGGAATGGTATTAGCAGCCTTGTAGGGTGGGAAAGAGCTTGGACAAAGCATCTTCCAGCAGAGAAACTTCAATACTAAAGTATATTTTCGAACTTTTACCCAAAGCTGCAACTTTTCCTATCCCTTTAGTTCTTAAGGCTTTGTCTTCCTAACACAAGAATCTAGCACATTTGGTGCACAGCCTTCAACTTGCTGAAAATAGTGTTTACTTACACAAAAATACAGTGTTTCCTATCACTTGTGTGGCCTAGTTTCCCTCCATCCTAAGTATGATGAATGTCATTTTGTCAAAAGCAAAAAACTTTTCTGCACCTGTATGAACAGCAACCAGACAGGACTGAAAAGACAAGGGTTCAAGTTCTTTCTCAGCCACTAACTAAGCAAGTAACCCGTGATAAGTAACTCAGATTAACTGGCCCCATCTCCTCATGGGTAATAATAACGGAACTATGAGGATAAATAGTAGTATTTACACTGTGCTGTCAGGCACAGCATTACACTGGTTGCTTCAAGCAAGCCTCACATCAGTCTTAAAGGGAGACCCTTTTATTACCCCCATTGTACAAATGAGGGAACCAAAACTCAGAGAACTTTAATTTCTCCAACATTATGCAGTTAGTAAGTAGTGGACCTGAGACCTCCAAGTCTCAGCTGATTATATGAAATACTTGAGAGTTATTAAGATAAATAAAGCTAAAACAGTGAAATGAAAGCTTTGCATTATAGTAGGTACTGGATATATACAGTTGAGACTGGACCTTAGTCCTCAACTAACACACTATCATCACACTCTGTAACGCTGTGATAGTAGTAAACAGAATGAAGGAAACAGAGGTGTTGCTGAAACAAAGGGGGATAATTAAGAAAGGCTTTGTGGAGGCAATGACATGTCAGTTTTAAAAAATAAGGAGTTACTAGGCAGAGATGTGGCAGTCTGGGCAAAGCAACCAGTAATGAGATGGCATGCTTATCATGAAACAGCCTATGTATTTGGCATGACTGGAGAGCAAGGAAACAAGGGGAGGGAGAAGTAAAATCAGGATATTTTTAGTTATTCATCTTATTGAAAATTGAGTCAGAGAGCAGCTATCTGCCAATTCATAAAATTTAATTACATTATTTTTTACTTCATATATTTAGAATACATATAGCAACAAATTTTTAAAAACTTTTATTAAGGTATTATTGATATACACTCTTATGAAGGTATCACATGAAAAAACAATGTGGTTACTACATTTATCCATATTATCAAGTCCCCACCCATAGCCCAAGGCAGTCACTGTCCATCAGTGTAGTAAGATGCCACAGCTTCACTGTTTATCTTCTCTGTGCTACACTGTTTTCCCTGTGATCCCCCCCCACCATGTGTACTAAACATAATACCCTCAATCCCCATCTCCATCCCACCCCACCTGCCCTCCCACACCTGTCACCTTTGGTAACACTAGCTCTGTCTTGGAGTCTGTGAGTCTGCTGCAGTTTTGTTCCTTCAGTTTTGCTTCATTGTTATACTCCACAAATGAGGGAAATCATTTTGCACTTGTCTTTCTCCACCTGGCTTATTTCACTGGGCATAATATCCTCTAGCTCCATCCATGTTGTTGCAAATGGTAGGATTTGTTTCTTTCTTATGGCTGAATAGTATTCCATTCTGTATATGTACCACATCTTCTTTCTCTTTTTGGTATTGTTAATCTACAATTACATGAGCAACATTATGGTTACTAGACCCCCTATTATCAAGTCCCCACCACATACTCCACTACACCCACTGTCCATCAGCGTAGTGAGATGCTATAGAATCACTACTTGTCTTCTCTGAGTTGTACAGCCCTCCCCGTGGCCCCCCAACATTACATCTGCTAATTGTAATGCCCCTTTTTCCCCCTTGTCCCTCCCTTCCCACCCATCCTCCCCAGTCCCTTTCCCTTTGGTAACTATTAGTCCATTCTTGGGTTCTGTGAGTCTGCTGCTGTTGTGTTCCTTCAGTTTTTTCTTTGTTCTTATACTCCACATATGAGTGAAGACGTTTGATACTTGTCTTTCCTGCCTGGCTTATTTCACTGAGCATAATACCTTCTAGCTCCATCCATGTTGTTGCAAATGGAAGGATTTGTTTTCTTCTTATGGCTGAATAATATTCCATTGTGTATATATACCACATCTTCTTTATCCATTCATCTACTGATGGACACATAGGTTCCTTCCATTTCTTGGCTATTGTAAATAGTGCTGCTGTTCTTGGGTGCAGAGTTCTGTAGATGTCTGTTAGGTCCATCTGTTCTAGTGTGTTGTTCAGTGCCTCTGTGTCTTTACTTATTCTCAGTCTGGTTGATCTGTCCTTTGGAGTGAGTGGTGTGTTCACGTCTCCTAAAATGAATGCATTGCTGTCTATATCCTCCTTCAATTCTGTTAGTATTTGTTTCACATATGCTGACGCTCCTGTGTTGGGTGCATATATATTTATAATGGTTATATCTTCTTGTTGGACTGACCCCTTTATCATTATGTAATGCCCTTCTTTATCTCTTGCTAGTTTCTTCATTTTGAAGTCTATTTTGTCTGATACAAGTACTGCAACACCTGCTTTTTTCTCTTTGTTGTTTGCATGAAATATCTTTTTCCATCCCTTCACTTTTAGTCTATGTATATCTGTGGGTTTGAGGTGAGTCTCTAGTAAGCAGCATATAGATAGGTCTTGCTTTTTTATCCACTCTGTTACTCTGTGTCTTTTGATTGGTGCATTCTGTCCATTTACATTTAGGGTGATTATTGATAGATATGTACTTATTGCCATTGCTGGCTTTAGATTCGTGGTTACCAAAGGTTCAAGGGTTGCTTCTTTACTATCTAAGAATCTAACTTAACTTTCTTGTTAAGTTATTGTGAATACCGTCTGATGTTTCTTTATCTCTCCCTTCCTATTCTTCCTCCTCCATTATTTATATATTAGGTGTTTTATTCTTTGCCTTTAGTTAGTATTTGGATGGTCTGCTTTCTTTGCTATGATATTATTTTCTCTGGTGACAACTTTTTAGCCTTAGGGGTGTTTCCCTCTAGAGCAGTCCGTTTAAGATATCCTGTAGTGGTGGTTTATGGGAGGCAAACTCTTTCAACTTTCCTTTGTCTGGAAATTGTTTAATCCCTCCGTCATATTTAAATGATAATCGTGCTGGATACAATATTCTTGGTTTGAGGCCCTTCTGTTTCATTACGTTAAATATATCATGCCATTCTCTTCTGGCCTGTAAGATTTCTGTTGAGAAGTCTGATGATAGTCTGATGGGTTTTCCTTTGTAGGTGATCTTTTTTCTCTCTCTAGCTGCCTTTCATACTCTGTCTTTATCTTTGACCTTTGCCATCTTAATTATTATGTGTCTTGGTGTTGTCTTCCTTGGGTCCCTTGTGTTGGGAGTTCTGTGGGCTTCCGTGGACTGCGAGACTATTTCCTTCCCCAGCCTGGGAAAGTTTTCAGCAATTATTTCTTCAAAGACACTTTCTATCCTTTTTCTCTCTCTTCTTCCTCTGGTACTCCTAGAATGTGAATATTGTTCCGTTTGGATTGGTCAGACAGTTCTCTTAATATTCTTTCATTCCTAGAGATCCTTTCATCTCTCTCTGCCTCAGCTTCTCTGATTTCCTGTTCTCTATTTTCTATTCCATTAACAGTCTCTTGCACCTCATCCAGTCTGCTGTTAAGCCCGTTGATGGCTTGTCTGATTTCTGCATAGTCTTTCCTCACTTCCCTCACTTCCTCCCTCAGCTCTTGCACATTTCTCTGTACATCCGTCAGCATGGCTATGACTTTTATTCTGAATTCTTTCTCAGGAAGACTGTGCATGTCCATCCCTTCAGGTTCCCTCTCTCGGGTTGTCTGCACCTGAAGCTTTGTCTGTACCATATTCCTCTGTCTTTTCATGGCTATAGAATTGGTTGCTGGTAGTGGCATTGTATGTCAGCTGGGCTCTTTATGACTGCCTCGCCGGGTGCTGAGTCCTCTCAGGTGTAACTGCCAGCTGTGCGCTTTCCTGTGTATTCTGGTCTCTCTTTTAGGAATAGTTGTATTTGCTGTGTTTTCGTGGATAAATATAATGTTGGGAGGAGATTTCTGCTGCTCCGCTCACGTCGCCATCTTCCCGGAAGTCTATCTCTTCACTTTTAGTCTGTGTATATCTTTGGGTTTGAGGTGAGTCTCTTGTAAGCAGCATATAGATGGGCCTTGCTCTTTTATCCATTCCGTTACTCTGTCTTTTGATTGGTGCATTCAGTCCACTTACATTTAGGGTGATTATTGATAGATATGTACTTATTGCCATTGCTGGCTTTAGATTCGTGGTTACCAAAGGTTCAAGGGTTGCTTCTTTACTATCTGAAAATCTAACTTAACTTTCTTGTTAAGTTATTGTGAACGCCGTCTGATGTTTCTTTATCTCTCCCTTCCTATTCTTCCTCCTCCTTTCTTTATATACTAGTTGTTTTATTCTTTGCCTTTAGTTAGTATTTGGATGTTCTGCTTTCTTCGCTATGAATTTATTTTCTCAGGTGACATCTTTTTAGCCTTAGGAGTGCTTCCCTCTAGAGCAGTCCCTTTAAGATATCCTGTAGAGGTCGTTTATGGGAGGCAAACTCTCTCAGCTTTGACTTGTCTGGAAATTATTTAATGTCTCCATAATATTTAAATGATAATCGTGCTGGACACAATATTCTTGGTTCGAGGCCCTTCTGTTTCATTACGTTAAATATATCATGCCATTCTCTTCTGGCCTGTAAGATTTCTGTTGAGAAGTCTGATAGTCTGATGGGTTTTCCTTTGTAAGTGATCTTTTTTCTCTCTCTAGCTGCCTTTAATACTGTGTCCTTATCTTTGATCTTTGCCATCTTAATTATTATGTGTCTTGGTGTTGTCTTCCTTGGGTCCCTTTTGTTGGGAGATCTGTGGGCTTCTGTGGACTGCGAGAGTATTTCCTTCCCCAGCATGGGAAAGTTTTCAGCAATTATTTCTTCAAAGACACTTTCTATCCCTTTTTCTCTCTCTTCTTCCTCTGGTACTCCTATAATGCGAATATTGTTCCATTTGGATTGGTCAGACAGTTCTCTTAATATTCTTTCATTCCTAGAGATCCTTTTATCTCTCTCTGCCTCAGCTTCTCTGTATTCCTGTTCTCTGATTTCTATTCCATTAACAGCCTCTGGCATCTCATCCAGTCTGTTGCTAAGCCCGTCGATCGCTTGTGTCATTTCTACATTGTCTTTCCTCACTTCTGTCACTTCCCCCCTGAGCTCTTGTATATTTCTCTGTAGATCCATCAGTATGGTTATGACTTTTATTCTGAATTCTTTTTCAGGAAGATCGTGCATTTCCATCCAATCAGGCTCCTTCTCCAGTGTTGTCTGGGTCTGGGTAAGCTTTGTTTGTACCATATTCCTCTGTCTTTTCATGGCAATAGAAGTGGTCGCTGGTAGGTGCCATGTATGTCAGCTGGGCTCTTTAAGACTTTTAAGAAGAAAAAACAAAAAAGAAAGGAAAGAAAGAAGAGATAGAAAAGAAAAAAATGCCCATCAGGAGTAGATTCTGTGAGGATGGTGTAGGTGGCGCTGTTGCTCCACTATTCCACAGTTGTGGCCATGCCGCTCCACAGGGCCCTTTGTAGCTCTGGCCTGGGGGGGAACGAATGGGAGGCTGCTGATCTCTGTGGGAAGTCTCAGTGCAGCTACTTTTTCCCAGTCGCCAGCCAAGGGGTCCATAATTCCCCAGGACTCCCAGCCTGCTGGGCTGAGTGTGCTGTGACGATCCTGTTCCTCCGTTGGGCCCATCTCTTTAAGACCGCTAAAGAAAGCATACGCTTTTCTTTTCTCCCAGGGAGCCGGCTGCGAGGATCCAAGTGCGTTCCCCGGCTCAGATCCTGCACCTTCTGTCTCTCCAATCTCCGATACACCGCGTGATGTGTGTCAGCGCTCCCGGCACAGATCACCAGGGCTGGTTATTTCGTGGGCCTGTACTTCCACTCCCTCCTGGCTCTGAATCCTCTCCTCCCACTGGTGTGCTGGGGTGGAGGAGTGCTCAGGTCCCGTCGGGATGCATCTCTGTATCTTACCCGCCTTGCGGGGTGCCGAGTCCTCTCAGGTGTAGATGCAGGGTGGGTGCTGTCCTGTATCTTCTGGTCTTTTAGGAATAGTTGTATTTGTTGTATTTTCATAAATACATATAGTTTGGGGAGGAGATTTCCATCGCCCTGCTCACGCAGCCATCTTCCTTGAAGTCTGTCTAGCTGCTTTTAAAAGCCTGTCTTTATCCTTGGTCTTTGCCATTTTAATTATTGTATGTCTTGATGTTATCTTCCTTGGGTCCCTTGTGTTGGGAAATCTGTGCATCTCTATGGCTTGAGAGACTGTCTCCTTCCCCAGGTTGGGGAAGTTTTCAGCAATTACCTCCTCAATGACACTTCCTATCCCTTTTTCTCTCTGTCCTTCTGGTACCCCTATTATGCAAATATTGTTCTGTTTGGATTGGTCCCACAGTTCTCTCAATATTCTTTCATTCTTAAAAGATCCTTTTTTCTCTCTGTGCCTCAGCTTCTTTGTATTCTTCTCTAATTTGTATTTCATTTATCATCTCCACTGTATCTAATCTGCTTTTAAAACCTTCCATTGTATGTTTCATTTCTGATACCGTGTTCCATAAAATCCATAATGATTGGATCTCCCGACTGGACTTTATTCCTGAGTTCTTGAATATTTTTCGGTACCTCCATTAGCATGTTAATGATTTTTATTTTGGAATCTCTTTCAGGAAGATTCATGAGGTCGATTTTATTTGAACCCCTCTCTTGTGTATTCATAATTTTGCTTTGAACCAGGTTCTTTTGTCACTTCATATTTTATGTGGCGCCCTCTAGTTCCCAGAAGCTCTACTCTCTGGAGCTGCTCAGCTTCTTGAGCAATGTCAGGGGTCAAAGGGGAGTGGTGTTGGTGCCTGTGGGGAGGGAAGAGCTGTTTTCTGCTTCCCAGCTGCTATGTCTGTCTCCACTGCCAAAACCAGTTGGCCGAGCACACAGGTATAAGCCTCTATGCTTTGCATTTGCAGCTGCTGTAGATGGAGTTTCCCTGTGGCTGGCCTATCGCCAGTGTTTTAGGGTTTCCCGGTTTGCAAGCCAGGTGGGGCTGGCGGGGAGGAAGGTGCAGCAGGCTGTTTATCACAGAGGGGGCCCTTGGAGCTGCGTAGCCAGCCAGGGGGCTGGAGCACCTCAAGATCGTGAAAGTTCCCAACCTGCTGGGCCAAGTGCACCCGGACAATTGTGTCTACCTGTCCTTTCTCCTGAGCAGGAAGCTCTGTGCAATCCTTGCCCCTTTAGCAGCCCTCTCGCTGTTAGGAAGTCTCTCAGACTGCCAGCCTTTCTTTTGTCCCAGAGCAGCCAGATATGGATCCCTGTTCTTCACAAGTGGCTGGAATCTCAGTCTCTCTAGGTATTCTGCCTGTCTTAGCTTTCCAACCCCCCTAATCACAAGAGCACCATGAAATGTAGGTTTGTGCTCCAAGAGCAGATCTCCAGAGCTAGGTGTTCGGCAGTCCTAGGCCTCCACTCTCTCCCCGCTCTGTTTCTCTTCCCCCGGTGAGCTGGGGTGGGTGAAGTTCTTGGGTCCCGCCGGACTACAGCTTTGGTACATTACCCTGTTCCATGAGGTTTATTCTTTTCTCCAGATCTATGCAGTCTGGTGCAGCCCTCTTTCCTGTTGCTTTCAGGATTAGCTGTATTAATTATATTTCACATTATATGCGCTTTTAGGAGGAAGCCTCTTTCTCACCTCTCATGCTGCCATCTTTAATCTGGTCCCACATCTAGCAACAAACTTAATTGGTTATTCATAATAGGCCAAATAACACATTATCAAAGACCTGCTGCTGTGTGTCAGCCATTCAACTAATCAACATCTATACAGATCTTCCTGTAGAAATGACCAAGATTAACCAGACCAGCCAACAGTTCCGATTCATCTGTAAAAATTTTGCTACAAATTTATTTTTGAGATTATACAGAATAATATATAAAACATACAATTCAAAGAATACAGCAAACAGCCAAGTAACTGCCATCCAGGTCCATAAACAGAGTATTTCATCTAGAAACCTTGTATCTCTCCTGTATCATAAATGCTATACTGACTTTTATAATTATCATTTCCTTGGTTTTCTTTAATTTTATTACTTAACCATATTATCTCTATACAGTATAACTCTGCCTTTTTAATATAAACTTTAGTATTTCTTACGCTAATTCCTCCCAGCTGTGTGTAGCTCTGGTGTGTTCATTTCACTGTATTGTGTATATATACACATCCGATCCATTTACTACTGATGGACATTTAGGTTGTTTCCAGTTTCATGAAAAACACTTTTATGTGCATTTGTCAAAGAACACGAGTTACAGAAAAAGTGCGTCATCAATGTTACTAGGTAAAGCCAAACTGTTTTCAAAAAAAGGTGTACCACTCACTTGCCACTAGTATCTTATGACTTACTATTGCTCCACATCCTCACCAACATAGTATTATTCTAAGGCTCTAAAAATTTTTGCCATTGCTGGTGGATGTATAATGGTATTTAATGAGTTTTTAACCTGAACAAATTTTCATTCACTGTTGAGTTTGATGTCCATATGGAAAAAACAAAATCTTAATCCCTGTAATTTTACACTAGAAAAAATTTCATTTCTTGTGCACAGGTCTGTGTGTGAAAAGAAGACAAGAATACTTCTAGAAAAGTGTTGTCCAGAACTTGCTGCAATGATAGAAATGTTCTATTGCACTTTCCTGTATGGTGGCCATAAACACATGCAGCTATTGAGCACTTCAAATATGTGTGTGGCTGAAGAATTGAATTTTAAATTTTATTTAACATTTGTATTAAGTTGAACTTTAGTGAAATTAAAGGTTTCTTTTCACTAAAAGATTCCATTAACAGAGCAAAAAGGCAAGCCATACACGGGGAGAAGTTACCTGCAGAAACAAACAACTCCTATCCAGAAAATATAAAGAACCAGAAGAAGACAATGTCGTAACACTTCATGAAGTTAAGTATGAGCGACATGAATAGGACTTTCTTCATGGGAAGACCTGTTAGAGAACTATTTTCATCATGCCATTCATCTTTTCCCCACAAATAATTTACAGTATACAATTTCAAACAGGTTTCAAGACTGTATAGAAATTCTAGTTTTATTTTGATAAATACAACCTGCAGTAAGCTGTACTTTTTTGAGCATATAAAACATGTTCATAAATAGGCCACCTGGATTTTCAGCTGATTTCATAGCTAAAACTAGTTGATATGCACAACAAATTTATTAACTTGCTAGGGTTTCACTTATTTTTAGTTAAAAAATAAAATAAAAGAGGAATTGTGGCAGAAATGAGTGACACTTCCTTTAAAATAAAATAACAGGCATGAATTAAATGCACAATCACTATTTTTATTTTCATTTAAGCCAAGTATGCTGTGAGCTAGTTACTTAAACAAGATATATGATCCATATTTTATTCTTTACAAATTTCAGAACATAAAGCATAATATTCTATACTTTGTTTATATCCACATATTTCTATCTGAAATACCATATTTATAAAATAAACAGCTCCTATAACAAAACCACCATTAGGAGAGTTGTTTTTTAATAGTTGTAGTGGAGCCAATTTTCCACATTAAGTACCTACAGGGATTTAACACAATCCATAGGTTGCCTAAATACAACCAAGAATGTGGTACTGACAAATATTATATACCAATTCAGTCAAATATTCAAGATAAATGACTTCTGACTCAAACCAAAAATGAATTTTGAAAATACTAAAAAATGCCCTCTCAACCAACACTCCTTTCTGTGTTCAAACAGCATACTCCAGGAATTATAATTTCCTGTTCTTCCAGAGGTTTTTCTATTGGGTCAGTCATCAATCATCTTCTTTCTCAATATATGTCTTTGCATTAACCCGTGCCATTTGCCGGGCCAAGTACCTGTCTCTAGCTGACACTACAGTTTCTTTGCTGCTCCGCTTTGCAAATTTGTTCACTGCCTCGTGTGGTCTCTCTTGTTCTTTGCCTGTCTCTTGGCAATCTTCTGTGATTCCGTGTTTTGTTCCCAGTGCTGTTTCAGAACTAGATGGTTTTTCTGGGTTTCCTTCTTTGTCCTTTTCCTTGTTTCTCATTTTACTGGATCCTTCCTGATCAAGAAGCCTATCCTTTGCTCTAGATTCTGGGCTGCTTTCCTTTCTGTCTCGATTTCTTTCTGGAGATTGAACACAATTTTGTTTCTCACTATTTCTGTATTTATCACAGTTTTCATATCTTGCTTTCCTTGCTTTCAGACACTCTTCCTTTTCTTTGCTTCTCTCTTCCTTCTCTCCTCCTTTCTCACTGTGTCGGTCATGATCGTGATCATTTCGTGGTCTATCTCTTTCTTGTTCTCTTGGGGGACATTTCTCCCTGTCTTTCTCCCTTTTCCATTCTCGGTCATTTCTTTCTCTTTGGTCTCGTCCCCTCAGTTTATCTTGTTCATGCCTCTCCCAGTAGGAATCCCTGTGACTGGTCTCTCTGTGCCTGTGGGAGTCCTTCTTTTCTTTTCGGTGATCATGGTCAGTGTAATAGCTCTCCTGGTCCCTGGAGTGTCTCTCTTGGTGCTCATCTTCCCTCTTCTCGTGTCCTCTTGTCTTGGCATTTTTTGTGTGGCACTTGGTACCATGTTCTCTTTCTTCACTAGATGACTGAGAGTGGGTTTGAGTTCTGTGATACTTGGAGTAATTCTGGGAGTTCTCCGTGCCCTTTTCCCGTCTGCAATTCACTTTATTGTTTTCTTCCATTTCATCATCCTCACTGCTCTTAGCATCAAAGTCACTGTCTTCATCTGGGTTTTCCTCTACTTTCACAACAGTTTGGGGAATGCATTTCTCATGTGGGATTCTGTTCTCTGAACTTACTTCATCAGAATAACCCCTTGATTTCTCTTCCTTTATCCCAGACCTTTAAAAAAATCACACAAAATACCACATTATCAATACAGTAAGCAAATGAGGTGTTAATATAATTTTTCTAAATATTTAAATCAGTACAACTACAATTACATATATTGATTACCCAAATGTGAAAAGGTGCTAATGTTTATTTACCTTGTAAACATTGCAAACTAGTATTTTCTAACCACTCATATTATTTTCAGTATTGGTAGAAAATGAAATAAGAGAAAACCAGCCCTCTGTATTGGAAGGCAGCTATGCTCACCACTATACCACCAACACAACGGCAGCCCTCTGCATTGGGCTGAGCCTTCAGACAAGGGGTCTGTGCAAGGTCTTCATTTTTTAAAAATTTAAGATTAGTCCTAGAAATAGATGAAGATATTTTCTTCATACCAAAATGGTGGCAAACTCTTATTTTAAATATCACTAAATAATCCCTCATGATAAAGAGGCATGAGCATCCCAATACATCCTTGGCACCTATCACAAAAAAATGAATTATGTGAATCCATCCAGCTACTACAATAAATGACACTAAAATTATTTACATCATCTACACTTTCCCATCTGGTATGTGTGGTTAATTAATTATTTATTCATTACTAAGCACTTAATAATCACACTAACAGAACAACAATGGTGGTTCTCTAGGAATTGCTGGCGGCACTGTCTTGGCTAAAGGACTCACTAACAGGAATTCTATTATTAGATTCTAAGAAGTACAACTGTTAATGATATTATGGATTTTCACGACAGTCCTCATAACGAAACCCTAAAAGAAACTCTATTTCCCATTCAAATTCTCGATCTTCAAATATACTTACACAGACTCATAATTCTCATTAATTTTTAAATCAAAACTGAGAGTGAGGTAAGGGTGGGAGTACAAATCCAATTCCCTCTCTTCATCCTTAATTTCATTCTCCTCCCTCTTTTTTTCCCCAGCAACACAGACTCAGATCCTCTAATCTGAATTTTCTGTTCAAAATGTTTACTTAGAAGTTCAGGGAAATTCTCCCTTTCACCTTCCACCACATACTTATGGCATAATCATTTCATCACTCCTACAATATATGTATTTTTTCAAAAACCCTCTAATCCCTATTCACTAGACCAGTACTAATAGAAGTAGCTACAGAAAAGATAATGTCTGTATCTGTACTAATAAGATAGCCACTAGCCAAATGTAGCACCTCCATACTTGAAATGTAGCTATTACGACCAAAACTTTAGATTTTATTTAAATCATATTTAAATAGACACATGTGACTAGTGGCTTCAGAGCATTTCTATCCTTTGATATGTGATTCTTAACATTTTAGGAGGCTTTGTCCTATTTATGAAAATAAACCACTTCGCCTTTTATATACTATCTGAACATGCATGCAAGATTACTATGGAATAAAAATGACCTTAAATCAAATTTGCACACTTTTAAATTAAGAAACTGTAAATTCCTAGCCATTCATTTAAACAGGTTTGGCGGACAACACAATATGCAGTGCTACAATTCTTTTAGAGGGTTAACATGATCCCCCCACCACACATCAGGAACAGTATCTTTCTTCCGAATATTCCCTATGACACATCTCACCTGGCTTCACGAAAGCTGCATGTAGGTACTTCCTCTTCACCAACTGCTTGATTTAATAGGTGCCTATAAAATCCACTGAGATCTTTCTGTTTGGTTACATCCAAATGTGCTAAGAGAGGGAAAGCAAAAGTGAGAATAATATATTCACCAAGGCACAATGCAATTCAGTTTACAGGTATACAGTCACAAATATGGTGTGTAAACTCTCTAGATCCAGAGTTGCCAAACTACAGCCTGCAGGCCAAATATGGCTTGCTGCCCAATTTTGTAAATAAATTTTTGTTGGAACAGAGCTCTGTTCATTATGTATTATCTAAGGCTGCTTTTGCAAAGGCAGAGTTCAGCAGCTGCAACAGAGATTATATGGTACACAAAGCCTAAGGCATTTACTTACCTGGTCCTTTACACGAAGTTTGCCGACTGGTGCTCTAGATGAACACACAGTACATGCTTAGACTTAAAAGTTGATGAGCACATGTCAATTAAGCTATTTATAAGTACGTATTTTATTTAGACCTTCAGAAATGACCATGAGTAGTAAGCACTGATATAAAGCACTAAGATATTCATTGGCCCTGCACATCTTTGTTCTTTCCTGAATTGTTACTCTTTTTCTAAATGCTCAAATGATGCTCCTTGAGTGATATTACTCTAGTTTTCTTATCCTGGAAAATGCAACTAGGATTTATATCTCACTTTATATTGTTTCTGACAAAAGTTATGTATGGTGTTATGCCTTATAATAAAGGTTTTTACATTTAGAATCATTTGCTAAGGCAATGACTTGTAATGACCATAATTTTAAGTAACAAAATGAGATATGTGGAAAGTCCAGCAGAAGTAATGCAACTACGTTTTTAGTTGAAATCTGTCTTATAATACAACATAATATATGTGCTTTGAATTCATATACATAAATTATGACATTATCGAGTTCAGGGACAGAACAAACAGCTACCATGAGACGCAGTTTCTGCTGCCTGTTTTCTTCTACCCTCTCCCTTTCCATTCACCTTCGAGTGCAGCAGCCCTCTTCTCTCTTTCTTCCTCTTCAGCTCTCTCTTGCAGTTTTTTCTTATAAGCAGATGTCACAAATGCCTCTTTATCATCAAATTCTCCCATTTCCATTTCTCGTTCTCTCTGTATTTTCTTTTCCATTCTTTTTTCCTGTTCCTTTTTTCTGATCTCAACTGCTTTTAGTAAATTGTGAATATACTTGGGCTAGGGAAAAAAAAAAGATTATTTAGGAAAGAGTCAAAGATAAAAATTAGTATTTTACTTTTTATCGTGAATTCATTAAGATTTAAATGGCTAGTCCAAATAGGACTATCATCTCAAAATTCCATATAAATTTAGTAGCAGGATTGAAACTAAAATTCTTTTTAATAAAAATGTATGTGTAAAGACAAATTATTTAGAATGTTACTTTACTTTTTTTAAAATACCAAACTGGTAATTTTTCCAGTTTTTCAAACCCTTATTATAGTCTTAATACTTCTTCAACAGATACATGAATTAGAAAGATTTCTACTAGTTTTTCACGAGTTGAAATGATTATTTAAAATAGCTTTAATATAATTTTACACTATCACTCTACTTGTGGATACTGAAAGAAACATAATCCTTAAAACTCACTGTGCTTGTGAAAGAATGAGTTTTAGAAAATCTGAACTTATTTTATTTTCCAAACTAAAATTATGATCATGGTATGTGCAGATGATTCAGTTACCAGCTAGGAAGCAATAAACAAACAAACAAAAATAACTGGTTGATAAAACACAAATAAATATGAACAGGTGCAGCACAAAAACTATGAAAAATTTTCAAAAAATTATATGCAAAGTTTTTGAAGCAAAAAACAAAATTTTAAAAATTGTTGGGTAATATACTTGTTCTTCTTAGGATACTAAATGTAGAGCTTCCTGGGTTCTAATTAGCTTAAATCTATAATATCTGAAACTAGGGACCCTTTACACTTCAAATACCTAAAAAATCTTCTCAGATCATGCTCATGCTGAAATAAGACTAAAATACAAAATACCGGTCAAGGCCAAGGAAAGACTGTATTTTCAGCTACAAACCTTTCGGTCTTTTCCCAAAAGCAACTTGGGATTACTTTCCTCCTTTTTTTTCTGCATTTCATCATAAATACTGTCATATTCATATACAGTAGAATCTTCTGCAAGGGCCTTCTGGATTTCCAGTTTTGTCTAAAAAAAAATTAAGTATGTTTAAAATATATAATCCAACTAATAGATAACATAAGTCTAAATACATTTTTTTATGAGAGGATTAGGAATCAGAACTATATCAAAAATTGTATCAATTACATTTGAGACTGAAAATATGATTCATTCTGGAGTCGGGCTGCCTGGGTCTGAATCCTGGCTTTATACTTAACTGGTTACTTCGGGCGGCTTGGCTTGATCTTTCTGTGCTTCAGTTTCCCTCGCCTAAAATACTGAGGATAATAATTTCTACCTTCCAAGTTGTTATGGTAATAACTTAATACACTTAAAACATTTAGAACCTGACAGACAATAAGTGTTCAATCAATGTTAACTATTATCTATTTTGTATGTAAATAGAATTATCTACATCAAAAGGTCAAAACTTCCAAGGTATGACTTAGAAACATCTACACACTAGGTTCTGAGATGCCTCAACTGTAGTACATATTAAACTTTCACATCATTTTTAGTTGAGTTACCAAATAAAATGTTCAGTTTTCAAATGGTAGGAAATATATATTTTTTAATGTACCAACATAATTGAAAATTGGGGGCACATCGTAATTAACATTTTTGCGATATCAAATGTATAAAGTCCTTTGCCTTTGTTCATCATGTTCCCTCGATCTTAAATTAAATGTTCTTCCTCCTGCTTTCAGGCTGCCAAAATCTTATCTAGAGCTTCAGGGCCAGGTCAACCCCTACCTCTTTAAATGAGGCTGTCTCTGAGGACTTTTATCCCCAATGAAATCTTTCTTTTGAATTCTGATGGTACATTCTGTACTGCAATATTTAACTCTTAATAATATGCTTGATGTTACTGCTTTCTAATTGTTTCACAAAACTTAGTCTCTTGCCCCACTTTGTAAGTTCCTGCAGTAATGAGACTGCCCATTTTAACTTTTTATTTAATTGCTAAGTTGCCTACCACAATGTGGAACACAAAAGGAATCCTTTTGAAGTGAAAGGATGGTATCTTAAGTATTTAAAGAACCACCCTGATATTTCCACGTTTTTACATACTAACAGTTAGAACTGGAATGATGTACATGGTAACTTAAAAACGTGTTTCCTGGAATATTGTTTAAATATTAAAAATTAAAAAATTTTTCCTTTTCAACACTTACTTTAACCTCAGAAAAACAGTAATTTGTCTGCCTACAGTGTATTAGCACTGCTTCTCCCTCCCCCAAACCAGCTTGGAGAACACAAAGAAGGAAACACAGAATCCAAGAAACAATAACCACCAACACAACAACAGCACAGGAAGCGGAGTGCTACGGTTGTTCTAAATTAGTGACGTGTCGTTGTGTATTTTGGGAGAGCACCAGGGGAGCATTTGTGTAGACACAAGTTATTATTAACTTAAGTCTCAAAATATATAAAGCAAAACTAAGTAAACATAGAAGGAAAAATAGAAGTTCACAACAAGAATAAGAGATTTTAACATACACCTCTCAGTAATAAGTAGAACAAAAAAAAAATAGGTATGAATATATATGGATTAACTGGCCCAATGGAGACATATAGAACATTTTTCAAGCACAGAAGAAATATTTACAGAAACTATTTACGGGACTATAAAGTTCATCAACATATTTTAAAGATATGAAACAATAAAATGCATAATCTAGGAAAACAAAGAAATGTCAGAAATCAACAACAAAAAGGTAACCCAAGCCCCTATATGTTTAGAAATTAAGTTCTAAATAACCCATGGGTCAAAGAAGAAATCATAATGGAAACAGCAAATATTCTGAACTGAGTAACAAAAATACTACTAATCAAAATTTGTGAGATGCAGCTATCCCAGTGCTTAAATACATACCTTAATATATGTGTATTTAATGTATAGTTGTATTAACGTATAGCTTTTAATACATGTATTAGAAAAGAGAGTTTCCCAACAGACTAAAGCAATCATCTCAAAAGGAAAAATAACAAAATAAACTCAAAGTAGAATGCAGAAAACACTAATTTGTTAGGACAGAAATTAATGAAGTAGAAACAAACTTACAAAGTTTATATATATCATAAGCTCATTTTATAAGACCCACCGAAACCTTGGGTTTTTCTGACATTCATATATTTTTAAAATGTGGATAATTACAGCGAAAGAAAAGGAAAATTACAGGCCAATCTCATGATGCAAAACTTCTTAACACTTATGCAAAAATCCTTAATGAAATTTTAGTAAATCAAATGCAATGGCATATAAAAATAACATGACTGTATTGGGTTTTATACCATTTATGTGAAGTTATAATGATTTTTTTCTCCCTTTTCTCACTTTTTTTTAATTAAAGTATCATTTGCTATACAATCTTATGATGGTTTCAAATACACAAGATAGTGGTTCAGCATTCACCCACATTATCAAGCCCTCCAGTGCAGTCACTGTCTGTCAATGTAGTAAGATGTTACAGAATCATTAACTATATTCTCTGTGCTGTACTACTGTCCCCATGACCAACCTATATTGTGATTGTGAATTATTGTGCCCTTAGTCCCCTTCTCCCTAGCCCCACCCTCCTTAACCCCCCTCTTTGGTAACCACTAGTCCCTTCTTGGTGTCTATGTGTCTCCTGCTATTTTGTTCTTATGTTCTGCTTTGCTTTTATTCTCTGGAAATCATTTGGTATCTGTTTCTCTGCCTGGCTTATTTCACTGAGCTTAATACCCTCTAGCTCCGACAATAACTGATTTTCTAAGTTAAACTGGCCTTTACTGGCATGAATCCAATAGTCACAAAGTATTACCCTTTTTATATAGTTCATCCATGATTTTTAAAAACAAAAATAAACCAAAACATCAAACCAAGATCAGAAAGGAACTTCCTTATCTTGACAACAGATACCTACCAAGACCTACAGCAAATTTTATATTTAACGATGATATAAAGCTTTTCAATGAAACAGGGAATGAAATTATGTTGTCATCATTAGTTTTATGGACTTGGGATCCAGATAAAAGAAAAAAAAGGAGTTTGACAATTAGATAAAGTACATTTCTAAGAGTATTTTCTCCCAGATTTTCATTTTAGTAATATAATCAAGTCAGTATTGTTCGCGATAAAAGTTAGTTTGGGAGTAAAGCAGCAGAGCTGAATCATCCAATGGGGAATAACGTGAAAACAGGCAGTACATAGGTGTGAGATCAAAGCACCAACAGGCAGGTGAGAGATGTAAGAGCGGTAGCCATACCCCCAATTTCCAAGCAAACTATGTAAAAGCCACAGAGAAGTGGCTTTGAACAGCCAGAGCTAAGAATAAAATTAGATTTGAGATTTATGCTTTAAGTAAATAAGAAAAGGCAGCATTAAAATGCCACAAAAGAACACTAGAGAATGAGACACCTACATGACTGGAGAATTCATCAGACTCTCTGGAACTAATTCTCCCATCTATATAGTGAAGAAGTTGAACTTGATAGATCTCTCTAAAATTCTAATTCAAAGCACTCCAGCATTTATATTAAAGAATCATGGTTTGGTTTTATGTATATATTAAATTATTTTGAGGTTGCTGAGTTACTTGTTAAATTCCACTATGAAACTAAGATAATATCTTAACATAACTAAATACATAATCTTGTGCACATTTCCGGGGGGAGGGTGGGGGAGTAAAACACATGGCTAAAAGGTTGGGCTGTGCAATTTCACTGCCTGGATTTGAACACAACTTGACCATTTACTAACTATGAGACCTCATGAAAGTCATGTGATCCTTTTGTTTTGTTTTGTTTTAATTATGGTATCATTAATATACTATCACATGAGCAACACTGTGGTTACTAGATTCCTCCCATTATCACGTCTCCCCCACATACCCCATTACAGTCACTGCCCATCAGCGTAGTAAGATGCTATAGAGTCACTACCTGTCTTCGCTATACTGCCTTCCCCGTGCCCCGCCTCCCACATTATGTGTGCTAATCGTAATGCTTCATCCCCTTCTCCCTCCCTTCCCACCCACTCTCCCCGGTCCCTCTCCCTTTGGTAACTGTTAGTCGGTCCTTGGGTTCTGTAAGTCTGCTGCTGTTTTGTTCCTTCAGTTTTTGCTTTGTTGTTATACTCCTCATGTAATCCTTTTTTGCCTTCATTTCCTCAACTGTAAAGTGGGGATTATAAGAACATCTATCTCATAAATTGGTGTAAGAACTATTCTTATAGTTGCTATAATGTCTGGCACATAGAAAGTGCTTAGGAAATTTATCCTTATGCAGGATTCTAGTTAGACAAGAGTGATATATGTGCCAAAAATTAAAGAAAATGTGGAGGGGAAAGGATTAAAATTGAAAAGGTACCTTGGTATAGTTTAATTTCATTAATGTTCTACAGCAACTAAATCTAAAATTCACTGGTATAGTAGTAGAAAAATTAGTGAACCTTCAGCCTTAGTTCTATAGTTAGTTGTGTGATCATGAGGGGTAACCTACTCTCTTAATTTCAGATTTCTTAATCAGGATGATGGACAGATTTGTGAGAATTTAAAAAATATAATGCAGTCTATAAAAAGTACATGGAAATACTATACAGCACTATACAAAATAAGGTGCTAACAAGTCTACTGAAAATTACCTGATACTCCCCTTCCTTGGTAGATGAATGTCAAATAATCATAAAATTGTGAAATCACTTTGGTTGTAAAGAGACTTTTTTTAAGAAAGTAAACTCACTAGAAGGAATTTTTAAACCACATAATCCATTGTCAGCCTACTGAGTCATCTGAAAGCAGAAATGGGTTTAATGTACATTCGAGTAATAAAGAGCTAATTCTTCATTGAGTTTGTTTCCTTTTGAATTTATACAAGAAACCTGCAATCTATATAAATCAAGAAACATCTTACACATTTTTCAGAAAACAAGGGTCAAAATAAAATTATTTCTTTTACACACCTACTCTGTATAGTCTTAGCAACTAGACACGAAAGCTGATACTTAAAAATATATGAGCTAAAATACTTCACCAGATGCATTTAACTCCCTCTTCCATCTTACCTGTTTCATGGCTTGCTTCTTAGCAGCTTCCCTCTGAAGGCTTTCACTCACAGAGGTCTATGAAACAGAAAAATGCTGTCATTGTTTAAACCAATTAAAATTTCTTTTCCAATATTCTGGCTGGCAACTGGTCTCTTTAAAACAGAAAGTACTATGAATTAAATTAACCGTTTCAAGGTGTTTTCCCTAAACTTTATGAAACAAAATTAATTTTCATTGTAAATCATCACAGTAGGCTATAAGGTATTAAAAGAAAATAGTGGTATAGGAAAAGATGAGGTAAACATGAGCTTTTAGCCCCAACTTCACCACTAAGTCATTCTTCAACTGCTACAGGTTTTGATTTGCTTTGTGTGCACGAGAGAGAGAGAGAGAGAGAGAGAGAGAGAGAGAGTGTGTGTGCACACGTGCATGAGTGTTTTGGGAAAGGGGGGATTGGTTCCTTCCAACACTATAATGGTATGATTCCCAGCAACAAAAAGCACATTAATTAAATATTCACCATTGAATATAGTATATGTCAAGCTATTAGTATATGCTTAAGGCTTAGGAGCAGCCAAAACTATCTGTGGTTATAATCATTCAATAAACATGTACTGAAAGCCTACCATATCAGGCATTGTTCTAGCTCCTGAAGACAGTGAGAAAACAAGAACAGTAGCTTTCCTTAAGAGATAAACAGTATGAAAGGAAAGACAAATAACTAAAGAGATAATTACAATATAAAAGTGATAAGCAATATATAAAGAGATAAGAAGGGCTGTGGGGACAGAGAGAAGGAAACTAAATGAGGAAATCAAGAAAGCCTTTCTAATGTTACATTAGACCTGAATACAAAAAAAAAAAAAAATCAAGAGAAGGAACAAGCGTACAGAAAGAGGTAATCACATGGGCAGAAATACACTTACAGCTAAGAAAATAAGTATAATTAGAATATTAAGACAAAATATTTCCTTAAAAGTATAAGGCTTTGCCAGGCAGAGAAAGAAATACCATGATTTCACTTATCTGTGCAATATAAAAACAAAGCAAAACAGAAAGAATCAAACAGTAGACTCATAGACACTGAGAAGTGACTAGTGGTTACCAAGGGGGAGGGGCATAAGGGGACACAATAATTTACAAATCACAATATAAGCTGGTCTCAGGGACTGTTGAATCACTGTGATGTACATCTGAAACCAACATAAGATTGCATTATTAGCAATACTTAAAAAAAAATATGTAAAAAAAGGTACAACTAAAAAAAAAAGTATAAGGTTTTGTAAACCTGACCAACACTGAAATGTATACTTTAAAAGCGTGAATTTTATGGCATGTCAATTATATCTTTAAAAACAACCCTCAGCCCTAAGACTATAGTTCTAGCCTACTGACATTTGTTATTTTCAGTGGTATAGTACCAACTGGTGCCTGGTTTTCCATGGCAACAAACATTACAAAATAAATAAACCTAATACTAGTTTCCTATGACCATGGAGATAAATAAGTTAAAACACAAAGGCCATACAAGTAATAGAACACATATTTATTAAACTAAAGGAACTACAAAAAAACTAAGGATATTTTAGGTGATAGAAAATTCACTCCAGAGGAAGAGATAACAAAACAGTTAATAGTAGCTAACAAGTCAGGGGCAATGCTAAGTGTTACTTGTATCTTATGTATATTACTCATTTAACTCAAATTTCCCTGTTATATGACACATTCTCATTAGTGTATTTTTTCAACTAAAATGTTGTGTTCTGTATTAGAAAATCCATCAACAAAAAGGAGGACAAAAACCACATGATCATCTCCATAGATGTGGAAAAAGCATTTGACAAAATTCAACATCCATTCATGATAAAAACTCTCAACAAAATGGGTATAGAGGGCAAGTACTTCAACATAATAAAGGCCATATATGACAAACCCACAGCCAACATCATACTTAACAGCGAGAAGCTGAAAGCCTTTCTTGTAAGATCAGGAACAAGACAAGGATGCCCACTCTCTCCACTTTTATTCAACATAGTTCTGGAGGTTCTCGCCACGGCAATCAGATGACACAAAGAAATAAAAGGTATCCAGATTGGTAACGAGGAAGTCAAACTGTCCCTGTTTGTAGATTACATGATATTGTACATAAAAAACCCTAAAGACTCCACTCCAAAACTACTAGATCTAATATCTGAATTCAGCAAAGTTGCAGGATACAAAATTAATACACAGAAATCTGTTGCATTCCTATACACTAACAATGAACTAGCAGAAAGAGAAATCAGGAAAATAATTCCATTCACAATTGCATCAAAAAGAATAAAATACCTAGGAAAAACCTAACCAAGGAAGTGAAAGACCTATACTTTGAAAACTAAAAGACACTCATGAGAGAAATTAGATACCAATAAATGGAAACAAATCCCATGCTCATGGATAGGAAGAATTAATATTGTCAAAATGGCCATCCTGCCTAAAGCAATCTACAGATTCAATGCAATTCCTATTAAAATACCAACAGCATTCTTCAATGAACTAGAGAAAATAATTCTAAAATTCATATGGAACCACAAAAGACCCCAAATAGCCAAAGCAATCCTGAGAAGGAAGAATAAAGCTAGGGATTATGCTCCCCAAATTCAAACTCTACTACAAAGCCACAGTAATCAAGAAAATTTGGTATTGGCACAAGAACAGACCTATAGACCAATGGAACAGACTAGAGAGCCCTGATATAAACCCAACCATATATGGTCAATTAATATATGATGGAGCCATGGACATACAATGGGGAAATGACAGCCTCTTCAACAACTGGTGTTGGCAAAACGGGACAGCTACATGCAAGAGAATGAAACTGGATTATTGTTTAACTACATACACAAAAGTAAACTTGAAATGGATCAAGGACCTGAGTCTAAGTCATAAAACCATTAAACTCTTAGAAGACAACATAGGCAAATATCTCCTGAATATAAACTTGAGCAACTTCTTCCTGAATGCATCTCCTCGAGCAAGGGAAACAAAAGCAAAAATGAACACATGGGACTAAATCAAACTAAAAAGTTTCTGTACGGCAAAGGACACCATCAACAGAACAAAAAGGCATCTTTTTGGGAGAATATTTGTAAACGACATATCCAACAAGGGGTTAACATCCAAAATATATAAAGAACTCACATGCCTCAACACCCAAAAAGCAAATAACCCAATTAAAGGATGGGCAGAGGATATGTACAGACACTTCTCCAAAGAAGAAATCCAGATGGCCAACAGACACATGAAAAGATGCTCCACATCACTAATCATCAGGGAAATGCAAATTAAAACAACAATGAGATATCACCTCACACCAGTAAGGATGACCAGCATCAAAAGACTAATAACAACAAATGCTGGTGGGGATGCGGAGAAAGGGGAACCCTCCTACACTGCTGGTGGGAATGTAAGCTAGTTCAACCATTGTGGAAATCAATATGGAGGTTCCTCAAAAAACTCAAAATAGAAATACCATTTGACCCTGGAATCCCCCTCCTTGGAATTTACCCAAAGAATACAACCTCTCAGATTCAAAAAGACATATGCACCCCTATGTTTATCACAGCACTTTTTACAATAGCCAAGATATGGAAGCAACCTAAGTGTCCATCAGTAGATGAATGGATAAAGAAGATGTGGTACATATACAGAATGGAATACTATTCAGCCATAAGAAAGAAACAAATCCTACCACTTGCAACAACATGGATGGAGCTGGAGGGTATTATGCTCAGTGAAATAAGCCAGGCAGAGAAAGACAAGTGCAAAATGATTTCCCTCATTTGTGGAGTGTAACAACGTAGCAAAACTGAAGGAACAAAACAGCAGCAGACTCAGCCACCCCAATAAGGGACTAGCAGTTACGAAAGAGGAGGAGTGTGGGAGGGCAGGTCGGGAGGGAGGGAGATGGGGACTGAGGTGTATTATGTTTAGTACACATGGTGTGGGGGATCACGGCGAAAACAGTGTAGCACAGAGAAGGCAAATAGCGCATCCGTGGCATCTTACTACACTGATGGACAGTGACTGCAATGGGGTATGGGTGGGGACTTGATAATATGGGTGAATGTAGTAACCACATTGTTTTTTCATGTGAAACCTTCATAAGAGTGTATAGCAATAATACCTTTAAAAAATGTGTTCTAATAAACATATTTCCAATGTATTTTTATGCCTCAGTCTATTTAGTATAAATTAATTTTTCTTGCTCATTTAGTAATATCTTCAAGATATTAGAAGAGTTAAGTCTCCAAATCCTGGACTTTTAATTCTTTTTATTATTTTTTCTTATCCCTCCTCCAGTCTGTCATAACTCACCTACCACTACTTTCAAACAGATCACTTTCAACCTAAACTACTGAACTTGGAAAAAGTAAAACACAAGGCTATTACTTTTTAGGCTTTTATACACATAGAAGAAGCAGCCAAGGAAGGGTCTCTCCAGTGTAAAGTATTAGAGACATCTCAAGAGGCTTTGTGTCCATGTTGATAGCTGTTTAGGATGAGGATGTCTGATCTTTGGGAAAAAATAAATGTTATCAACTTACAGGGTAGTAACACAATGGAAGGAATAATTTTGCATATCCTGTTCACAAACTTATATCCAAGGAATTCCAATAGCATCAGTGGGTAAAGAGGTAACTAAAAAAGTCAGGGAGCAACCTTTTGAAGCTCATTTGATTCTCAATTCTCCAAAGGAACTCTGACAATAACCATTAAAGATGACTAAAATGCCAACTTGTTTAAACACACACAAAAAGTTAAAAATGAAAAGTAGCAGTAAAACCTTTAGTTGTTTCTAATAGTGATTCTACATAAAAATTAATAAATTACCTGATATTTTACGAACTTCTACATAACAAACATTAAGAATCTCCAGTATATATCCATCGTGGAGATTAAAAACTAGTAACAACAGCAGGACCAGTAAGATTTTATACTTTAAGGGTCAAGTCTTTCCAAGTTTTTAGAAATATCCTTAAAATACTAATAAAAATTTTAAGACCCAACTTCTAATTTACAGATCTTTCTCTACTTACAATGCAGTTATGTTCTAATGAAACCATCAAGATGAAAATATAAATGGAAAATGCATTAATATACCTAACCTACCAAGCATCATAGCTTAGCCTAGTTTACCTTAAATGTGCTCAGAACACTTACATTAGCCTATATTTGGGCAAAAATCATCTAACACAAAGCCTACTTTATAATAAAGTGTTGAATATCTCATGTAATTTATTGCATACTGTTCTGAAAGTAAAAAAAATGATTGTATGGGCACCAAATGGTTGTGACCATATCAGATGTTTACCCTCAGGATCGCATGTCTGAGAGCTGCAGCTCACCGCTACGGCACAGCATGGTGATACTATACTGCCAACTGCTAGCCCAGGACAAGATCAAAATTCAAAATTCGAAGTACTATTTTTACTGAATGTGTATCACTTTCACAACATCGTAAAGTTGAAAAGTTCTAAGGTAAACCATCATAAGTAAGGGATAGTCTATAGTCTGATTTTTATAAACAAGAAGGTTATGCAAGATAAAAATGACAAAAGTAGGTCCTCCTGCCTAAGTCAAGGAAGGCTTCATCTTATTGAACTTAGTAAGAAACAGATTTCACATATTTGCCCTATGTGTAAAACAAAACAAAGACATATAATAACTGTCAACCTATCAGCCTCCAACTTTACAGACTTGCTATATTATATGGCATAAGGAGAAAATACAGAATGATCATGAATTAGACTCAGGAAGCTGGCTGAGTTTCAAAACTGTTCTCTCTCTTACTAGCTGTGTTATCCCAGGTTGTTACTCATCTATACAAAAGTAACTAACTCACAAGGTTGTTTTGAGGATTAAATGAGATAGTATGTAAAAAAGTGCTTAGCAAGTATTTGGCTCAAAGGAGCACTCAGAAAGGGCTAACTATCATTATTACATTATTACTATGCTCATGTTTAAGAGCATGGTGCTGAAGAAATGCTTACATTTAAACAAATTAAAGTTATGGGAAAACAGTAACTATAGGTTTTCTCCCATGGAATATATAGTTAAACCAAAGTGTTCACGAGAAAAGCATGTAAACTCTGCTTCATATTATATTTACCAGTGTGCTTAATAAAATATAAGTTTGGTATTGGAAGTTGTACAATATGATTCAATTTGTACTTACTGAAATGGAAAATCTATTTTGTGGAATATTTAAAAGGCTCTACATGTTTCCTTTAGTGTGTTAAAATTCCTTATGGTATTATATTCAGTGTATCAACAGAGGCAAGTGGTGGGTTCTTCACTAGCCACAAGAGCTATGGCATAGCTAAAAATGGGTTTTCTAGAACTGACAGTTTACTAGAACTGCTTATGAATCAAAATACACTGCCCCCAAACACGAGCAAATCTGGAGTTCTTTGAGGGAGTCCTCTGACATGCTGCTACAGTAATAACTAGATGGTGGGACTGCAAGCCAAGGACACACGAGTGGACATCTGCCATCAATAACTGCTCTGGTCTGCAGTGGGAGTTCTTGTTAAGTAAGTGTACTTTTTAAACTTTATTTTGTGCCTTATAAATTCATAGGAAGTTGCAAAGAAATGTACGGGTGTGTGGGGGTCCTTCACCCAGCTTCCCCCAATATCAGTATCTTGCATAACCAGAGTCCATCAACTTCAGGAAATAGACACTGATACAAACCAGAGCTTATTTGGATTTTACCAATTATACATGCACATATTTGTGTGGGTATGTGTATCTCTATACTACTTTATGGTATGTGTACCTTCATGTAATTACCACCACAATCAAGATCCCTAACTGTACCATGACAATATTCCTGTGTGCCACCCCTTTATCCCATATCCACCTTTTCCCTCTCTTTCCCTATCCCTAATCCCTAGCAACCACTAATCTGTTCCCTATCTTTATAATTATGTTACTTGATGAATATTAAATAAATGGAATAATTTTGAGGTTGGCTTTTTTTACTCCACATTATTTTAAGGGAATGTATTTTGTTTGGTACAGATACTACAAAGCACTTCAGTTCCTACCACAAAATAGTCTAGCCTACAAGTGACCTAAGGAAAAAAAGCAGTTAATAAAATGATTAAGGTTGAATATGACCAAACCATACAATACAATCATTAATTTATTAGTTTCAAAGTTAGCAGGCAGGGAATTAGTCTACGCCTGAAAACAAGTTAGTTCACAGAATACTGTAAGAGAGTGTTAATGAACAATGCCTTCTAATAAAACCACAAATTATCTATTAGGTTTAAATTTAGAAAGACAAATGTTACTACCTGCAAGGGCCTTTATCTTAAAGAAAAATAATTCAATTTATAAATTTTTTCAGATTTTTGAACTAAGGGTCAAAATAAAATTATTTCTTTTTATACACCTACTCTGTATAGTCTCAGCAACTAGACACGAAACTAGATACAAACATCTGACTGCCCCATAAGTGCACAAACTGCTACTGAACCATACTGATGTTTCAGAATAGGTTTTCTACCAAAAATTTCAGGGAAATACCTCTCAAAAAACCTTAAGTAGTAGTTCCTGGCAAATGTTCAAACAAACATGTTCTGATAGTTTACTATGTTCTGACAGTTAATAGCACTGAGAGTAGAGGAAGAGCCTTATATGGTCAACAACTTAATTTTACTACATCCAATCTAAGAGTTGGTTAGGTCCCTATTAGCTGTAATTCCAGATAAAAAGTGAACAGGAAGAAAAAGAACATAAATGGTCCATTTTATATGAACTAATAATATATAATATACCCTCTCTACACATATATGCGAACACACACACCAACACACACACACTATAAAGGGTAAAAACATGGTTATCAAGTATAGGCACCAAACACTGCAACTGGGTTTTATTAATCTTTACTGTTCTGTGTAGAAAATAAAAATTATTTCTACTAATGTTTGTTTCACTGAATTGCAGATGGACAGAGATGATCTGACTGAAAGGGAGACTGCTTTAAAAACCTTTACACTGCCATAGATAAATGGAGGAGAAAGCACACAATCGTGCACCTTTCTTTATATGACTATAAACGGTTGGTTGCCTCCTGGGCTGTGGTAACTTCCAGAAGAGAAATAGCTGTGTATGTATTACTGGAGCTCCTTGACCAATATGCAGAATATAGTTCAGTGACACTGGGAAAAAGTTATAGATTACGGACCACTGTTTGTAATAAATTACCTTTCTTCAGTCATAAAATTTTTAATTAAAAGTTCAGAGAAGGGTTCTGAATTTTTCTTCCTTTTTGTTTTTTTTGGCAGAAATTAACCTGTTTTTCTACAACTAATAAATCACAAAAGGAGAAAAGTCACATGTGGGTTTCTTTCTGAAATGAGAGGTTTACATATTCATTTATAAAAAATTGCTCAGTTAAGTAGAGAACAGTTCATGAATCAATTTTTCAAATAGCTTATGGCTATAATTTTCTGTTGTGTTCTGAGAACTTAGAAATGAAAACTTCCTGTTCTTTGTTTTTTTAAACCTAGCAACGGATTATTTATTATTGGTCCTACAACTCAGTAATCTCTATTATGGGCCTTATTTGTCCACATTCATGTGACTCTTTATTAAGTACAAAGCCTGTTTAAGAGTTGTGAAAAATATACAAAATTTTTATTATATAAGCTCAGGTAGAAACAAATGGACATGACTATGAACAAAAAAATTATAGAAGAGAAAATACGAACTACTTGAAACTAATAGTTATAATAATTGCATTAACTACATGAAAAAAAATGTTCAGTATTACCAGTAATTAAAAAAATGAAATGCCTATATTAACTTTTATCATTTATCAAACTAGTAAAGATTTCTTAAATTTTATCATCCAATACTGACAAGGTAATTAGCAAATAAATATAGACTCCTCACTGTAAAAATATGAAATAGTTTCACTTTGGCAAAATGTATTAAGAGCCTGAAAATACCCATTTCTTTTGATCTAGTAATTCCACAAGGACATAAAGACGTACACAAAGATTTAAGCACCACGATATTCACTGTATTCTATAACATGGTATCTATTCATATTCGTGGAAAACTAGAACAACCTAACATTCATCATTAAATATACCCTTCAACAGAAGTTCTGCAGCCATTTAAAACTCTGTTCTCAACAACACTGAATGGCATAGGGAAACACTGATGCTATACCCATGGTAGCCCTTGTCTACCACTCAAGAAGCCCCCAACCCCACCCCAACAATCATCCCTCCCCATATTATGGCCACACTGCTTCATGTGTCTTTTACCTTGACTCAGACCTCATGGAGTCCTCCAGAATCCTCACATATTCATTCTCTTTAATCAATTGTCCCTTTGCTTCCTTGACTGAAAACTGGGTCTTTCCTGAAGACAACCTTTCTTTTGAGGCTGCTCATGACTCACATACCCTGTACTTCAGATTAGGAAGATGTTGTGTCTCCTCCTGATTCTAGTGTCATTCGCTGTGGTAAAAACCCCTGCTCATCTGAAGCAACACCACTATTCTACCAAACTTCACTGAATATAAGATTTGCATTATTTCAGATCTTAACATCTCTGAAATTAGAATAGACCTTAACAACCAATGGCATCATCTAACTTCTGTCAACCAACAGGTATTCTTAATATAACTGGTAATGCCTGCATGCATGTGAATATTAAAAGTGTTGGCATCAAAACTTGCAGAATGAGTATCATCAAGTGTTGGTGATGCAGTCTTTAAAATTATGCAATTACGTAGAGATAATTTACTTTTAACTCCTACTTGGGATTACTACTTAACATGCTTATTATTAGTTTATCACCTCCAAATCCCTCCTTATCACTGTTAAGTTTGAAGTCAGAGAGAATGACATAGTGTAGAAAAACATAGTCATCAATAAGTATGAGTGAAAAAAGTCTAAACAAGGCCCTGGATTTGAAAAGGCTGTAGGGATTCTTCGCCCAATTAATTTCAATTACATTTTGCTTTTTATGCACACAAGTAACCTAATATAAAAATTAAGACTAAAAGAACTCTCAATATTGATTGTGTATTAAATATACAATTAGAATTCTAAGTGACAAGAAAGACTATCATAGTTTAATTGATAGTTGTTCTTTCTTAGTGGTGCATAAAAGTGCACCTTAACAATGTTTTAAATTCAGTGAAATACACAGCTGTCTTGCTTGTTTATTTCCACAGTATCTTGTCTTTGATCTTGTGGGATATCCCTAATCCCTTGTCCTCTCTTTCCTATTAGAATTTTTGCAGTACTAAATCTTCAACTACTCTTCCAATAACCTTTTAACTCCCTTGTCACACTGTCCATATTCTGCACCTATTTGACAAGCCCAAGTCCTGAATCCATCTAACCATCTGCTGTCTATATTAAGGCTGCCAAACACATTCCTGGAAAATATTGTTTCTTAGCTTCCACATGTAACTGGCTCTTAATGCTATCTACCAGTTCTCCTTTTTCACTAGTAAAGTCTCTTCTTTCTCTACCAAATATATTTAGGCCATCTCTATTTTTAAATCTACTCCCTGTCAACTCTCCATATATACGCAGTATATGACATTACTGCCACCTTTCAAAAACATTACAAAAAATTACGTACAAAACATAATGTAGTATAAATTCATTACCCAGCTTAAGAAACAGAACACTATCAACAGAGTTGAAGTCCCTATATAACCTTCCCTAATCTCATTTCCTACCCTTTCCATCCTGAATTTTGTTTATAGTCTCCTTGCTTTTTGTTAGTTTTGCTACATACATATATCAAAGGTGTTCAAGACATGCTACCTTAAAACACACTGAGCATATTATTTTGAAACAGCACAGATGCAAGGGTATACTGATCTTCCTTTTTCTTCCTAAAATTAGAAAATAAAATTCCCACGTGAAAGGTGCTTTCCTTGTACCAGGAGGAAGAAAAATTCTTATCACCAGAAATGGGGAGTCAAGCCCAAGAGAAATCTATACAAAGACAACTTGTTAAAATGACTCTACCTTCCTTTAGTCTCCCCATATATTTTAGTTATTTTTCCAAAATTGCTACTCTGTTCAACCTAGCATATTCTTTGGGTCTTCACTTTTGTGAGGGCCTGTACATACATGTGAATGAACTTCACATGCTTTTCTTCTGCTAATCTGTCTTCATGTCAGTCCTACCCAGAGACTCCAGTAGGATGGAGGAATATTCTACCTCCCCTACAGTATGTCTCTAAATGGTGTTTGATGCTGCACTATCTGAACTTTTATCCATTTTCGTGCTAATGGAACATTTATTTGGGCTCTTTTTTTTTTTCTCAAACTAAACAGCCATGAACGTTGTTGTGCATGGGTCCTAATGCATGTACATAACCATTTAGGAATTGAATGCTGTGTTGTAGGGCATATATCTTCAACTTCCCTAACTACTGACAAATTGTTCTCCAAAGTGGTCTAGCCAATTCACACTCCCATCTACACTGTATAAATTCCCATTACTCTATACTTAAGAACATTTTATATTGTCAAACACCTTATTCTTTAGGCAATTTTATGGGCATAAAATGATTTTATTTTGCATTTCTCTTATTAAGAATGAGGCTGAACATCTTTTTCATGTATTTATTAGTCAACCAAGTTTGCTTCTCTATGAAAAGCCTATTCATGTCTTTTGTTCATTTTTGTATTTGGGTTCTTCTATTTCTTCTCAATGATTTGTTGGACTTCTTGGTATAGTCTGAACAACATTTCCTCATTTTTATAGTTGCAAGTATCTTTTCCCTATCTATGGCTTGTTATCCTCAAAGAGAGACATAAAATAGGATCCTCCGCAGGACCCATGTCAAATCTCTCCTATCTGAAAACAAAGAACACCCCCTTCCTTGTGCTCTCCCTATAACCACTCTGAATTCCTGGCATCCCACCAGGGCCAAAGCTCTCTACCCTTGTTGCTGCCACCTCCACATTCATCCTCAACCCCCAGTGCAACCTGGCCTCTGTTCCTCCACTGAAATTATTCTCCCTAAAATCCTTGTAGCTAAACACAATCAATACTTTTGGTATTTATCCTATCTAACCTCTCAGAAATATCTTACATATTTGATCCTGGCCTTGCTGTTTAAACTCCCTCAGGCTCATTTCTTATTAGTTCCCCTCTCTCCTTTCATGGTCCATTTACAATTAGCTACTTTCATTCTCCTGTATGTAAACACCATGCCCTCTTTCACCTTTAGGACTTTGTATATATAACTCCCTCTGCTTAGATAACTGTGACATATCCTTCTGTTGGCTTAATTCATGAAATCTTCCCTGACTCCAAGAATGTGTTAGGTATTTATACCCTCCTAGCTATATCTGTATTTTCTCTTTTTACTTATCATTCCATACTGAAGCTGTCATTTTACTTAGCTATCCTCCACTGACTATGTTTCACAAGGACAGGGACACTGTCCATCTTTAACACTTCAGTAGCTTCACTAACTGGCAACATGCCTAGCACATAAATATCTGTTAAATAAGTACTAATATTTATGGTTGTATTTTCCACCACTATCATGTTTTGTGTATGTGATGTGATTCCAAAGGCTTTAAAAATTTGCTCAGCCTTTGACCCACCAATTTCAATTCAAGAATTCATCCTCAGAAATAATCTCAAATGTGTAAAAACATTTAGTTCCAAGAATGCCTTGAAGGATAATGCAATCTGTAAAATAAAAAAGTTGATAAGTACTCTAACATTCAACAAACAAAATAAAATAAACCTCAATCTTGGGAATGTGTCATAGAAAAAAAGCACCAGAGTATAAAAAAATTGAAATGTCCATTGATAAGAAAATGACTGAATAAATTATAATCCAAATATATTCCATATTCCAAACATGGAATATTATGGAGCTGTTGTCAAAATACTCACAGTGGTTATTTATGGGAGATGAGATTAACAGTAATTTTTATCTTTTTCTTCATATCCCTCTATATTTTCTAAATGGTTTGTAAGGAATATGTATTTTTTATATGAACATAAATTACTCTACCTTATTACATAACCAGATGTCATTCTAATTTATTAAGTAACAAAAAGCACTTTAAGCTCCTAGTTCACAACTGGGAGTTAATTATGCTCACTATCTTGACCAGCTGTGGAGTACCAAGTGCCACCAGCCTTTGTGTGGTCAAAGTTTCTAATTCTAAACCTTCAGTCTGTTAATATTTAATGTTCTAGGTGACTCTATGCCCAACAACCAAGAGAGAGTTAAGAATACATTCTACCCTTCAAAAAACTTACTGTCATGTTAAGGAAACAACTAATACTTTAATGCAACTAAAAAGCAATTAACACCAATCTAACAGCATTTATTCATTCATTTAAGTATTTAATGAGTAAATGCCATGTGCAAGCCATATTCAAGGTATTATAGAAAAAACAATAAACAAAAATCCCTACCCTCAACGAACTTTTAAGGGAACAGATAATAAAGTTGATGTCAGCTATGTTACACTCTATGCAGAAAACCCATCAAAGAGAGGTACTAGGACTAAAGAGAGGACTGAATTTGAAACAGGATACTCAAGGAAGGTCTCAATGATAAGGTACCATTTGAACCAAGACCTGTAAAAGGTAAGAAAACAAGACACAATGAGATCTGAAGGGCTTTACAAGCATACAGAATAGGCAAGAACATACTTGGTATGTCCAAGGAACCAGGCATGCATGAAACAGAGTAGAGAAACTCACTACAAGTATTAAGAGTTCAGAGAAGGGAAAATCATGGTCTGAGTCAAAGAAGCACCTATGGAGGAGGAAAACCTAAAGTCAAATTTAGAAAGATGGGTAATAGGGAAAAAAGGTTATATTACACAGAGAGAACCCCACAAGGAAATATAATGACAAAAACATGTCAAGAAAGAATGAAGAGATCAGTATGATTATAGCAAATGACTTCTGTTTGGGTCATTAAGAAAAACAGTTGGAACCCTAAAAGCGACGTGAAGACAAAAAAAGAATTGTTAAAGGTTTTTTAACCTAGTGAAAAAGTCATGTAGAAAAGTGGTCTAGAATTAATACAATATGTATAATAGGATGTTAGACTAGGGGAACAGAGGTTGTAAGACTATGGTAGGTGGAAAGGGACAAGAAAGAGTAAAAAACAAACAAAACTTGGAAACAGATGGATAAAACTAATGTAGAAAACAGGATCAAACATAGTATTAAAGTTCTAAGCTAGGAGGTGACAGAAACAGTGATGAGAGGTAAAATGAAACATATGTATATAGAGAGATCATTTTACCCACAGCTGTGTTATAAACCGAACAAAAAGTTTATATTCCCTATCCAAAAAGGTGTGAATGTATATTTAAGTTTTCTTGTAACAGTTCTCCCATTGATAACTCAATTAAATCTCATATAAAGGATATGATCCTCAGAATTATACCTCATTAAAATACCTTATCATACTCATAAATGGACACCTTTCTAGTTTGGTCTACATTTTTCTCTAATATCTAAAATATCTAATGTCAAATCTAAATTTAGAAGGCAGTACAGCACAGAGAAAACAAGTAGTGACTCTACAGTATCTTACTATGCTGATGGGCAGTGACTGCAATGGGGTATGTGGTGGGGACTTAATAATGGGCGGAATGTAGTAACCACATGTTGCTCATGTGATTGTATATTAATGATACCATAATAAAAAAGACCCTAAATTTAGGTTTAACAAATAGGCAAAACCTAAAATTGTAGTTTCTGAAACAATTCCTTAGGAAAGCAAATTTCAGATCAGTGGAAAAATGATAAGACTATTTAATAAATGGCGTGGAGACAACTAGCTAGCTTTCAAAATTAGAACTGACTTCTCATTTCACCTCATTCCTTACAACAAATACATTTCAGGTGTCACTAAAAGTTTAAATGTAAACACATATTGCAAAACACTGAGAATAAAATGTTTTATTAAGAGGTAAAAATAACAATATATTCATACAAAGGATGTAGAGCAAGTAGAACTCTCATATACCAATAGTAGAAATGTAAAATGGTACAACTTTGGAAGAGAATTTAGCAGTTTCTTAAATGTTAAACATATGCCTACCATGTAACCCAGCCATTCCATGCCTAGTTGTTTATCCAAGAGAAATGAAAGCGTATGTCCATACAAAGTGTTAAACATAAATGTTCACGGCCATTTTACTTGTCATAGCCAAAAACTGGAAACAATCCAAATGATCAACAGGTGAACAGATAAACACACTGTGATATTTACACAATGGCATGCTAGTCAGCAAGAAAAAAGGAATGGACTATTGAAACACACGATGTGAACTAATCTCAAAATAATTATGCTGAAAGAAGTCAGACATCCACTACCCCATGCAAAGTATGTATTGCATGATTACATTTATTTAAATTCTACAAAGTGAAAATTATAGTGTAAGAAAGTATATCAGTAGCTACCTGGGAGTCGGGGGTGGGCGGAAGGGCGCAGAATGAAAAGGGCAGGAAGGAGGAATTAAAAAAAGGGGCATGAGGAAATTTTAGGGTATGTTGGATATGTTCATTATCTTTATTGAAGCAATAGTTTCACGGCATACACTTACGTCAAAACTTAGCAAATTGTATGCTTTAAATAGGTGTATGTACATGTCAATCATACCTCATAAAGATGTTTTTAAAAAGTAAAATAATGTCATGACATACACTAAAAAGTTTAGACTATCTCTGGTGGGTAATCTTAAATAGAAAAAATTACATGATAACAATTTTAAAAATAAAATGAACTGTGGTCATCACAACTTATATACTTGGAAGGAGGAAGAGAGGATTTGAACCAATGACAGAGTTGACCAGGTTTTAGACTTGGCAGCAAGGAAGCCTCAATGCATTAACCTCAGGAAGATCAGAAATAAGGGAATACTTAGAAACCAAAGCCAAAAGCCAAAATACGTCAAGCCAAGAACACAGAAGGACATGCACAGAGCAAATTCATAGGTAGGAATCTTGTAGCAAAGGCAAATTATGATGCGGCAGATGAACGGACTGACAGAGACAAGCTAAAAAGCAGCGTCCATGCATACAAAGCAAATCATTCATGGAACGCATAAACACATTATGATATAACACTGATTTTAAGAACAGAGAACAGGGAGACAAAAACAAGTAAAAGCCAGACAACATGTAGCTGAAAACAGGTCATAATTAAGGAGAGTGCAGAAAGAACGTAAGCAACAAAACTGCTTAAGAATAGGAGCCCACATAAAATTCTCCTCAACACAGAGTCGTCTATTCCATCTTGCTTCTACTCCTGGTCGCTCAAAAAGAGAAGGCTCCAATCCTAACAAAACACGCTCAGTAGCTTCTGAAATTTTAACTTCTCTCAGAAGTGAAGATTGTTAAAAAGAAACATGCAGGCCCAACATGGTGTCACTTCTGCTAGGCCAAGTCACCAAATTAGGGCTTAATACCTAAACCTAATTACAGTTTCAACCTCCCCCAGAAATGTAGTCAGTCAGTAATTTTCTGGTCAGCACCACAGATAAGATAATCTGTCACATGAGCTTTCTCCATCTTCCCTAAAGAAGATGAGGTAATCAGCATTATAAATCCCCCTAAGAGAAAGTGACCATGCCTCAAAGAGTCCTTTTTCTTTGAATGTTAATAATTTCCCCACATGCTCCTGTTTATAAAAAGCTTCATTTTGTACAATTCCACAGAGCATCTCTCTACTTGCTACAGGGGATGCTGCCCAGTTTATGAATCAATTAATACAACCAAGTAGATATTCAAATTTACTTGGATTAATTTTGTTTTTTAACACTGTATTTTAGTTTTAACTTGAATTACCTATAAATTCACTTTCATGTATGATAAAAAGCTCCTTGAAAGCAAAGATTTCACCTTCTTCAGCCTTCTATTACCACCAGCAGCCCCCAGTAGTGTCTTCCACAGATGAAATGTTCAAATACTGATGGTTAAGTGTTGAACAAGAAAATCATTTAAAAAAAGAGAATATTATGTTTACTGAAACCTGTATTATCCATTTTCTGAATTGTCATTTAGTATTCCTAAACAAGTTTCTGTCCATTGCCCCGGACCCTTCCCACTATATTCCTTTCCCAAAGCCAAGAGAATGTGATCCCTACATGCAAAGAAACAAGTTTGTAATTAGAAAAGTAAATTTGTGGTAAAAAAAAAAAAAAAAAACCCCACCAGAAAACTCATGTAGCCAAAAGCCAAACTTAATTTTTAAAATTAATCACACTCAGCTTCCAATTCTTCCAATATCTTGATAGATAATAAGCCAGGCTCCCTCCCTCTGAGTTCTACAAGTGAGAGTGGTTAGATAAGAGAAACAACAGTAACAACTGTGCGAACTCCCTAGGGAAACAAAAGCTGGCTTGTCCGGATGGAGTAAGAGCAGAGTAGCAACCCAGAGTTGAAGAATACAAGGTGCACAACTGGGGGACTGAATGAGAGAGCTTTTCAGAGCAGCATTCCAGTCTGGCTGGGACAGCAGTCTCATTTTTTCTTTGCTGAACAAACTTCCCTGGGAGTTAAAGTAACAACTCTGATGAGTTACTAGGAAATGCCC
>JAQQAC010006923.1:1634124-1648913 GCA_029783875.1 Phataginus tricuspis | reverse complement strand
ATTAATGAGGTGAAAAATCACCTCATAAAAAGTCTAAATGAATGGAGATCTATACCACATTTATGGATAATTCCTTAAACATTTAAACTATAAGTCCAAGGCAGTTCCAATACAAATAAGGAGTTTTGTTTTAGTTTTCAAGGAATTTCACAAGCTTACTCTAAAATGTCTATGTAAGAACAAAGGTCTAAATATAGTTCAGTCAAGTTTGAAAGGTAAGTCTAAAGTAGGGGACTCATTCTAGTAGATAGTATGATTTATTACTAAGCTATAATAAAAAACATATAACAGAGCGACATATAACAATAAAATAAGCAAGCTTAGCAGCAAATTAATGGAAATCAGTAGGAAATGTATGCATTGTTTATAAATGGCACTGAGAAAACTGGTCCATACTGAGAAAAACAGTGTTGGATTCCTTCCTCACAACATGCATAAAAGTGAACTCAACATGGATTAAAGATCTATGTGTAAAAGGTATTATAAATCTAACAGAAGAAAAGAGAGTATTTTGATAGCCTCAGGATGGCAAACACTTTTTAAAAAAATTTTTTATTAAGGTATTATTGATATACACTCTTATGAAGGTTTCACATGAAAAAACAATGTGGTTACTAAATTTACCCATATTATCAAGTCCCCACCCATACCCCAATGCAGTCACTGTCCTTGGGTGTAGTAAGATGCCACAGATTCAGTTTGCCTTCTCTGTGCTGCATTGGGCAAACACCTTCTTAAATACGACCTCTAAAGCACAAACCATATAGGCAAAAACTGATTGATCTGACTACATTAAAAAGAGATATTTATGGACATCCAAAATATACAAAGAACTCACGCACCTTAACAAACAAAAAGCAAATAACCCAATTAAGAAATGGGCACAGGACATGAATACACACTTCTCTAAAGAAGAAATTCAGATGGCACATGAAAAAATGCTCCACATAGCTAATCATCAGAGAAATGCAGATTAAAACCACAATGAGATATCACCTCACACCAGTGAGGATGGCCAACATCCAAAACACAAACAACAACAAATGTTGGCGAGGATGTGGAGAGAGGGGAACCCTCCTACATTGCTGGTGGGAATGCAAATTAGTTCAACCATTGTGGAAAGCAGTATGGAGGTTCCTCAAAAAACTCAAAATAGAAATACCATATGACCCAGGAATCCCACTCCTAGGAATTTACCCCAAGAATGCAGCAGCCCAGTTTCAAAAAGACAGATGCACCCCTATGTTTATTGCAGCACTATTTACAATAGCCAAGAAATGGAAGCAACCTAAGTGTCCATCAGTAGATGAATGGATTAAGAAGATGTGGTACATATACACAATGGAATATTACGCAGCCATAAGAAAAAACAAATCCTACCATTTGCAACAACATGGATGGAGCTGGAGGGTATTATGCTCAGTGAAATAAGCCAGGCCGAAAAAGACAAGTACCAAATGATCTCACTCATATGTGGAGTATAAGAACAAAGAAAAAAAAAAAAACTGAAGGAACAAAACAGCAGCAGACTCACAGAACCCAAGAATGGACTAATAGTTACCAAAGGGAAAGGGACTGGGGAAGAAGGGCAGGAAGGGAGGGATAAGAGGGTAAAAGGGGCATTACGATTGGCAGACATAGGGTGGGGGGACACGGGGGGGGACTGTACAGCTCAGAGAAGACAAGTAGTGATTCTCATCTCACTACACTGATGGACAGTGACTGTAATAGGGTTGGTGGGGGGAACCTGATGGAAGGGGGTAGTTTAATCATCACAATATTGCTCATGTAATTGTAGGTTAATGATACTAAAATAAAATAAATTGAAAAAATTAAAAAAGGAGATATTTATGTTCTATAAAGAATACTACATTAGAGTTTGCTCTAAGCTGCAGTAACAAATTACCATCCCAAGGGGACAGTTTAGTTGAGCAAGACAGCTGTTTCACACAGTCATTCAGAAATCCAAGTTCTTTCCATCTTGCTGCTTTGCTATTTACTAGGGTATGGAGAGACTTGGGTCATGAGCTTGAAAAAACAAACCAATCTATATCCCAATTTACAACAAGGAACAAAAAGTCCACGTAAAAAAAACTGTTTAAGATTTTTGAGGTAGAAGCGTACATAATACTTTTGCCCATATTTGATTGGAAAATTAGTTATAATGGCTTCTACTATTAGGTAATGATAAAGTAAAAAATGTAATGATAAAGTACAAAATGTAATCTCTAACTGAGCATCCATGTGTCCATTTAAATTTTGTTACTACAAACAGGAAGAATAGGTTTTGGTGAATTACTGTCAGTCTTCACCAAAAGGGACCACAAAAAAGTAACAGACCGAGTACCAAAAAAGTAATAATGTCTGAAACCAAAAAGTGATTAATATTTGAAATGTATAAAGAATTCTTATATATCATAAAAGAGAGGTAGAAAATAGAAAAGAGGGCAGTGGGTATGAGTGAGAAATTTACAGAGGAAAAAGGAATGCCTAATAAATATATGAAGACACTCAACTTCATTAATAATCCATGAAATGCAAAGTAAAACTAAGAATAGAAAAAATTACAAAGTGTTGATGATGAGAAAATGGAGAACAGTGACCACCACTGAAATGCAGTGGAATGTAAACTAGTACAGTCATTCCAGAAAGCAATTTGCCAGTGCTTAGTGAAATAATACATGCACTCCCTGATCCAAAAATGCCATTCATGGATATATACTCCCAAAGGAACTCTTTGGTTTTTATCTGTTTTTTATTGGGACATGTATGAAAACATTTTTTACAGTGTCATTGTAGTAGTAGGGAACCGAGCGTAACTTAAATGTTTATCTCTGAGGGAATGGATAAAATACAGTTGACATATATGCTATAGTTAGAATCAACTAGGTATACACACTGTAATGTAATATTGACTGAAAAACCACAATTCAATATTTAGATATATAAAACATTTGCATTCAAACAACACAATATAAAAGGGTACATACACATTCAAGCACACATATAAATGCACCAGAATATGTTTAAAGGGGAATGGGAGAGGGGGATCAGGGATGAAGAGTAAAATTAATAAATAAAACAAGAAAAGAGCTTGTAAAGGCTGATAATGTGACTGTGCCTTGAAATGAGCAGTATGACTAATAATTCTCTGTATGTTTCAAACTGGAAGTTTACTGCATGTGTAACTCTTTCCATTCTGTAAGATCCTATCATCAAAGATGTCAACTCCAGAAAAAAGATGCAGAGAGATATGAAAATGTCATGAAGGATGCAGTTTTGAAAATTCTTATGTTTCATGTGACAATTTCTCTGTGATAAAGAGACATAGCAAAATGTGAGAGAAGCATAAAAGGAGTGTAAATAAGAGGATAATTTTGGTCTGCTCATAAGGAAAGGAGCAAAGTTCTTTAACACTCACAGTGTTAAGATATGGATTCACAGAAAAAAAACTCAGAATATGGTTCTCAATATCCTGTTGCATCAGTCAAAAAAGAGTAGTAAAAATTTATAAGATTTAGTGAAAACATATTTATTAGAATTAATGACCTCTTCCAATTACTGCTTAATTCACCAATAAAAGGAAAACTACATTTTACTCCACTTAGAATACAAACTTATTTTCCAAACGAACATCACTAACCATGTTGATAATAACTAGCACACTTATAATCAAGAGTCAAAGGTCATGTAATCCTCCCTACACAGGCCAAATTTTAATGAAAATACACTTGCTAATCTATTTTTTTTCCAAAGACAAACAACAGTTTGGCACCTAATATATCACAATGACCAAGTCAGGCGTGCAGCATCCCCAGTACAGACTTTATTAGAGTTCAGTTATAAATACACAATCTCTTGACACTGAAGATGTAGATCTTGCAGATAAAGCCCAAAGGCAGGAAATGAATCTCCTCCCAAACGCTGCTTCTTATCTTTAAAATAACCTCAAATTATTACTGAACTAATAAAGTAATTTTGTTTCAGAAAGTGATCTGATCTATTTTATTTTCAGCTTTTGATAAATCTAAGAATGAGATGGGGGATTATTGCTTTTTGTCTGACTATGCACACTGAAACATAACATGAAAATAAAGAAAAAACTTTTAAAATGATTTTTATGGTATACTGGAGTAGGCGATATCGAAGGATGTTAGCATATGAGGAAGATATGTATGGTTTTGGAAAAACAGAAAGCTAATTTATTATTTAACAGCAAGCAAATACGAAGTAAAGATTTTACTATTAATCAGAAGTTGTCATAAGAGGATGAGTAAAAGGGTATACAAGACAGTATACAAATCAAACAATAATTCAAAAATGTAATTATGGTTATTACTGCCTTCATTATAGAATTTTTCTAACATAACAGTTCTTAGTTAATGGTCACAGCCCAAAATGGAGGTAAGATTCTATTAAAAAGTCAAAAAAAAAAAGGGCCAGGCTACCAAATATAACTGTCAAACACAAAATGGTATGGAGACAGCACAAGAAATTTTCAGATGACTAATGATTAATGATAGTTATTGCACACAGAGAAGCTATTTTTTTGTAGCAATATAGATATCATTTTTTATACTTCTGCGCATGTACTACATTAGGCAATTAAGACACACTTTATTCCTTAAAATAAACTTTTAGTAGATAATATTATAGATTTTTTTTTAATGTGGAACTGAAACTGATTAAACAAATTTGCCCAATAACTTAAAGCTAGGTAAGCAATGCAAAACTTTGTTTTAAGATGGCAAATTAATAGATGCAGCAGCCTCCTCTTCCTCCTAATCCAAATTCTCAGAATGACAGAAAAGAAATCCATCATCATGCTAGAAAACAAGAAGGGGTACCTTCAATGGACTGGAAACTTGAGGAACATAAAAGGCAAGAAACCAAACCGCCCAGAGATGCCAATAATCTCAGATGCAATAATATAAGAGAGCAGAGAAAGTGGAGGGAAGTGCTAAGGTCTAAGAGAGTACAGGAATATTCTAAACATTATTACAATAATTAAATTTAATTATTATGCTGAAATTTAAAGGATAAACATGAAAATAACAGAATATAAAACTTGGGGGAGTGGGGAGCACAGAAGAAAAACCACTGTCACCACAGCAACAAAAACCTAATCTGACAAACAAGAAAAAAACAAAAACACAAATACAATAAATTAGAAAGTATGGTAAACAGGAAATGTAAAATAACAGGCATAAATCCAAACATATCATAATCACCTATGTAAAAGATAAGAACAAAATACAACTATATCCAAAACACAGAAAATCTAACAAACGAATGGATAGATTCAGAAAAGTTTAAAATAAAGAGATGAAGAGAGCATCAAAAACCTAAAAAGACAAGCATAGCAATATTGACTTAAACGGAAGTCAAGGCAAAAAAGGAACAATCCACAGAAAGAAATATTATAGCAATGAATCTTTACAGAATTAATATAAAGATAAAACTTATTTAAAAAGAGAAACTAACAAAACTGTAACCACAGTGAAAAACTACACCATACTCAGAGAAAATAAAGTAGGTAACAAGCAAGAAAGGTACAGATTTGAATAATACAATTAAGTTTGGATAGGGAATATATAAACTCAAACTGCTTCTGGGGCCAGAGAGATGCAGTCTAGTGCAATCAGTAGTGAGTGGCAGAAACTATATAGCTAACCAGAGTATAACACCCACCTAAAGGTAGTCACATTTAAATAATTTTAAAGACTGTCATGACAGCCAACTTGCTTGTGACCACTGAATAAATGAATACACATACACACATGAATATATATGTATTCATACATACATACATAAATATTATAGTACATGTATGTATAGTACTTTAAATAAACAGAAAAAATTTTATTTCAAATATACATGGATTAGATACATGTAGATTCTCTACAAAATCTGACCGTCTATTAAACTACTAAGGAAATGTGAAGAAATTACAAAAATTAGAAGGTGTAACATGGGTTATGTTCACAGACAAAATATATTAGGATCAATTAATAGCAAACAGGAGAGGGAAAAAATTAGATATCTGAAAATTAAAAACAGAATTCTACATGATTCTTGCATTAAAAAAAGAGATCAAAACAAAAATTACAAACTACTTTTTAAAAAATACACAATGAAGTTGCTACATAACAAAGCCCATGGCATGCAGAGCAGGACTGTGGAAAATTTATAGCCATTAATAAATATCTTAGGACAGAAGAAAAATGTTCAGTTGAAGAATTTAAAAGAGAACAGACTAAGAATAAAGATTATAAGAAAATAATAAAGAAAAATTAAAGAAACAAAACCAAAAGATAGTGAGTGACCAATAATAAAAAAGTTGATTCTTTGCAAGGGTAATAAAAGAGGCAAACTTCTGCCAGATTTGATCAAGAAAAAGAAAAAAAAGAAATAGCAAATAAACATTAAGAATAAAAATGAGACATAATTATAAAATCAGAAGAGATTTTTGGAAAGCATTTTAGCTATTATTAAAATTCTCTACAAATATAATTTGAATCCCTAGAAAAATGAGGGATTACTTGGGAAAACATAAACAAAATTGGTTGAAAAAGTAGAAATCAAAATAGTTTAAAAAAAGAAAATGAAATACAAGGACCAATACTTTAATATATTTTAAAGGAACGTTATTTTGTCTGTTAATTGTTCTAGAGCAGAGGTTCTTAAAGGTTTTGGTCTCAGAACCTTTTACATTCTCAAACTTATTGAGAACCCAAAAAGCTTTTGTTTATATGGGTTATACCTTACAATATTTACCATATTAAAAATCAAAACAGAAAATTTTAATATTTATTAATTCATTGAAAAGTAACTACACACCTATTGCATACTAACACCATTCTTATGAAGAATAACTGTATCTTACAAAAAATAATTTAGGAAGAGTGGTAGTGTTTTACAGTCCTGCAAATCTCCTTAACATAAATTTGATAGATTCTCGTATTTGCTCTGTGTTCAATTTATTGCAATTCACATGTAATGCAGCCTCTGGGACACTCCGCGGCACACTTGTAAGAAAATGACAGAAATGGCGGCATGAGCAGGGCAGCGGAAATCTCCGCACAAAACCAAATATATTTATCAAAATATAGCAAATAGAACTATTCCTAAAAGAGAGACCAGAAGATAGAGGAGGACACCAGCCTGCAGCTACCCTGAGAGGATTCAGCACCCCGTGAGGCAGAGTGACAAAGGGCCCAGTGGGGTAGCACAGCGCGGCCGCACCCGCAGAATACTGGAGAAACTGCGCCACCTACTGCATCCTCACAGAATCTACTACCGGTGGGCGTTTTTTTTTCTTTTCTTTCTTTTTTCTTCTCTTTCTCTTCCTTCCTTTTTTCTTTTCTTTTTAAAAGTCTTAAAGAGCCTAGCTAAAATGTGGCACCTACCAGCGACCACTTCTATTGCCATGAAAACACAGAGGAATATGGTCCACACTAAGATCAACCAGACAACCCCAGAGAGGGAGCCTGAAGGGATGGAAATGCACAATCTTCCTGAAGAAGAATTCAGAATAAAACTCATAACGATACTGACAGATCTACAGAGAAATGTGCAAGAGCTGAGGGAGGAGGTGAGGGAAGTGAGGAAAGACAATGCAGAATTCAGGGAAGCGATCATGGGCTTAGCAGCAGACTGGACGAGATGCAAGAGACTGTTAATAGAATAGAAATCAGAGAACAGGAATACAGAGAAGCTGAGGCAGAGAGACATAAAAGGATCTCTAGGAATGAAAGAATATTAAGAGAACTGTGTGACCAATCCAAATGGAACAATATTGGCATTATAGGAGTACAGAGGAAGAAGAGAGAGAAAAAGGGATAGAAAGTGTCTCTTAAGAAATAATTGCTGAAAACTTTCCCATGCTGGGAAAGGAAATACTCTCACAGTCCACGGAAGCCCACAGATCTCCCAAAACAAGGGACCCAAAGAAGACAACACCAAGACACATAATAATTCAAATGGCAAAGATCAAAGATAAGGACAGAGTATGAAAGGCAGCTAAAGAGAGAAAAAAGATGACCTACAAAGGAAAACCCATCAGACTATCATCACATTTCTCAACAGAAAACTTGCCAGAAGAAAATGGCATGATATATTCAACACAATGAAAAAGAAGGGCCTCGAACCGAGAATATTGCATCCAGTACGTTTATCATTTAAATATGACGGAGGGATTAAACAATTTTCAGACAAGTGAAAGCTGAGACATTTTGCCTCCCATAAACCACCTTTACAGGACATCTTAAGGGAACTGCTCTAGAGGGAAGCACTCCTAAGGCTAAAAAGATGTCACCAGAGAAAATAAAATCATAGCAAAGAAAGCAGAACATCCAAATACTAACTAAAGGCAAAGAATAAAACACCTAGTATATAAAGATTGGAGGAGGAAGAATAAGAAGGGAGAGAAATAGAGAAACATCAGATGGTGTTTACAATAACTTAACAAGAAAGTTAAGTTAGATTGTTAAATAGTAAAGAAGCAACCCTTGAACCTTTGGTAACCACGAATCTAAAGCTACCAATGGCAGTAAGTACATATCTATCGAAAATCACCCTAAATGTAAATGGACTGAATGCACCAATCAAAAGACACAGAGTAACAGAATGGATAAAAAAGCAAGACCCATCTATATGCTGCTTACAAGAGACTCACCTCAAATCCAAAGATATACACAGACTAAAAGTGAAGGGATGGAAAGATGGCGGCGTGAGAGGTGAGACAGAGGCTTCCTCCTAAAACTGAATATAATATGAAAATAAAGCTACTACAACTACTATTGAAAGAGCAACGGGAAAGAGAACTATAATAAACTGCATACACCTGGAGACAAGAGAAGCCCTCACAGAAAACGGTAATGTACTAAAGCTGTGGTCCTGCGGGATCCAAGCCCTTCCCCCACCCCAGCTCACCAGCAGGAGGAACAGGAACAGAGCAGAGAGGGAGTGGAGAACTGGGACTGCTGAATACCTAACTCTGGAGATCTACTCTGGGAGCACAAACCTACATTTCATGGTGCTTGCATGACACTCTTGTAATTAGGAGCTTGGAAAGCTAAGACAGGCGGAGTTCCTGGAGAGAATAAGGTTCCAGCTGCTTGTGAGATCAGGGATCCATACCCAGCTGCTCTGGACGGGGGAGGGGCAGGCAGTCTGAGAGACTTCCTGGCAGGAGAAAGGTCAGGTGGACAGGATTATCCGGGTGTACTCTGTCCAGCAGATTGGGGGTTTTCTGATCTTCAGGTGTGCCAGCTCCCTGGCTGCCCGCACGGCTCCAGGAACCCCTTCTGTGACAGGCAGACTAGTGCACCTTTCGCCTGGCCAGCCCCACCGGGCTTGCAAACCTGGAAGCCCTTCCCTGGTGTTGGGCCAGCCGGAGGGAGGATCTGTCTACAGCAACTTAAAAGGCAAAGCACTGAGGCTTATACCTGTGTGCCCAGCCCACTGGTTCAGACAGTGGAGACAGGCATAGCAGCCAGGAACCAGGAACCAGCCCTTTCCTCCCCGGAGGCACCAATACCACTCCCCTACAATCCCTGACATTGTTTCAGGGGCTGAGCAGCTCCAGAGAGTAGAGCTTCTGGGCACTAGAGGGCTCCATACACAAATATGAAACGCCAAAGGAACGTGGTCCAGAGTAAAATTATGAATACAACTCCTGAGAAAGATTTTAATGATATGGACCTTATGACTCTCCCTGGAAGGGAGTTCAAAATATAAATCATGAACATGCTCACGGAGGTATGGAAAGATATTCAAAAACTCAGGAATGAATTCCGGTCAGAGATCCAATCCCTGAGGAACACAATGGATGGTGTTAAAAGCAGATTGGATACGGTGGAGGAGACGATAAATGAAATAAAAACTAGAGAAAAAGAATACAAAGAAGCTGAGGTACTGAGAGGAAAAAGGATCTCTAGGAATGAAAGAATATTGAGAGAACTGTGTGACCAATCCAAATGGAAGAATATTTGCATTATAGGAGTACCAGAGGAAGAAGAGACAGAAAAAGGGATAGAAAGTGTCTTTGAAGAAATAATTGCTGAAAACTTTCCCACATGGGGAAGGAAATAGTCTTGCAGTCCACGGAAGCCCACAGAACTCCCAAAACAAGGGACCCAAGGAAGACAACACCAAGACACACAATAATTAAGATGGCAAAGGTCAAAGATAAAGACAGAGTATTAAAGGAAGCTAGAGAGAGAAAAAAGATCACGTACAAAGGAAAACCCATCAGACTATCATCAGACTTCTCAACAGAAACCTTACAGACCAGAAGAGAATGGCATGATATATTTAACGTAATGAAACAGAAGGACCTCGAACCAAGACTAGTGTATCCAGCACGATTATCATTTAAATATGACGGAGGGATTAAACAATTTCCAGACAAAGGAAAGCTGAAAGAGTTTGCCTCTCATAAACCACCACTACAGGAAATCTTGAACGGACTGCTCTAGAGGTAAGCACCCCTAAGGCTAAAAAGATGTCACCAGAGAAAATAAAATCATAGCAAAGAAAGCAGACCATCCAAATACTAACTAAAGGCAAAGAATAAAACACCCAATATATAAAGAATGGAGGAGGAAGAATAGGAAGGGAGAAATAAAGAAACATCAGACGGCGTTCACAATAACTTAACAAGAAAGTTAAGTTAGATTCTTAGATAGTAAAGAAGCAACCCTTGAACCTTTGGTAACTGCGAGTCTGAAGCCAGCAATGGCAATAAGTACATATCTATCAATAATCACCCTAAATGTAAATGGACTGAATGCACCAATCAAAAGACACAGAGTAACAGAGTGGATAAAAAAGCAAGACCCATGTATATGCTGCTTACAAGAGACTCACCTCAAACCCAAAGATATACAGAGACTAAAAGTGAAGGGATGGAAAAAAATATTTCAAGCAAACAACAAAGAGAAAAAAGCAGGTGTTACAGTACTTGTATCAGATAAAATAGACTTCAAAACGAAGAAAGTAGCAAGAGATAAAGACGGACATTACATAATGATAAAGGGGTCAGTCCAACAAGAAGATATAACCATTATAAATATATATGCACCCAACACAGAAGCATCAGCATATGTGAAACAAATACTAACAGAAGTGAAGGAGGAAATAGACAGCAATGCAATTATTCTAGGAGACTTTAACACGCCACTCACTCCAAAGGATAGATCAACCAGGCAGAGGATAAGTAAAGACACAGAGGCACTGAACAACACACTAGAACAGATGGACCTAACAGATATCTACAGAACTCTGCACCCAAAAGCAGCAGGATACACATTCTTCTCAAGTGCACATGGAACATTTTCCAGAATAGACTACATACTAGGCCACAAAAAGAACCTCAGTAAATTCAAAAATATTGAAATCTTACCAACCAACTTCTCAGATCACAAAGGTATAAAACTAGAAATAAATTTCAGAAAGAAATCAAAAAGGCCCACAAATACATGGAGACTTAACAACATTCTCCTAATGAATCAATGGGTTAACGACCAAATCAAAGCAGAAATCAAAGAATATATGGAGACTAATGACAACAACAACACAAAGCCACAACTTCTGTGGGACGCAGCGAAGGCAGTCTTAAGAGGAAAATACATTGCAATCCAGGCCCATTTAAAGAAGGAAGAACATTCCCAAATGAACAGTCTAAGGACACAATTATTGAAATTGGAAAAAGAAGAACAAATGAGGCCCAAAGTCACCAGTAGGAGAGACATAATAAAGATCAGAGAAGAAATAAATAAAATTGAGAAGAATAAAACAATAGAAAAAATCAATGAAACCAAAAGCTGGTTATTTGAAAAAATAAACAAAAAAGATTAACCCCTAGCCAGACTCATTAAGAGAAAAAGAGAATCTACACACATAAACAGAATCACAAATGAGAAAGGAAAAATAACGATGGACCCCACAGAAATACAAAGAATTATAAGAGAATATTACGAGCATCTATATGCCAACAAGCTGCAAAACCTAGAAGAAATGCACAACTTCTTAGAAAAATACAGCCTTCCAAGACTCACCAAGCAGGAAACAGAAAAACTAAACAGACCAATCACCAGCAACGAAATTGAATCGGTAATCAAAAAACTACCCAAGAACAAAAGCCCTGGACCTGATGGATTCACCTCTGAATTCTACCAGACATATAGAGAAGAAATAACACCCATTCTCCTTAAAGTTTTCCAAAAAATAGAAGAGGAGGGAATACTTCTAAACTCTTTCTATGAAGCCAGCATCACTCTAATACCAAAACCGGGCAAAGACCTCACTAAAAAAGAAAATTACAGACCAATATCCCTGATGAATGTAGATGCAAAAATACTCAACAAAATATTAGCAAACCGAATTCAAGAATACATCAAGAGGATCATACACCATGATCAAGTGGGATTCATCCCAGGGATGCAAGGATGGTACAACATTCGAAAATCCATCAACATCATCCATCACATCAATAAAAAGAAGAAGAAAAACCACATGATCATCTCCATAGATGCTGAAAAAGCATTTGACAAAATTCAGCATCCATTTTTGATTAAAACTCTCAACAGAATGGGTATAGACGGCAAGTACCTTAACATCATAAAGGCTATATATGACAAACCCACAGCTAACATCATACTTAATAGCAAGAAGCTGAAAGCTTTTCATCTAAGATCGGGAACAAGACAGGGGTGCCCACTCTCTCCACTGTTATTCAACATAGTACTGGAGGTTGTAGCCACGGCAATCAGACAAAACAAAGACATACAAGGCATCCAGACTGGTAAAGAAGAAGTCAAATTGTCACTATTTGCAGATGATATGATACAGTACATAAAAAACCCTAAAGACTCCACTCCAAAACTACTAGAACTAATATCTGAATTAAGCAAAGTTGCAGGATATAAAATTAACACACAGAAATCTGTTGCTTTCCTATACACTAATGATGAGCTAACAGAAAGAGAAATCAGAAAAAAAATTCCATTCACAATTGCACCTAAAAGAATAAAATACCTAGGAATAAACCTAACGAAGGAAGTGAAAGACCTGTACTCTGAAAACTACAAGACATTCCTAGGAGAAATTAAGGAAGACACTAACAAATGGAAATGCATCCCATGCTCTTGGCTAGGAAGAATCAATATTGTCAAAATGGCAATAGTACCTAAAGCAATTTACAGATTCAGTGCTATCCGTATTAAACTACCAACAGCTTTCTTCAATGAACTGGAACAAATAATTCTAAAATTCATATGGAACCAGAAAAGACCCCGAATAGCCAAAACAATCCTGAGAAGGAGGAATCAAACAGGGGGAATTACGCTCCCTGACCTCAAGCTCTACTACAAAGCCACAGTAATCAAGACAATTTGGTACTGGCACAAAAACAGACCCACAGACCAGTGGAACAGAATAGAAAATCCAAACATTAACCCAAACACCTACAGTCAATTAATATTTGATAAAGGAGCCCTGGATATACAATTGGGAGATGACAGCCTCTTCAGCAGCTGGTGTTGGAAAAACTGGACAGCTACATGTAAGAGAATGAAACTGGACTACTGTCTAACCCCATACACAAAGGTAAACTCAGCGTGGATCAAAGACCTGAATGTAAATCATGAAACCATAAAACTCTTAGAAAAAAACATAGGCAAAAATCTCTCGGACATAAACATGAGCGACTTGTTCATGAACATATCACCCCGGGCAAGGGAAACAAAAGCAAAATGAACAAATGGGACTATATCAAGTTGAAAAGCTTCTGTACAGCAAAGGACACCATTAGTAGAACAAAAAGACATCCTACAATATGGGAAAATATATTCATAAATGATTTATCTGATAAGGGGTTGACATCCAAAATATACAAAGAACTCACGCACCTTAACAAACAAAACGCAAATAACCCAATTAAGAAATGGGCACAGGACATGAATAGACACTTCTCTAAAGAAGAAATTCAGATGGCCAACAGGCACATGAAAAAATGCTCCACATCGCTAATCATCAGAGAAATGCAAATTAAAACCACAATGAGATATCACCTCACACCTATGAGGATGGCCAACATCCAAAACACAAACAACAACAAATGTTGGCGAGGATGTGGAGAGAGGGGAACCCTCCTACATTGCTGGTGGGAATGCAAATTAGTTCAACCATTGTGGAAAGCAGTATGGAGGTTCCTCAAAAAACACAAAATAGAAATTCCATATGACCCAGGAATCCCACTCCTAGGAATTTACCCCAAGAATGCAGCAGCCCAGTTTGAGAAAGACAGATGCACCCCTATGTTTATTGCAGCACTATTTACAATAGCCAAGAAATGGAAGCAACCTAAGTGTTCAGCAGTAGATGAATGGATTAAGAAGATGTGGTACAGAAAAACAATGGAATATTACGCAGCCATAAGAAAAAAACAAATCCTAACATTTGCAACAACATGGATGGAGCTGGAGGGTATTATGCTCAGTGAAATAAGCCAGGCTGAAAAAGACAAGTACCAAATGATCTCACTCATATGTGGAGTATAAGAACAAAGAAAAAAAAAAAACAAAAAACGAAGGAACAAAACAGCAGCAGACTCACAGAACCCACGAATGGACTAACAGTTACCAAAGGGAAAGGGACTGGGGAGATGGATGGGAAGGGAGGGATAAGAGGGTAAAAGGGGCATTACGATTGGCAGACATAGGGTGGAGGGGCACGGGAGGGACTGTACAGCTCAGAGAAGACAAGTAGTGATTCTCATCTCACTA
>JAQQAC010006923.1:1543714-1626596 GCA_029783875.1 Phataginus tricuspis | reverse complement strand
AAAAAAAAAAAAAAAGAACCTCAGTTATTTCAAAAATATTGAAATCCTACCAACCAATTTCTCAGATCACAAACGTATAAAACTAGAAATAAATTTTAGAAAGAAATCAAAAAGGCTCACAAATACATGGAGACTTAACAACATTCTCCTAATTAATCAATGGGTTAATGATGAAATCAAAACAGAAATCAAAGAACATATGGAGACTAATGACAACAACAACACAAAGCCACAACTTCTGTGGGATGCAGCAAAGGCAGTTCTAAGAGGAAAGTATATTGCAATCCAGGCCTATTTAAAGAAGGAAGAGCATTCCCAAATGAACAGTCTGAAGACACAATTACTGAAATTGGAAAAAGAAGAACAAAGGAGGCCCAAAGTCACCAGAAGGAGGGACATAATAAAGATCAGAGAAGAAATAAATAAAATTGACAAGAATAAAACAATAGAAAAAATCAATGAAACCAAGAGCTGGTTCTTTGAAAAAATAAACAAAATAGATAAACCCCTAGCCAGACTCACTAAGAGAAAAAGAGAATCTACACACATAAACAGAATCACAAATGAGAAAGGAAAAATAATGACGGACCCCACAGAAATACAAAGAATTATAAGAGAATATTACGAGCATCTGTATGCTAAGAAGCTGCAAAACCTAGAAGAAATGGACAACTTCTTAGAAAAATACTCCCTTCCAACACTGACCAAGCAATAAACAGAAAAACTAAACAGACCAATCACCAGCAACGAAATTGAATCGGTAATCAAAAAACTACCCAAGAACAAAACCCCCGAACCAGATGGATTCACCTCTGACTTGTACCAGACATATAGAGAAGAAATAAAACCCATTCTCCTTAATGTTTTCCAAAAAATAGAAGAGGAGGGAATACTTCCAAACTCTTTCTATGAAGCCAGCATCACTCTAATACCAAAACCGGGCAAAGACCTCACCAAAAAGAAAATTACAGACCTATATCCCTGATGAACGTAGATGCAAAAATACTTAACAAAATATTAGCAAACCGAATTCAAAAATACATCAAGAGGATCATTCACCATGACCAAGTGGGATTCATCCCAAGGATGCAAGGATGGTACAACATTCGAAAATCCATCAACATCATCCACCACATCAACAAAAAGAACAATAACCATACGATCATCTCCATAGATGCTGAAAAAGCATTTGACAAACTTCAGCATCCATTCATGATTAAAACTCTCAACAAAATGGGTATAGACGGCAAGTACCTCAACATCATAAAGGCTATATATGACAAACCCACAGGTGACATCATACTTAACAGCGAGAAGCTGAAAGCTTTTCATCTAAGATGGGGAACAATACAGGGATGCCCACTGTCTCCACTGTTATTCAACATAGTACTGGAAGTCCGAGCCACAGCAATCAGACAAAACAAAGATATAAAAGGCATCAAGATTGGTAAACAAGAAGTCAAATTGTCACTATTTGCAGATGGCATTATACTGTACCTAAAAAACCCTAAAGACTCCACTCCAAAACTACTAGAGCTAATATCTGAATTCAGCAAAGTTGCAGGATACAAAATTAACACACAGAAATCTCTTGCTTTCCTATACACTAACGATGAACTAAGAGAAAGAGAAATCAGAAAAACAATTCCATTCACAATTGCATCAAAAAGAATAAAATACCTAGGAATAAACCTAACCAAGGAAGTGAAAGACCTGTACTCTGAAAACTACAAGACATCCTAGGAGAAATTAAAGAGGACACTAACAAATGGAAATGCATCCCATGCTCTTGGCTAGGAAGAATAAATATTGTCAATATGGCTATACTACCTAAAGCAATCTACAGATTGAATGCAATCCCTATCAAACTACCAACAGCTTTCTTCAATGAACTGCAACAAATAACTCAAAAATTCATATGCAACCAGAAAAGACCCCGAATAGCCAAAGCAATTCTGAGAAGGATGAATCAAACAGGGGGAATTATGCTTCCTGACTTCAAACTCTACTACAAAGCCACAGTAATCAAGACAATTTGGTACTGGCACAAAAACAGACCCACAGACCAGTGGAACAGAATAGAAAATCCAAACATTAACAAAAACATTTATGGCCAAATAATATTTGATAAAGGAGCCTTGGATATACAATGGGGAGATGACAGCCTCTTCAGCAGCTGGTGTTGGAAAAATTGGACAGCTACCTGGAAGAGAATGAAACTGGACTACTGTCTAGCCCCATACACAAAGGTATGGTATATTACCTTTACAAAGGTAAACTCAAGGTGGATTAAAGACCTGAATGTAATTCATGAAACCATAAAACTCTTAGAAAAAAACATAGGCAAAAATCTCTTGGACATAAACATGAGCGACTTCTTCATGAACATATCCCCCCGGGCAAGGGAAAGAAAACCAAAAATGAACAAGTGGGACTATATCAAGCTGAAAAGCTTCTGTACAGGAAAGGACACCATCAGTAGAATAAAAAGACATCCTACAGTATGAGAGAATATATTCATAAATGACGTATCTGATAAGGGGTTGACATCCAAAATATATAAAGAACTCACGCACCTTAACAAACAAAAAGCAAATAACCCAATTAAGAAATGGGCACAGGACATGAATAGACACTTCTCTAAAGAAGAAATTCAGATGGCCAACAGGCACCTAGATGCTCCACATCGCTGGTCATCAGAGAAATGCAGATTAAAACCAGAATGACATATCACCTCACACCAGTGAGGATGGCCAACATCCAAAACACAAACAACAACAAATGTTGGCGAGGATGTGGAGAAAAGGGAACCCTCCTACACTGCTGGTGGGAATGCAATTTAGTTCAACCATTGTGGAAAGCAGTATGGAGGTTCCTCAAAAAACTCAAAATAGAAATACCATTCGACCCAGGAATTCCCACTCCTAGGAATTTACCCTAAGAATGCAGCAGCCCAGTTTCAAAAAGACAGATGCACCCCTATGTTTATTGCAGCACTATTTACAATAGCTAAGAAATGGAAGCAGCCTAAGTGTCCATCAGTAGATGAATGGATAAAGATGTGGTATATATACACAATGGAATATTATTCAGCCGTAAGAAGAAAACAAATCCTACCATTTGCAACAACATGGATGGAGTTAGAGGGGATTATGCACAAAGAAATAAACCAAGCCGAAAAAGACAAGTATCAAATGATTTCACTCATATGTGGAGTATAAGAACAAAGAAAAAAACTGAAGGAAGAAAACAGCAGCAGACTCACAGAACCCAAGAACGGACTAACAGTTACTAAAGGGAAAGGGACTGGGGAAGATGGGTGGGAAGGGACGGATAAGAGGGTAAAAGGGGTATTACGATTAGCAGACGTAAGGTAGCGGGGGCACAGGGAGGGCTGTACAACTCAGAGAAGACAAGTAGTGACTCTATAGCATCTCACTCCGCTGATGGACAGTGACTGTAATGGGGTTGGTGGGGGGGACCTGATGAAGGGGATAGTTTAATCACCATAATATTGCACATGTAAGTGTAGGTTACTGATACCAAAATAAATTGTAAAAAAAAAAAATTAAAAAAATAAGAAGTGAAGGATGGAAAAAGATATTTCATGGAAACAACTAGGAGAAAAAAGCAGGTGTTGCAGTACTTGTATCAGACAAAATAAACTTCAAAACGAAGAAAGTAGCAAGAGATAAAGAAGGACATTACATAATGATAAAGGGGTCAGTTCAAAAAGAAGATATAACCACTTTAAATATATACGCACCCAACACAGGAGCACCAGCATATATGAAACAAATACTAACAGAATTAAAGGAGGAAATAGAAAGGAATGCATTCATTTTACGGGACTTCAACACACCACTCACTCCAAAGAACAGATCAACCAGACAGAAAATAAGTAAAGACACAGAGGCATTGAACAACACACTAGAACAGATGGACCTAACAGACATCTACAGAACTCTACACCCAAAAGCAACAGGATACACATTCTGCTCAAATGCACATGGAACATTTTCCAGAATAGACTACATACTAGGCCACAAAAAGAACCTCAATAAATTCAAAAATAGTGAAATTCTACCAACCAACTTCTCAGATGACAAAGGTATAAAACTAGAGATAAATTTCAGAAAGAAATCAAAAAGGCTCACAAATACATGGCGACTTAACAACATTCTCCTAATTAATCAATGGGCTAACGACCAATTCAAAACAGAAATCAAAGAATATTTGGAGACTAATGACAACAACAACACAAAGCCACAACTTCTGTGGGACGCAGCAAAGGCAGTTCTAAGAGGAAAGTATATTGCCATCCAGGCCTATTTAAAGAAGGAAAACATTCCCAAATGGATAGTCTGAAGACACAATTACTGAAATTGGAAAAAGAAGAACAAAGGAGGCCCAAAGTCACCAGAAGGAGGGACATAATAAAGATCAGAGAAGAAATAAATAAAATTGACAAGAATAAAACAATAGAAAAAAATCAATGAAACCAAGACCTGGTTCTTTGAAAAAATGAACAAAATAGATAAACTCCTAGCCAGACTCATTAAGAGAAAAAGAGAATCTACACACAGAAACAGAATCAGAAATGAGAAAGGAAAAATAACGATGGACCCCACACAAATACAAAGAATTATAAGAGAATATTATGAGAATCTATATGCTAACAAGCTGGAAAACCTAGAAGAAATGGACAACTTCTTAGAAAAATACAACCTTCCAAGACTGACCAAACAAGAAACAGAAAAACTAAACAGACCAATCACTAGCAACGAAATTGAATTGGTAATCAAAAAACTACCCAAGAACAAAACCCCCGAACCAGATGGATTCACCTCTGAATTCTACCAGACATTTAGAGAAGAAATAACACCCATTCTCCTTAAAGTTTTCCAAAAAATAGAAGAGGAGTGAGTACTTCTAAACTCATTCTATGAAGCCAGCATCATTCTAATACCAAAACCAGACAAAGACCTCACCAAAAAAGAAAATTACAGACCTATATCCCTGATGAACATAGACGGAAAAATACTCAACAAAATATTAGTAAACTGAATTCAAAAATACATCAAGAGGATCATACACCATGATCAAGTGGGATTCATTCCAGGGATGCAAGGATGGTACAACATTCAAAAATCCATTAACATCATCCACCACATCAACAAAAAGAAGAACAAAAACCACATGATCATCTCTAAAGATGCTGAAAAAGCATTTGACAAAATTCAGCATCCACTCATGATTAAAACTCTCAACAGAATGGGTATAGACGGCAAGTACCTCAACATCATAAAGGCTATATATGACAAACCCACAGGTGACATCATACTTAACAGCGAGAAGCTGAAAGCTTTTCATCTAAGATCGGGAACAAGACAGGGATGCCCACTCTCTCCACTGTACAAAGATATGCAAGGCATCAAGATTGGTAAACAAGAAGTCAAATTGTCACTATTTGCAGATGACATGATACTGTACATAAAAAACCCTAAAGACTCCACTCCAAAATTACTAGAACTAATATCTGAATTCAGCAAAGTTGCAGGATACAAAATTAACACACAGAAATCTGTTGTTTTCCTATACACTAATGATGAACTAAAAGAAAGAGAAATCAGAAAAATCATTCCATTCACAACTGCATCAAAAAGAATAAAATACCTAGCAATAAACCTAACGAAGGAAGTGAAAGACCTATACACTGAAACCTACAAGACACTCCTAAGAGAAATTAAAGAGGACACTAACAAATGGAAACTCATCCCATGCTCTTGGCTAGGAAGAATAAATATTGTCAAAATGGCTATACTACCTAAAGCAATCTACCAATTCAAAGCAATCCCTATCAAAATACCAACAGCTTTCATCAATGAACTGGAACAAATAGTTCTAAAATTCATATGGAACCACAAAAGACCCTGAATAGCGAAAGCAATCCTGAGGAGGAGGAATAAAATAGGGGGAATTACGCTTCCTGACTTCAAGCTCTACTACAAAGCCACAGTAATCAAGACAAGTTGGTATTGGCACAAAAACAGACCCACAGACCAGTGGAACAGAATAGAAAATCCAAACATTAACCCAAACATATACAGTCAATTAATATTTGATAAAGGAGCCTTGGATATACAATGGGGAGATGACGGCCTCTTCAGTAGCTGGTGTTGGATAAACTAGACAGTTACATGTAAGAGAATGAAACTGGACTACTGTCTAACCCCATACACAAAAGTAAACTCAAAATGGATCAAAGACATGAATGCAAGTCATGAAACCATAAAACTCTTAGAAAAAAGAATGGGCAAAAATCTTTTGGACGTACACGAGGCGACTTCTTCATGAACATATCTCCTCGGGCAAGGTAAACAATAGCAAAAATGAACAAGTGGGACTATATCAAGCTTAAAATCTTCTGCACAGCAAAGGATACCATCAGTAGAACAAAAAGACATCCTACAGTATGGGAGAATATATTCATAAATGACATATCCAATAAGGGGTTGACATCCAAAATATATAAAGAACTCACGCACCTCAACAAACAAAAAGCAAATAATCCAATTAAGAAATGGGCAAAGGACATGAATAGACACTTCTCCAATGAAGAAATTCATATGGCCAACAGGCACAGGAAAAAATGCTCCACATCGCTAATCATCAGAGAAATGCAGGTTAAAACCACAATGAGATATCACCTCACACCAGTGAGGATGGCCAACATCCAAAACACAAACAACAACAAATGTTGGCGAGGATGTGGAGAAAAGGGAACCCTCCTACACTGCTGGTGGGAATGCAAATTAGTTCAACCATTGTGGAAAGCAGTATGGAGGTTCCTCAAAAAACTCAAAATAGAAATACCATTTGACCCAGGAATCCCACTCCTAGGAATTTACCCTAAGAATGCAGCAGCCCAGTTTGAAAAAGACATATGCACCCCTATGTTTATCACAGCTCTATTTACAGTAGCCAAGAAATGGAAGCACCTAAGCATCCATCAGTAGATGAATGGATAAAGAAGATGTGGTACATATACACAATGGAATATTATTCAGCCATAAGAAGAAAACAAATCCTACCATTTGCAACAACATGGATGGAGCTGGAGGGTATTATGCTCAGTGAAATAAGCCAAGCCAAAAAAGAGAAGTACCAAATGATCTCACTCATATGTGGAGTATAAGAACAAAGAACAACAACAACAAAAAAAAACTGAAGGAACAAAACAGCAGCAGACTCACAGAACCCAAGAACGGACTAATAGTTACCAAAGGGAAAGGGACTGGGGAAGAAGGGCGGGAAGGGAGGGATAAGAGGGTAAAAGGGGCATTACGAGTGGCAGACATAGGGTGGGGGTGCACGGGGAGGACTGTACAGCTCAGAGAAGACAAGTAGTGATTCTCATCTCACTACACTGATGGACTGTGACTGTAATAGGGTTGGTGGGGGGGACCCGATGAAGGGGGTAGTTTAATCATCACAATATTGCTCATGTAATTGTAGGTTAATGATACTAAAATAAAATAAATTGTAAAAAAAAAACCATAATGACATACTACTTCACTACCATTAGAATGGCTATTATCAAGATAATAACAAGTGTTGGCAACAACTGTGAAGAAATTGTGGAGCCACTGTGTATTGCTAGTGGAAAGGTAAGATGGTGCAACCACTGTGGAAAACAGTATCATGGTTCCTCAAAAATTCAAACACAGAAATACGATAAACCCAGCAATTTCACTTGGGTATATACATAAGAGAGATACTTGTACACAAGTGGTATAGCAGCATCACTTTCAGTAGCTAAAAGGTGAAACAATCCAAGTGTCCATTGACTTATGAATGGATAAACCAAATGTGTAATATAAATACAATGGAATATTATGTATTCCAAATGTGGATAAACCTTGACATTATGCTAAGTGAAATAAGTTAGCCACAAAAATATAACTACTATATGCCCTTCTGGAAGTAGTAACACCTCCACTGAAAATCAGGCTAAACAGACACATGAAAAGATGCTTCTTATCACTAATCATCAGGGAATTGCAAATTAAAACCACAATGAGATATCACCTCAGACCAGTAAGGATGGCCACCATCCAAAAGACTAAGAACAACAAATGCTAGAGAGGATGCGGAGAAAGGGGAACCCTCCTACACTGCTGGTGGGAATGTAAGCTAGTTCAACCACTGTGGAAAGCAACATGGAGGTTCCTCAAAAAACTAAAAATAGAAATACCATTTGACCCAGGAATCCCACTCCTTGGCATTTACCCAAAGAATACAACTTCTCAGATTCAAAAAGACATATGCACCCCTATGTTTATCACAGCACTATTTACAGTAGCCAAGATATGGAAGCAACCTAAGTGTCCATCAGTAGATGAATGGATAAAGAAGATGTGGTACATATACACAATGGAATATTATTCAGCCATAAGAAGGAAACAAATCCTACCATTTGCAACAACATGGATGGAGCTGAAGGATATTATGCTCAGTGAAGTAAGCCAGGCAGCAGACTCACAGACTCCAGGGGGGGACTAGTGGTTACCAAAGGGGAGGGGTGTGGGAAGGTGGGTGGGGAGGGAGGGAGAGGGGGATTGAGGTGTATGTTTGGTACATGTGGTGCGGGGGGTCACAGGGAGGGCAGTGTAGCACAGAGAAGGCAAACAGTGAATCTGTGGCATCTCACTACACTAATGGACAGTGACTGCATTGGGGTATGGGTGTGGACTCGATAATATGGATGAAAGTAGTCACCACATTGTTTTTTCATGTGAAACCTTCATAAGAGTGTATATCAATAATAACTGAAAAATAAAAAAATAAAAAAATCAGGCTGGACTGTTAAAAAAATTTTTTTTCTAGACAACTGGACGTTCCCACTTTGTTCAATATTAAAAGTGCCATCTCCCCAAAATATTCCTATGCCACTGGAAGGCAGAGTTGTGTAATTTCACGTGATGATAACCATGCCTCAGCAAACTTCTACTTGTGTTCAATTCCCAACTAGTAAAAAACAAGACTGACTCTGAAATCTGTCTGATATCTGCCAACTAACCCTTTTTTTAAAAATTACTACTGATATCCATCCTCTCAAACTTTAAAAATTCCTTTATAAACAAACTGCTTCTCAGAGGGAGTACATGATAATGTTTAAATAAAAGCATGGACTCTGTAATCAGGCATTATCTTCTGAGTTCAAAATATAGCTCTAATACTTAAGTACTGTGTGTGTGAAACAGGACAATTAAAAAATTGTCTTAACTTTGTGACACCTCACTTTCCTTAGCTGTAAAATCTCTTTTCCTTTAGTTTCCTCCCCTTTGCTTAACATGCACAAGTCATCTCTATCTCAAGATAACAAAAAAGGAGAATTCTACTAATTCCACCATTACTCCTTCATGCTATCATCTCCATCTTTCTCACTCCTGTCAAACTCTTTCAAACTAAGACCATGAATTAAATGAACTAATGATCAGATAATAGAATAAAAGAGATGGAAAAGGAGACTGCAGAGCTAAGAAAACATACTGAGGACTAGAACACCACTGGAGCTAATAAATCAATTAGAAACAGCAAAAAACAGAAAAGACAACTGAAATACCAACAGCTTAATATAATCAGGGTTAAAGCAGAAATTCAGATGAAAATTGAGTAATTTCTCCAAATACTGTTTAACTCTCTCATTTTATCTGGATCTACTTTATCTTGGTCCTTGTCATCTTCTAAATTAGCATGTAATTTACTTATTTGTTGGGTTAACTATCTATCACCTCTCCTCCTCCCACCAGAATGTAAGCTCCACCTTAGTTATCAGCTAATGAATGGAAGATTTCCTTCTTAAACACCTGCAACTAGGAAGTCTGCCAAAGGGCTCTGTGTGCACGTGCACTCCACATTAATAAAATATTAAAATATCAGTTCTCTCCTAATATATAAATTCAATGCAATTTTCTAATCAAAATTACTCTTGTTTTTTTCATTGTAAAACTGAAGAGGACACTAAAATTCACTGAGACAATTTAAGGCAATTTTAAAGCATAAGATAGGGCACCATAGTGGAGAAGAGTGAGGCAAAAAAGAAATTATCAAGACAATACATGACTTTGTAGGTCAAAAATAAGAATTTTGGTCTTTATCCTAAGAGCAAAGGAAGTCAATTTAAAACCAATGTTTGTTGGAAGTGTGCAAAAACGCTTTGGAAAGGTTTTTAAAGATAACCTGGGAAATTGACTGAAGATGGCAGAGTATGGGCCAACAAAAATTTTCTTCTTTTCCATAAAAGCATTAAAACACTGGCAAAAAAGTTAGAATCAGCTTTTTACAACTCTGGAAATTAACCAAGAGCTTACAGGAGTCCAAGGAACACTTACACCTGAATTTCAGTACAAACTTTGTGGCATTTTAACTTGCCCTATTTCCATCATCCCCTCAATAACCATAGGAGCCTAAAAACAACTACCCACAATTATGGCAGAAACCATTAATCTGGCAGCCACTGGAGAGGGCAAAATGGGGTTGAACTCCGTCAAAACCTCCATACCAGAGCATTATTATTGGACATGTCTGATGGTTTCCCAGAAGACACCACTAACAAGGCTGTCTTTATTTGGCTCAACAACAGTGAGGGTGTAAAATAGGCTTTTCCCTGGAGGTGTCTGTCACAAAGACAACTGTTCAAGTTCAACATGAGGGCTCTTGAGGTAGTGGACAACGGTTTTAATAGTTGGGGCAAACAATAGGCCAAACAAAAAGTTTAAAAAGAAAAGCTATGGAATAGGATGTCCACTGAGGGCTTTGAAAGCTCCAACATATTCTGGGGATCAAGTCCACATGCATACAAAGACTTTGAGAACGATCAGGAAAGACACGAGCAGGTCCTAAGCTCTCACAAATGACACTGAGGCTCTGCACAAACAAGAAGTAAAGGCTAAGGCAAAGTGGTAAAAGGCCTGGCATTGTATTCACGACGTGCTCCAACATGCACATACAGCCTTTTGGCAGACTGGAGATTTACTAGTTGCAGGTGTTTAAGGAAATCTCCATCAAATTATAAGCTGACCAATATACTAACCGAGCAAAAATTTCAGTGGCCACATCTAACAAAGAATACAATCTTTGAGGATTTGTTCAGAAAAGTTCTAAACAAATAAAAATGACGACAAAAAAAGTCCACCAAAAACAACAAACCTTGGGAAGAGGTAAATTTGACTAAAAATGCAAAAACAAGAGATTCACAAAGCAGCTTTACGTATTTATGAGGACTCATTATTAATACCATTTCCTTCCTAGAACAGAAAAATTCCTACTTCATACATCTCATCTTCATAATGTGGGTTCTCTAGCTACTTCTCTAATGCTTTTATCCTCCTGGGATAAAAGATAAAAGAATAGAATTTTCTTGCCATGTCTCCCACTCCTAGTAGAATTCTATCATTCAGTACTGTACTTTTCTCCCCTCTTGCATTCTTTTTGTTTCTGTTTTTACTCCTGGACAGCAGAGGGAGGTATGAATTTTTAGCAAAACTATAAAATAACTTCAATCCCTCACTGCTTATACTGCTATTAAATATATTCAATGTAATGAATTTACTAGAAATTCAGTTTAGTAGAATATGGGAAAAGTGAAAAAAATTTTAGCCATTACAATAACCTGAATTTTCACAAATAATGATAAATGAATTCCTGACATTTTTCACAAATAATATACTCTGTCACATCTATATAAAACTGTTAATTTTATTTGAACTATACCAGACAATATCCAGGGAAATAGGAAATATGATTATAACCGATGAAAAACCACAACTGAAATACTTTATTGATTCAGATATACTACAATGTTCAGACAGATTAAAACTTTTATTTTATTTTTTGCTATTAGCAAGCCAACCAGGCTTCCAACTAAAACAAGATTAGTTTTTCATTAGGAAAGATGGGCCTATAAAGACTACTTTTTCAAGAAAATGTTTTAGAAGACTGGAATTAAAGTGAACAAAGATTGAAAAATAGTAAAGGCAATGAAAGTGTATCTTCTAATCTGGTAACTCGTTAATGTTTCTAGCTTTGAGAATATTCAATTACAGTTATCTTATTTTAAAGCACTCATTTCCTACTCTTCAAAGTTATAACAATAATAAACACAATGTTGAGAAAAAGGAAAAAACCACACAGTGTAACCCAAAATGCCCATTTTCTTTTATTTTCTACTAATATATGAACATATAGTGTTGTATAACCATCATATGCAATTTATATTCTGCTTAATTCATCATTTCATGCTTTTAAACAGTCCCAATACTCTCATTACTGTCTTCCATCAGATGAAATGTGTTATTTCCTTTTATGTTTTAATGATTTGCAAGTATCCCACAAGAAATCTTTAAAATTCATTTTTTGTAACAAATATTTTTTCAATTATAAAACTATTGTGAGAAACTTGGAAAATATGTAATACAAAAATAGAAATGCATAAAATACAAAATAACCACTCATAAATCCACTGCAGAAAGACAACTACCATTAATTTTCGGAAATGCTTTCTTCACTTTCTTTTTCCTTTTATTTTTATCTATAACATTTGCATATAAATTGCATACCTAGTCATACTTTCACTGTTGTACATTGGATTAGTTCTAAGTTTTTGCTATCATAACCCAAAAAATAAAGATTTTTGAATATCTATACGTCTTTAATACAAATTTCTTACAATTTCCTCAAGAGAGAATTTTAGAAAGGAAAATACTGGCACAGTTTCTGTCTTATGTTCAATACACTGAATTAAACACATTTAACTTTTTTTTTTCAATCTTTTGTTTTTATTAAATAGTTTATATATAAAAAGAAATATCATTGGGGGGAAGATGGCGGCATGAGCAGGGTGGCAGAAATCTCCTCCCAAAACTATATATATCTATGAAAATACAGCAAACACAACTATTCCTAAAAGACCAGAATACACAGGAAAGCGCAGCGTGCAGCTACACCTGAGAAGACACGGCACCCTGCGAGGCGGGTAAGATATGGAGCCGTGACCCAACGGGATCCAAGCACTCACCCACCCCAGCGCACCAGCGGGAGGAGAGGATTCAGAGACGGGAGGGGGTGGAAGTACACCCCGCAAAATAACCAGCCCTGGTGATCTGCGGGGGGAGCGCTGATACAGATCGCGTGGTGTAGCGGAGATTGGAGAGACAGAGGGTGCAGGATCTGAGCAGGAACGCCAGGGTGGTTGCAGCCGGCTCCCGGGAAAGAAAGAAAAAAAAAAAAGAAAGAAAAGCGCGTGCTTCTTTCAGCGGTCTTAAAAAGAGACAGGAGCGCAGCGGAGGAGACGGATCACCTAGGCACACTCAGCCCAGCAGGCTGGGAGCCCTGGGGAGTTTCAGACCCCATAGTTGGTGATTGGGAAAGGGTGGCCACACTTAGACTTCCCACACAGATTAATAGCCTGCCATTCGTTCCCACCCCGGCCAGAGCTATAAAGGGACCTGCAGAATGGCGCGGCCACGGCAGCGGAAAAGTGGGGCAAAAGCGCCACCTACAGCATCCCCAAAGAACCTACTCCTGGTGAGCATTTTGTTTTGTTTTGTTATTTTTGTTTTTCCTTCTCTTTCTTTTATCTCTTCTTCCATTTTTTCTTTTTTTTCTTTCTTTCTTTCTTTTTCTTTTTAGTCTTAAAGAGCCCAGCTGACATACGTGGCAACTACCAGTGACCACTTCTATAGCCAAGAAAAGGCAGACTAAGATCAACAAGACAACCCGAGAGAGGGAGCCTGAATGGATGGAAACGCACAATCTTCCTGAAAAATAACTCAGAATAAAAGTCATAACCATGCTGACAGATATACAGAGAAAGGTGCAAGAGCTGAGGGAGAAAATGAGGGAAGTGAGGAAAGACAATGCAGAAATCAGACAAGCGATCGATGGGTTTAACAGTAGACTGGATGAGATGTAAGAGACTGTTAATGGAATAGAAATCAGAGAACAGGAATACAGAGAAGTTGAGGCAGAGAGAGATAAAAGGATCTCTAGGAATGAAAAAATATTAAGAGAACTGTGTGACCAATCCAAACAGAACAATATTCGCATTATAGGAGTACCAGAGGAAGAAGAGGCAGAAAAAGGGATAGAAAGTATCTTTGAAGAAATAATTGCTGAAAACTTTCCCATGCTGGGGAAGGAAATACTCTCACAGTCCAAAGAAGCCCACAGATCTCCCAACACAAAGGACCCAAGGAAGACAACACCAAGATACATAATAATTAAACTGGCAAAGATCAAAGATAAAGACAGAGTATGAAAGGCAGCTAGAGAGAGAAAAAAGATCACCTACAAAGGAAAACCCATCAGACTATCATCAGACTTCTCAACAGAAACTTTACAGGCCAGAAGAGAATGGCATGATATATTTAATGTAATGAAACAGAAGGGCCTCAAAACAAGAATACTGCATCCAGCATGATGATCATTTAAATATGACGGAGTGATTAAACAATTTCCAGACAAACGAAAGTTGAGAGAGTTTGCCTCTCATAAACTACCACAACAGGATATCTTAAACGGACTGCCCTAGAGGGAAGCACCCCTAAGGCTACAAAGATGTCACCTGAGAAAATAAAATCATAGCAAAGAAAGCAGACCATCCAAATATTAACTAAAGGCAAAGAATAAAACACCTAGTATATAAAGAATGGAGGAGAAAGAATAAGAAGGGAGAGAAATAAAGAAACATCAGACTGTGTTTCCAATAACTTAACAAGAAAGTTAAGTTAGATTGTTAGATAGTAAAGAAGCACCCTTGAACCTTTGGTAACCACGAATCTAAAGCCAGCAATGGCAATAAGTACATATTTATTGATAACCACCCTAAATGTAAATGGACTGAATGCACCAATCAAAAGACACAGAGTAACAGAGTGGATAAAAAAGCAAGACCGATCTATATGCTGCTTACAAGAGACTCACCTCAAACCCAAAGATATACACAGACTAAAGGTGAAGGGATGGAAAAACATATTTCATGCAAACAACAAGGAGAAAAAAGCAGGTGTTGCAGTACTTCTATCAGACAAAATAGACTTCAAAACGAAGAAAGTAGCAAGAGATAAAGAAGGACATTACATAATGGTAAAGGGGTCAGTCCAACAAGAAGATATAACCATTATAAATATATATGCACCCAACACAGGAGCGACAGCATATGTGAAACAAATACTAACAGAATTAAAGGAGGAAATAGAGAGCAATGCATTCATTTTAGGGGACATCAACACACCACTCACTCCAAAGGATAGATCAACCAGACAGAGAATAAGTAGAGACACAGAGGCACTAAACAACACACTAGAACAGATGGACATAACAGATATCTACAGACTCTGCACCCAAAAGCAGCAGGATACACATTCTTCTCAAGTGCACATGGAACAGTTTCCAGAATAGAGCACATACTAGGCCACAAAAAGAACCTCAGAAAATTCAAAAATATTGAAATCCTACCAACCAACATCTCAGATCACAAAGGTATAAAACTAGAAATAAATTTTAGAAAGAAATCAAAAAGGCTCACAAATCCACGGATACTTAACAACATTCTCCTAATTAATCAATGGGTTAACGACCAAATCAAAACAGAAATCAAAGAATATATGGAGACTAATGACAACAACAACACAAAGCCACAACTTCTGTGGGATGCAGCAAAGGAAGTTCTAAGAGGAAAGTATATTGCAATCCAGGCCTATTTAAAGAAGGAAGAACATTCCCAAATGAACAGTCTAAAGACACAATTACTGAAATTGGAAAAAGAAGAACAAATGAGGCCCAAAGTCACCAGAAGGAGGGACATAAAGATCAGAGAAGAAATAAATTAAATTAACAAGAATAAAACAATAGAAAAAATCAATGAAACCAAGAGCTGGTTCTTTGAAAAAATGAACAAAATAGATAAACCCGTAGCCAGACTCATTAAGAGAAAAAGAGAATCTACACACATAAACAGAATCAGAAATGAGAAAGGAAAAATAACGATGGACCCCACAGAAATGCAAAGAATTATAAGAGAATATTATGAGAATCTATATGCTAACAAGCTGGAAAACCTAGAAGAAATGGACAACTTTTTAGAAAAATACAACCTTCCAAGACTGACCAAGCAAGAAACAGAAAAACTAAACAGACCAATCACCAGCAAGGGAACTGAATCGGTAATCAAAAAACTACCCAAGAACAAAACCCCGGACCCGATGGATTCACCGCTGAATTCTACCAGACATATAGAGAAGAAATAATACTCATTCTCCTTAAAGTTTTTCAAAAAATAGAAGAGGAGTGAATACTTCTAAACTCATTCTACGAAGCCAGCATCACTCTAATACCAAAACCAGGCAAAGACCTCACCAAAAAAGAAAATTACAGACCTATATCCCTGATGAACATAGATGCAAAACTACTCAACAAAATATTAGCAAACCGAATTCAAAAATACATCAAGAGGATCATACACCATGATCAGGTGGGATTCATCCCAGGGATGCAAGGATGGTACAACATTCGAAAATCCATCAACATCATCCACCACATCAACAAAAAGAAGAACAAAAACCACATGATCATCTCTATACATGCTGAAAAAGCATTTGACAAAATTCAGCATCCACTCATGATTAAAACTCTCAACAAAATGGGTATAGAGGGCAAGCACCTTAACATCATAAAGGCCATATATGACAAACCCACAGCTAACATCATACTTAACAGTGAGAAGCTGAAAGCTTTTCATCTACGATCGGGAACAAGACAGGGATGCCCATTCTCTCCACTGTTATTCAACATAGTACTGGAGGTCCTAGCCACGGCAATCAGACAAAACAAAGACATACAAGGCATCCAGATTGGTAAACAAGAAGTCAAATTGTCACTATTTGCAGATGACATGATCCTGTACATAAAAAACTCTAAAGACTCCACTCCAAAACTACTAGAACTAATATCTGAATTCAGCAAAGTTGCAGGATACAAAATTAACACACAGAAATCTGTTGCTTTCCTATACACTAACAATGAACTAAGAGAAAGAGAAATCAGAAAAACAATTCCATTCACAATTGCATCAAAAAGAATAAAATACCTAGGAATAAACCTAACGAAGGAAGTGAAAGACCTGTACTCTGAAAACTACAAGACACTCCTAGGAGAAATTAAAGAGGACACTAACAAATGGAAATGCATCCCATACTCTTGGCTAGGAAGAATAAATATTGTCAAAAGGGCTATACTACCTAAAGCAATCTACAGATTGAATGCAATCCCTATCAAACTACCAACAGCTTTCTTCAATGAACTGGAACAAATAATTCTAAAATTCATATGGAACCACAAAAGACCCCAAATAGCGAAAGGAATCCTGAGAAGGAGTAATAAAACGGGGAATTACGCTCTCTGACTTCAAGCTCTACTACAAAGCCACAGTAATCAAGACAATTTGGTATTGGCACAAAAACAGACCCACTGACCAGTGGAACAGAATAGAAAATCCAAACATTAACACAAACATATACAGTCAATTAATATTTGATAAAGGAGCCTTGGATATACAATGGGGAGACGATGGCCTCTTCAGCAGCTGGGGTTGGAAAAACTGGACAGTTACATGTAAGAGAATGAAACTGGACTACTGTCTAGCCCCATACACAAAGGTAAACCCAAAATGGATCAAACACCTGAATATAAGTCATGAAACCATAAAACTCTTAGAAAAAAACATAGGCAAAAATCTCTTGGACATAAACGAGAGACTTCTTCATGAACATATCTCCCCGGGCAAGGGAAAGAAAAGCAAAAATGAACAAGTGGGACTATATCAAGCTGAAAAGCTTCTGTACAGCAAAGGACACCATCAGTAGAACAAAAAGAGATCCTACAGTACGGAAGAATGTATTCATAAATGACATATCTGATAAGGGGTTGACATCCAAAATATATAAAGAACTCACATGCCTTAACAAACAAAAAGCAAATAATCCAATTAAGAAATGGGTAGAGGACATGAATAGACAACACTTCTCTAAAGAAGAAACCCAGACAGCCAACAGGCACACGAAAAGATGCTCCACATCGCTAATCATCAGAGAAATGCAGATTAAAAGCACAATGAGATATCACCTCACACAGTGAGGATGGTCAACATCCAAAACAGAAACAACAACAAATGTTGGCGAGGATGTGGAGAAAAGGGAACCCTCCTACACTGCTGGTGGGAATGCAAATTAGTTCAACCATTGTGGAAAGCAGTATGGAGGTTCCTCAAAAAACTCAAAATAGAAATACCATTTGACCCAGGAATCCCACTCCTAGGAATTTACCCTAAGAATGCAGCAGCCCAGTTTGAAAAAGACATATGCACCCCTATGTTTATCACAGCTCTATTTACAGTAGCCAAGAAATGGAAGCACCTAAGCACCCATCAGTAGATGAATGGATAAAGAAGATGTGGTACATATACACAATGGAATATTATTCAGCCATAAGAAGAAAACAAATCCTACCATTTGCAACAACATGGATGGAGCTGGAGGGTATTATGCTCAGTGAAATAAGCCAAGCCAAAAAAGAGAAGTACCAAATGATTTCACTCATATGTGGAGTATAAGAACGAAAGAAGAAAACTGAAGGAACAAAACATCAGCAGACTCACAGAACCCAAGAATGGACTAATAGTTACCAAAGGGAAAGGGACTGGGGAAGATGGGTGGGAAGGGAAGGATAAGAGGGAAAAAGGGGATTACGATTAGCAGATGTAATATTGCAGGGGAATGGGGAGGGCTGTACAACTCGGAAGACAAGTAGTGATTCTATAGCATCTCACTACGCTGATGGACAGTGAGTGTTATGGGGTTGGTGGGGGGGACCTGATGAAGGGGGTAGTTTAATAACCATAATATTGCACATGTAACTGTAGATTAATGATACCAAAATAAAGTATAAAAAAATAATAAAAATAAAAATAAAACCTGTTGGTACAGATTTTAATAAATAAATATATATATATATATAAAAAGAAATATCAAGGTGTTCTACATTCATATAATTGTGATAACATTTAAAATTGTAAAGAAATCTACTGAAGAAAATATATACTTAAATACTTACAATTCTAAGCTAAGCACAAGTGATCAACCTAGATAGTAACCTTTTAAATATACAGACACAGGTTTGTGGCTTCAGAAAGCAAACATTAGAGAGTACAAGGATGTCTCGTTATTTTTGCCTCTTTTAGGACAAGAGAGAATGGTCCAGTTTCGAAAAGCCAAGATCTTTTCTAAGTTCCAAATAGGTGCCATTGCTCACCCAAGAGTCATCATCAGATTTTCTGAAAAACCGAGGGTGGTGTTCCACGTTATTTTCTTCTAAGACCCACCGCCTTTCTCTGTGTAGCTGTTCAAGCCTTTGCTTTTGTATTTCAGCTTCTTCTACATTCCATTCTTCTAGAAACCTTTGGTCTGGCCTAAATTGAGTGTCGGTAGGTGGTAATAAAGACTTTAACAATGGATCCATTTCATTTAATTCTAGTGCGAACTGTGTGAAGCCATAATATTGCTCATAACCTTTTGGCACGGGATTGGCTCTCCAGACACAAGCAGACGAAGAGGAGCCACTGCAGTAGATGCTTTCATGCCATTTCCCAAATATCTGATATACTGCTTTTCCACTCTTGTTGAATACTGTACCTTCAATGTCACGGGCATTAGCGCTCCAGTATTTTGCCTTTATAAAATTCACTTTGCAGTGGGAGGAATCATCACTCAGGTTCCTGATGACAATCTTTCCATAGTGCTCAATCCACTTCTGCCCACTTAAGATGTTATGGATGCAAGAGGTCACTTTGTTCCACTCAAAATGATCTCCAAAAACTGGCAGTCACATGGGTTGTGCCAATGGGAACAATTTCCATGGATTTGCCCCAGAATTTGTTTTTCCATCTCATACCTTGCCAGAAAACAAAATTTCCAGACTCAGCAAGACATACAGAGATAGGTGGATGGTGGCTGACCTGTTCTGAAAAACAAAACGGAAGCCCTTGTCCTCGTGAATACACTCGTACGTTTCTCCAAGAACAGGATTAAAGGGCTTGCTCCCAGCCCGAAGTAGCTGGATGCGTATGCTGACATGGCAAAGGCTGCCACGTACACCCTCCTTTCTAGGACACTGGGCATTCGTGTGGCCTTGTCCAGAAGCTCACTGTATTCCAGCTCTTCACAGAGTCTCTGCACTGTGTTAGTAGTTCACTTAGCTTCACTGGCATGGCTACTTTAGACAAGTCCTTCCCTCCCTCTGTTATTTCTCAGAATGTTCCACAGGCTGATGTTAGTGGTGTTGGGGCACAGCGCCAGCAAACAAATTCTTCTTTTGGACTTTGCTTCTCCACCACTTTCAAGAACAGGCCCCAACGCCTGTCTCTCATTATCTAAATCATTACTGAGATTGTCTAAGGAAAGGTTATCACTTATGTCACTGACATATGAATCATCCTCAGAAATCTCATTTTCTGAAGAGCTTGGCAATAACAGAACTTCTTGTGCATCAAAGAACTCTGAAAAGGAGTCAGTGAAGGAGAGTCTACTTTCACTGGAAAGCTGATGCACCAGAGCTCGGTTGCCATCTCTGGAGTTTTCAGATGACAGGGCGTGCTTCAGACCAATGACCTGGGCAGAGGGGGAGGAGGGGACATCCTGCTTCGTCAGCTGCTTCAGTTTCTCTCTCTCCATTGATATGGTATTAAAAGCTGACCTTAAAGTGAAGTAAATTTTATGGGCAATATGACAAAGATCTTCTTGCATTTTAGAAAACTCTGATGAGGTTTCAGAGCTATCTGAATAATTTTTCTGTTCTCCAAAATCTAGTGTTGACAAATTAGGATTGGAGGCATGCAGTCTTACGGGGCCAGAAAAACATTTAGGGACCTGCAGCATTCCTTTAGCACCTTTGCCAATAACCCGGGACCACCACTTCCTGTGTGATCTTTTTCCTTTTTGGGACTTTCAAGAGCTCCACCCTGGACAGCGTTGATAGCTCATGCCGAGTATGTCCTATGCAGGACAACCATACTTTGTAGAAGCTGGTTCATTCCCACCAGGTAGGCATGACAGTGTTCCAGGTCTTTTGAGCATTTTTCCATGTCCTCTGAAGACTGTAACCAAAATGGAACTTGTGTCTCACCACAAGAACATGGTAAATTGCTTCCAGTTTGAAATGAATTTTGCTTTGATAAACTGCTATGCTTCCTACTTGATACAGAGTCCAAAACCCCACATGCAGAGTCTGACAGTTGGCTCCTGAGAAAAAGTGATTAACTTCATGTGGAAACATGGCGATTTCATTCTGACAATACGTTCTGTGGTGGCAAAGTTTGGATACCCACTCATCAAAGACTTCTGACTTTATCTTCAGATGGTAGATGTGCTCCTCGGTATCGAGGTTGATGCATTTTGATGACTTCTTCACAGACATCACGGAGAGCCCAACATCAATGCAGCCATGCAGCTTCTCTCTATCAGTTTGGCTCTTAGCATATTTCAAGATTCCTTTGTCCAGATAGAAGAATCTCTTGTGCCAGCCTTTCAAGGGCCATTTCCTCTTTTTAAGCAAAAATCCTTTCTGAACAGGTGGCTCTTGGGTGTAATTCATCTCTCCTCTTAGTCCTTCCACTACTTCCCAGCTGTCCTGTCGACTTTCCTGCTTGGAGGAGCAGCTACTTGTGCTCCTTGAAGGTGAGACCAATTTTGGGGACACCCCAAAGTTCTTCTCATCACTCATCATGAGCAGAGAGTCATGTGGTCTTGATACAAAGAGAAGACTGTATGCCATGAGAAGACAGTAGAGCAGAGTATGGAAGTCCCACACAGGCAGGTGGTTCAGCCCATATTTCACAAAAGCATTTTGGATGACCCAGAGGAAATCCCTTTGCGCCCTGGCGCCAAGGACACCACCTAGCTCCCTGCTGCTCTGCTCCAGGGTTCGCCCACAGGTCTGGGAGGAGGTAAACCAGGTTCCTCCGGGACCCCCACACACAGTACAAAAATATAGTTAATTAATACAACGAACCTTAAAACAGCAAGAAAGAAGGCTGAACCAGATGGCAAACAGACCTCACGAACAGAGCAAACCTCACAAACAGGGTAATGTAGGAAAGCCTTAATCTGGCAAGACCCAAGCCTCTCCCTTCAGCTCACTGGCAGGAGGAAGAGAACTGAAGTGGGGGAGAGGGTGGAAGCCTGGGACTGCTGAACACTAGCCCTGGAGATCTGCTTTGTGAGCAGAATCCTGTAGTGTGTGGTGCTCTGGATGTTAGGGAGCTCGGACAGGCGGAATGCTTGAGAAACTGACATTCTGGCCGTTTGTGGAGGAGGAGATCCACACTCGGCTGCTCTGTGTCAGAGGAGGAGTGGGCGGTCTGAGAGGCTACCTAGAAGCAAGAGGGCTGATGAAGGGGCGGGGTTTGCATGGAGCTTGCTGCACGGGAGGGGAGAACTGGACAAGGTTGTCTGGGTGCACTCTGCCAACCTGGGTGGGAACTTTGGGGAGCTTCAGGTGCTCCATCCCCCTGGCTGCCTACTCAGCTCTGAGGATCCGCACTGTGAGACACTGCCTGCCTAGCCTTCCTACTGGCCTGCAGGCACCTGCTCACAAACCGGCAGTCACTGTGCAGTCAGAGGGAGGCCCCGCCTATAACAGCTAGAGACGGAAAGCACAGACGTTTACACGTGTGTGCTTGGCCCATTGGCTCTGACACTGGAGACAGGCACCGCAGACGGGAATCAGGGAACAGATCTTTCCTCCCCCCAGGCACCAGCTCCACTCCACTATGACCCCCAAACTCACTCTAGGGGCTGAGCAGCTCCAGAGACTGGAGTTTTTGTGCACTTGTGGGCACCACACAGAAATATGAAGTGGCAAAAGAACATGGTTCAGACCAAAATCTCACAAATGCCAGAAATAGGGCCAAATGAAACCAAACTCACCAATCTTCCTGAAAGAGAGCTCAAAATAAAAATGATAAACATGCTAATGAGGTAAAGAAAAATACTCAAGAACTCAGGAACGAATTTAAATTGGAGATTCAATCATTAAGAAATTCCGTATCTAAAATGAAACATACAATGGAGGGATTTAAAAGCAGATTAGATGTATTAGAAGAGACAGTAAATGGAATAGAAATTAGAGAAAATGAATACAAAGAAGCTGAGGCACAGAAAGAAAAAGGATCTCTAAGAATGAAAGAATATTGAGAGAACAGTGCGACCAATCCAACGCAACAATATTTGCATTATAGGGGTACCAGAAGAAGAAGAGAGAGAAAAAGGGACAGAAAGTGTCATTGAAGAGGTGATTGCTGAAAACTTCCCCAATCTGGGGAAGGAGATAGTCTCTCAAGCCATGGAGGTGCACACATCTCCCAACACAAGGGACGAAAGGAAGACAACATCAAGACATATAATAAATAAAATGGCAAAGATCAAGGATAAAGACAGACTTTTAAAAGCAGCTAGAGAGAGAAAAAAGATCACATACAAAGGAAAACCCATCAGGCTATCATCAGACTTCTCAACAGAAACCTTACAGGCCAGAAGGGAGTGGCATGATGTATTTAATGCAATGAAGCAGAAGGGCCTTGAACCAAGAATACTTTACCCGGCAGGGTTATCATTTAAATATGAAGGAGGGATTAAACAGTTTTCAGATTAGCAAAAGATGAGAGAATTTACCTGCCACAAACCACCTCTACAGAGCATTTTGGAGGGACTCCTATAGATGGAAGTATTCCTATGACTAAATAGATGTCACCCAAGGGAAGACAAAGAGTACAGAATATGATTCATAACATACAAAGAATGGAGGAGGAAGAAAAAGGAGGAAGGAAAAAAAAAACAAAAGAACCTTTAGGTTGTGTTTGTAATAGTATACAAGGTTAAGTTAAATTAGACTGTTACATAGTAAGGGAATTACCCTTGAACCTTTGGTAACCATGAATCTAAAGCCTGCAATGGCAATAAGTACATACCTATCGATAATCACCCTAAATGTAAATGGTCTGAATGCACCAATCAAAAGACATAGAGTTACTGAATGGATAAAAAAACAAGACCCATCTATATGCTGCCTACAAGAGACTCACTTCAAAACCAAAGACATACATAGACTGAAAGTAAAGGGATGGAAAAAGATCTTTCATGCAACTAATAGTGAGAAAAAACCAGGAGTTGCAGTACTTGTATCAGACAAAATAGACTTCAAAACAAAGAAAGTCACAAGAGACAAAGAAGGACATTGCATAATGATAAAAGTGTCAGTCCAACAAGAGGATACAAATATTATAAATATCTATGCACCCAACAGAGGATCACCTACATATGTGAAACAAATACTAACAGAATTAAAGGAGGAAACAGAATGCAATGCATTCATTTTAGGAGACTTCAACATACCACTCACTCCAAAGGACAGATCTGTAGGGTATTCTAGACTCCAAAAGAAAATGCCTGAAATGCTGAATCATTGTTAAGATGGTGCCCGCCGGATGCACAAAGGGCGGTGCTCTGCCTGCTTTCGAAAGGGAGGTGATTTTCTGCTTAGGCCTGCCTCCCGCGCCTGATTGGTGACTCAAGTCTTCCGTGAACGTGATCAGCTCGTGGACACCATTTACCTGTATGATGTGCCTTCCTGTGTAAAGGGCTTGTGACTGCCTGACCTTTGTGCTGATTGGCCCATGAGTACTATATATGCCTTGCTGTTTCTGCAGTAAACGAGTTCCTGCTTTGACTGAGCTCCCTGTCGCGTCTGTTTGTCCTAGGGAACGAGGGCTGGTGATCAGGCGGACAGCCGGCACTTGCCTCTCCCGACCTCGCCTTGCCGGGGCATGCTCTCCCCTCACTCTGCAGGTTCAGGGGGGTTCCGTGGAGGGCTAAAAACCCCGACACAGATCAACCAGAAAATAAAGACAGACAGGCACTGAACAACCTATTAGAACAGATGGACCTAACGGACATCTACAGAACACTCCATCCAAAAGCAAACAGGATACACATTCATCTCAAGTGCACATGGAACATTTTCAAGGATATATCATATATTAGGCCACAAAAAGAACCTCAGTAAATTCAAAAAGATTGAAATTGTACCAACCAGCTTCTCAGATCACAAAGGTATGAAACTAGAAATAAATTATGCAAAGAAAATGAAAAGTCCAATAAACACATGGAGACTTAATAACATGCTCCTAAATAATCAATGGATCAATGACTAAATAAAAACAGAGATCAAGCAATATATGGAGACAAATGACAACAATAATTCAACACTGCAAAATCTGTGGGATGCAGCAAAGGCCGTGCTAAGAGGGAAATATATAGCAATACAGGCCTACCTCAGGAAAAAACAACAACCCCAAATGAACAGTCTAAACTCACAATTAATGAAACTAGAAAAGAAAGAACAAATGAGGCCCATAGTCAGTAGAAGGTGGGACATAATGCAGATTAAAGCAGAAATTAAAAAATTGAGAAGAATAAAACAATAGAATCAATGAAAGCAGGAGCTGGTTCTTCGAGAAAATAAACAAAAATATATAAACCCCTAGTCAGACTTATCAAGAAAAAAAGAGAGTCTACACACATAAATGGAATCAGAAATGAGAAAGGACAAATCACTATGGACACCGCAGAAATACAAAGACTTATGAGAGAATACTATGAAAAATTATATGGTAACAAACTGGATAACCTAGAAGAAATGGACAACTTTCTAGGAAAATACAACCTTCCAAGGCTGACCCAGGAAGAAACAGAAAATCTGAATAGACCAATTACCAGCAAAGAAATTGAATTGGTAATCAAAAAACTACCTAAGAACAAAACTCCTGGATCAGATGGTTTCACTGCTGAATTTTATCAAACATTTAGTGAACACCTAATACCCACCCGCATTAAAGTTTTCCAAAAAGTAAAAGAGGAGGGAATACTCCCAAACTCATTCTACGAGACAACAAAACAAGGCAAAGACACCACAAAAAAAGAAAATTACAGACCAATATCTCTGATGAACATACATGCAAAAAATCCTCAACAAATAAGCAAACCGAATTCAAAAATACATCAAAAAGATCATCCATCATGATCAAGTGGGATTCATCCTAGGGATGCAAGGATGGTACAACATTTGAAAATCCATGAACATCATCCACTACATCAACAAAAAGAAGGACAAAAACCACATGATCATCTCCATAGATGCTGAAAAAGCATTTGACAAAATTCAACATCCATTCATGATAAAAACTCTCAACAAAATGGGTATAGAGGGCAAGTACCTCAACATAATAAAGGCCATATATAACAAACCCACAGCCAACATTATACTTAACAGCGAGAAGGTGAAAGCTTTTCCTTTAAGATCGAGAACAAGACAAGGATGCGCACTCTCCCCACTTTTATTCAACATAGTTCTGGAGGTCCTAGCCACAGCACTCAGACAACACAAAGAAATAAAAGGCATCCAGATTGGCAAGGAAGGACTCAAACTGTCCCTGTTTGCAGATGACATGATATTGTACATAAAGAACCCTAAAGAATCCACTCCAAAACTATTAGATCTAATATCTGATCTCAGCAAAGTTGTGGGATACAAAATTAATACACAGAAATCTGTTGCATTCCTATACACTAATGATGAACTAGCAGAAAGAGAAATCAGGAAAACAATTCGAGTCACAATTGCATCCAAATGAATAAAATACCTACAAATAAACCTAACCAAGGAAGTGAAAGACCTGTACTCTGAAAACTACAAGACACTCTTAAGAGAAATTAAAGAGGCACTAATTAATGGAAATTCATTCCATGCTCTTGGCTAGGAAGAATTAATATTGTCAAAATGGCCATCCTGCCTAAAGCAATCTACAGATTCAATGCAACCCCTATCAAAATACCTACAGCATTCTTCAATTAACTAGAGTAAATAGTTCTAAAATTCATATGGAACCACAAAAGACCCCGAATAGCCAAAGCAATCCCGAGAAGGAAGAATAAAACGGGAAATTATACTCCCTGACTTCAAGCTCTACTACAAAGCTACAGTAATCAAGACAATTTGGTACTGGCACAAGAACAGACCCATAGACCAGTGGAACGGAACAGAGAGGCCAGATATAAACCCAAGCATATATGGTCAATTTATATACGATAAAGGAGCCATGGATATACAATGGGGAAATGACAGACTCTTCAACAGCTGGTGCTGGCAAAACTGGATAGCTACATGTAAAAGAATGAAACTGGATTACTGTCTAACCCCATACACAAAAGTAAACTCAAAGTGGATCAAAGACCTGAATGTAAGTCATGAAACCATAAAACTCTTAGAAAAAAACATAGGCAAAAATCTCTTGGGCATAAACACGAGCAACTTCTTCATGAACATATCTCCCCGGGCAAGGGAAACAAAAGCAAAAATGAACAAATGGGACTATATCAAAGTAAAAAGCTTCTGTACAGCAAAGGATACCATCAGTAGAACAAAAAGACATCCTACGGTATGGGAGAATATATTCATAAATGACATATCCAATAAGGGGTTGACATCCTAATTCTATAAAGAGCTCACACACCTCAACAAACAAAAAGCAAATAAGCCAATTAAAAAATGGGCAGAGGAGCTGAGCAGACACTTCTCCAAAGAAGAAATTCAGATGGCCAACACGCACAAGAAAAGATGCTCCACATTACTATTCATCAGAGTAATGCAAATTAAAACCACACTGAGATATCACTTTACACCAGTGAGGATGGCCACCATCCAAAAGACAAACAACAACAAATGTTGGCAAGGATGTGGAGAAAGGGGAACCCTCCTACAGTGCTGGTGGGAATGTAAATTAGTACAACCATTGTGGAAAGCAGTATGGAGGTTCCTCAAAAAACTCAAAATAGAAATATCATTTGACCCAGGAATCCCACTCCTAGGAATTTACCCTAAGAATGCAGGAGCCCAGTTTCAAAAAGACATATGCACCCCTATGTTTATTGCAGTACTATTTACAATAGCCAAGAAATGGAAGCAACCTAGGTGTCCATCAGTAGATGAATGATAAAGAAGATGTGGTATATATACACAATGGAATATTATTCAGCCATAAGAAGAAAACAAATCCTACCATTTGCAACATGGATGGAGCTAGAGGGTATTATGCTCAGTGAAATAAGCCAGGCAGAGAAAGACAAGTATCAAATGATTTCACTCATCTGTGGAGGATAAGAACAAAGAAAAAAACTGAAGGAACAGAACAGCAGCAGACTCACAGAACCCAAGAATGGACTAACAGTTACCAAAGGGAAAGGGACTGGGGGGATGGAGGTAGGAAGGGAGGGATAAGGGTGAAGAAGGGCTATTACAATTAGCACACATAATGTAGCGGGGGTGGGGGTGGCGTAGGGTGATACAGGGAAGGCAGTATAACACAGAGAAGACAAGTAGTGATTCTGTAACATCCTACTGCGCTGATGGACAGTTACTGCAAGGGGGTATGTGGTGGGGACTTGATAATAGGGGGAGTCTTGTAACCATAATGTTGCTCATGTAATTGTATATTAATAAAAGCAAAATTAAAAAAATATACTATACCATGGTTTCTGAGTGACTCAAAGAGAAAATGATTGCTATAATTCACCATTTATCTGACATTTGATATATATAAAAAAGTAAATTAATTTTAGCTATCTAGTTTAACTTAATACTCTCTTTTCAGGAGATCAAGGAATTTTGTATCTTTATCCAACCTGAAAATTGTTGCTTTTGGATGAAGACACAAAACTGCAACCGTTTGCAGATTATATGGATCTTACCTCTCATGGGCCATGAATTACACTGCAAAACTGTATCTCATAAGAATCCTGTCTAGGAATAAGCATTTCAAATGCCAAGATTAAAAGGAAAATTCATTATGCAGTACAAGACAAGCAAACATTTATCACTGAGAAATATCTAAAAGGAAGTGCCATGTTAACCTGTCATGCAACATCTGTTTTAGTTGCCACCTTATAACACTTGTAAAAAACTAGTTGTTTTAAGTACTTCTGAAAATAACTGTATAGACCAGGGGTCAGCAAGTTACAGTCAAATCCCACCACCCCACCTTTAAAAATAAAGTTTTATTAGAATACATTTGTTAGCAATGCTCATTCATTTACACAATACCTAAAGGATGCTTTCACTATGAGAGCTAAGTTCAGTAGTTGGCATGCAAAACGTCAAACATCTACTATCTGGCTCTTCACAGTACAGACAGCTAAAACATCTAGTAAATAATTTTACTCTTCTTGGAAGCCAGCATAGGTATCTGGATCCTAACTCATTGAGTTCATATTCTAGTACAGTGACAAGACTTGTATGCAAATAACTTAAAAGATATAAAAAATTAAGTGCCTTAAGAGCAGTCAAGAGTGTCAGAAAAAGGGGAGAGATTTTTGCCAGTGAGGAAATCTGGAAGGAAACAGCTTTTGCAATGGGTTTTGAAGGATGGCTGTAATTTGGGCATAAAGGATGGGGAGACTTCCAGTGTAAAGAAAAGTAGAGTTATGAAAACAACAAAAAGGACAGTACAGTTTTGCGAGGAGCACAATTAGGAGAAATGCTAAGAAGCATTTTGAAGACATTTTAAATATAACTAGGTTCAAGAGCAAGGAAGAAACAGTGATTAGAACTGTGCTTTAGGAAGATCAATCAGTCAACAGTATTTAATTTGAGGAGAGACAGGTGATAAACTAGTTACAATTAAAATAATCCAAGTAATGAAGGTGGGGGCAATGGGACTGGAAAAAAATGGAATAAACACATTACTAGCATAACAAAATAATTTTTTACTCAAACACTTACGATCTAGCAGCATCTTGATATAATACAAACCTTTTACTCATATGGGGTAAAAACTTTCATCCCCCCTACCTCTGAACAAAACAATATTCCTAATTTATTCTGATAATTTAAAAAAGAGGAACTGTTTAAATAATAAAGCACTGAACTACCACTTTCCTATTTTAAAACTAACTCTGGATACAAGCACATATTAAAACAATTCATTTGCTAGCGTCCCCTCTGCAGGACCACTGGAAGGAAAAGTCTGATGTTAATTTGGCCTCTTAAATGCTTCTGCTGAATTGCTGAGAACAATAGATGGATTTGCTTCATAGCAGCTCCTCTCCAGGCATATCAAATGGATTCTTCAGGACAGGAACCATAAAATACCTTGCCCTGTATTTTCCAAAGCACCAATAATTTTACTGTTGCTTAAATTGTTGATTAATTTTTAAATGAGATTTTACATTAAAATCTCAAAAATATTTAAATAATATACTCAACTAAAAATTTTACTTTTCAGTACAAGAATAAGCTGGAATTCACCAGACTGATGTTTTTTTAAATGGGTAAGGAAATCATAGTAAAAAACAGTTTTATATTCTATTGATTAAGAACTAATCTGCAGCTCCCTTGTCAGCTGGCTTTTAGCTGGGCTCTACCAATGCAAGACAATGATATACTGGTGGATAGGAGAAAGGAAGACAAAGTATTTCTCCCTGCCTTTTTCTCTACCTAAGACCTATTCTCCCCCATGGCCCCACTCCTTCTGGAAAAGTCTAGTTCCCATCAGGTAGCCCTAGCCCCTGGCCTCAAGGATGTATTTCCTACCTGTATCCCTTCATTTATCACTACTTGCTTCTTACTACTGCTAATTTCTAGGTTGCTTCATTATCTTTTTTGGCTTCTCAAGTGTCCCATCACCTATGTAGCCAATTCCCTGCACTAAATTCTTTCTATGAAAAGAAAGAGGGAGGGCAGGAAAGAGAAGGAAGAAAGAGCAAAAGGCCTAGGCCTATCTTTCCTGACTCTAGTAAACCCACTCTCAGCTACCACCAGCCTCATTTCATGGTGGGAAAGCAGCAGCTATAAGATGAGTAAATTTTCTAGATCACTTGTGTAAACCTGTCCTCAAACTGGGGTACATTGCTTTGTATTACATGGTATGCTGGGATGAAATTACAGGAAAAGCACTGCATATTTTTCTGTGCCCATGACAAGTGATTTAAAAAATTATTTGTATATTAAACAAACCATAAAGGTGCTGTCAATTCAATGGGGGACTAGTCTGCAACAAATGGTGTTGGGACAACTTGATATCCACTTGCAAAGAATAAAGTTGGAACCCCCCTACCTCATGTTATATATAAAAATTAACTCAAAATGGATCACAGACCTAAATTTAAGAGTGGAAACTACAACAAAGTTGTACATCTTTGACCTTGGATTAAACAATGGTTTCTTAGGTATGACACCAAAGCAGTAGCAACCTAAGAAAAATAGTAAATGGAACTTACTCAAAATTAACTTTCATGCTTCAAAGAACATTATCAAGGTGAAAAGACAACCCAAAGATGAGAGAAAATATTTGCAAATTATATCTACAAAGAGATTTGTACCTAAAATATATATAGAAATCTTACAACAAACGACAAAATAACAAATAATCCAATTTTAAAAGGGGCAAATGCTATCACGAGACATTCTCCAAAGAAGAAAGATAAACAGTCAACATCATTGGCCATCAGTGATGTGCAACTCAAACTACAATGAGAGTTTTCTGGGGCAGAATGTAGGGAAGTAGAATGACTGCAAAGGGGGTGTGAAAGAACTTTCAGGGTAGAAGGAAATGTTCTACATCTTGATAGAGGCATCAAAGTCATCACCTGTACACTTAAAATACATGAATTTTATCATACTTCAAAGTTTTTAGTAAGTATGAGCCATCTTGAGTCAATTTCTTCAACAGAAAAGCAAGAAGCAACAAAGTATCAAATATGTTCATTTGCCTACCTATGCTTATTACAATGATTAACAAAAACTAAAAGAGAAGCAATTTTTCTGCCAGAGAAAGGAAGTACCAGATTAAATGATGGAAAGGTCTTTTAGAAATATAGAAAATGACTCAAGTATTAGATAAGCACACATTTAGGGTTGTTTCTGCTAAAACTGGGTTTCACAGGAAAACAGTGTTTTGGCTGATTAAATATAAAATGTTTCTATTAGATGTTATTACTGTGTACTATCGATGGTAACTTTATGCACACCATTATAACTGAGCAATTATATTTGGCAGAAACTGAATAGCTACAAAAGTATTCTCATAAGAAACTGGTTTGCTAAAAAAAATTTCTAGGGAATTGATGACATCTTAACAGCTCATTTCCAGGGATCTTTACACAAACAATTTTTTAACATCAGTGTAAGTTGACTTTGTAGGACTGCTTAAAAATAACTGAACTTTACAGCTTTTGAAAAAAAGATCCCTTATAAAGAAAAAATAAAACCAGTGGAACTTTAAATATTCCTTTTAATAATTCTGTGAATTATACTCAATATGCTGTATTGACAAATAACTAAGACAAGCAAAAACATCAAATTCACAAGTTCAATTTTTTAAAAATTGTATTTCCAACAATGCTGTAGAAAAACATAGGTTCCCTTACCTCTTCATCATCATCAGACTCATTCCCAAACACTGATGGTTTTTGCAAAACAGGGTGCAACTGCTGTGCTTTCTTTGGCAAAATAAGCCCATACCTGTATATATATTTTTGAAATAGAAATTATACCATTATATTTAAATGTTACAAAATAAGACATACAATACTTCTTCCAGATGAAGCTACCAAGTCAAAACATGTCATACAGCTTATGAACACAACACTGTTTCTGACTTTCAATGATGTCAAAATTCTAATGAGTTCAGATTTTATAATTATTACTCTGAGTGATTGTGGACACGGGCCAAACCCAAATATAACTTTAATCAAATAAAGTAACCGAAGTGTTCAGAAATGTTTTAGATGGTGAAACGATAGTAATGTTTTAAGAGGAACACGTTAGTGGAAAGCTCAGTTAATGTCCACTAAGAATAAAAGACACTCTAACTTATCCTTGTGGTCTAAAGTCAAGAAAATAGCTAGATTTTTTTGTTTTACCGGGTACTTACACAATTTTAAATAAGTTACCAAATAATGTCATCCACGAAAATTTTTTTACATTACATTAACTGAGAAACCCAAGTAGCCATGAGGCAAATGCCCATTACACTTTATTAAGCTCACTTGCTTTGTCTTGGAGCATCTGAAAGAACCATCCCATCAGATCCAACTCATTTAATTTCTCACGTTTTGGCCTTTAAGATGCAGCGATCACGGGAAGCCGCACCCAAACTAAGGATTATATACATCAAAGGTAAAACTTCCAAGAACACAGTATTTGTTTCTTTTGCGGCCACGTATACCCCAACTTCCTATATGCCTCCCCTTTTCTGTGGCGTCTCAGCACAACACTCCTAAAACGAGAGGGGAGGGCGGGGATCAGGCCTCGAGCTGCCAAGGAGAAAGGCCCTCTGGGGAGCCAGGAATGGTCTCTCTTCTCAGTGCCCCCGAAAGCATCCAACGGGGGAGAAACTCAAGCGCGGGGTAGGAAGCAAGACTGAGGGGCCTCAGACCGAGCTTTTGGAAAATAGAAAAGTCTCGCTCTCTGCCCCTCAGCCTAACTTCCTTTCTTTCCTCACAAGTTTCTCCCTCAAACTTCGGGCTTCCATCCTGGAAGATGTTGGGGGAAGGGAACATAGGCTCCTCGGGATTTCTCGCTTGTCCCCGTCCCTGGCCCTGACGACACAGCCCCTCGCCTTCCAGCGCACTTTCACTCCTCACTCAAAGACCCAGTCGCCGTGGCCTCTCACGCCCCAGCCTGACCCTAACTCCCGGATCACTCACTGCCTGCCCGGGACCGCCATCTTGCTCCAGTCTCCGCGGAACGTGGCCGTCGGCGACGTGACGCTGACGCAACGCCGGCGCTGTCACGTAACTCTCGCGCGGCTTTGGACGACCGGCAACCCATCTAATGGCAGCGGTCTCTGAGATTTTTCTACAGTGCAGGGAATCGAATCCTACCGCCTTCGGCTTTGTTTGGAAACCGACTGCCGGCTTCGAAATCAGTGGGAAAAAAGGAATGACGAAATTCTTGGCCAGTAGTCCCCAAAGTGGTCCTAGGACCAGCAGCATTAGCATCCCCCCGGCATTTCTTAGGAATGCAATTCCTGGACCCTTACCCCAGCCCCACTGAATCAGAAACTCTGGGGTGGGGCCCGGCAGTCTGAATTTTAACCAGACCTCCATTTAATTCTGATAAACACTCAAGTTTGAAAACCACTACCCTAGGCTATTATTTTTTCCTCTGACGTGTTCAGTGTGAGTATACCTGGCTTAGGGTAACTTGGCAGAAGAAGAAAATCTACATGCTAATGATATTTTATTATAGGAACAAAATGATTAATAATAACACCACGATACCGCTGGGTTTAGGAATCAAAATCATACACATTTAAAAAAAATTAGTCACATTCCTACTCACGTTGGTCCATTCCAAATTAGTCTTAAATAAGCAGCAAAGAGGTCTTTTCATTTACTGATAGAAGGACATTAAAATCTCTGTAATTGTGGGCTCGTCTGTTTCTCCGGTCAGTTATGTCAATTTTTGTTTCATGTATTTTGAAGTTCTGTTTTAGGTATTGCACTGACCCCTATACCATTAAGAAACGATCCTCTTTATTCTTTCATTTCTCTTTATATACTTTTTATTAATACACAGATTTCTGTGTATTAATTTTGTATCCTGTAACTTTGATGAATTTAGTTATTCTGGTAGTTTTTTGGTGGATTCTCTAGGGTTTTCTATGTATAATATCATATGATCTGCACACAGTGAGAGTTTAACTTCTTCCTTACCAATTTGGAGGCCTTTTATCTGTTTGTGTTGTCCAATTGCCATTCTCTTTATTTACTTTACCTGATATGAATATAACCAGCTTCTATTGTTAGCACACTGTATCTTTTTCCATCCCTTTACTTTTAACCTATTTTAGTATATTTGGGCCTTCATGATCAAAGTGGATCTTTTATTGATAGCATATAATCAGTTCTCGCTTTTTGGTCCAGTCTGACAATTTCTTTAAAAAATAATGTGTTTTACTATTCGGCTGGAGATATAATGAACATCTATATAAAATTTTATTCACGACACAGCAAAACAATCTTGACTTTTTAAAAATGTAGTTACTATCTGTTGAAATAGATGTTACAAAATTATTGATTATATTCTCTATGCTGTATTTGCAGATTCTTTTAATTTGGGTCTTTAGAACATTGTCATCAAAGTGATTGTGTGATTGAAATATATTTATTTTTCCATCTGTCCTCTCTCCTGCCTTTTGTCCTTTTCTTTTGGATTAATCGAGAAATTTTTATGATTCAGCTTAAGACTTTTATGATTCACCTTCTTTGTTGTCTTATTACACTTTTTTGCCATTTTTTCTTTTTACTTTTTTTTTTATAATTTATTTTGGTATCCTTAATCTACAATTACATGTGCCATATTATGATTATTAAACTACCCCCTTCATCAAGTCCCCCCGCACCAACCCCATTACAATCACTGTCCATCAGTGTAGTGACATGCTATAGAGTCACTATTTGTTTTCTCTGAATTGTACAGCCCTCCCCGTGCCCCCCATAACATTATGTCTGCTAGTCGTAATGCCCCTTTTTCCCCCTTATCCCTCCCTTCCAACCCATCCTCCTCAGTCCCTTTCCCTTTGGTAAATATTAGTCCATTCTTGGGTTCTGTGAGTCTGCTGCTGTTTTGTTCCTTCAGTTTTTTTCTTTGTTCTTATACTCCACATATGAGTGAAATCATTTGATACTTTTATTTATTGGCTTGGCTTATTTCACTGAGCATAATACCCTCTAGCTCCATCCATGTTGTTGCAAATGGTAGGATTTGTTTTCTTCTTATGGCTGAATAATATTCCATTGTGTATATATACCACATCTTCCTTATCATTCATCTATTGATGGACACCTAGGTTGCTTCCATTTCTTGGCTATTGTAAATAGTGCTGCAATAAACATAGGGGTGCATCTGTCTTTTTGAAACTGGGCTCCTGCATTCTTAGGGTAAATTCCTAGGGTGGGATTCCTGGGTCAAATGGTATTTCTATTTTGAGTTTTTTGAGGAAACTCCATACTGCTTTCCACAATGGTTGTACTAATTTACATTCCCACCAGCACTGTAGGAGGGTTCCCTTTTCTCCACATCCTCGCCAACATTTGTTATTTGTCTTTTGGATGGCGGCCATCCTCACTGGTGTGAGATGATATCTCATTGTGGTTTTAATCTGCATTACTCTGATGAATAGTAATGTGGAGCATCTTTTCATGTGCGTGTTGGCCATCTGAATTTCTTCTTTGGAGAAGTGTCTGTTCAGCTCCTCTGCCCATTTTTTAATTGGCTTATTTGCTTTTTGTTTGTTGAGGTGTGTGAGCTCTTTATGTAATTAGGATGTCAACCCCTTACCGGATATGTCATTTATGAATATATTCTCCCATACTGTAGGATGTCTTTTTGTTCTACTGATGATATCCTTTGCTGTACAGAAGCTTTTTACTTTGATATAGTCCCATTTGTTCATTTTTGCTTTTGTTTCCCTTGCCCGGGGAGATATGTTCATGAAGAAGTTGCTCATGTTTATGCCCAAGAGATTTTTGCCTATGTTTTTTTCTAAGAGTTTTATGGTTTCATGACTTACATTCAGGTCTTCGATCCATGTTGAGTTTACTTTTGTGTATGGGGTTAGACAGTAATCCAGTTTCATTCTCTTACATGTAGCTGTCCAGTTTTGCCAACACCAGCTGCTGAAGAGGCCGTCATCTCCCCATTGTATATCCAAGGCTCCTTTATCAAATAGTAATTGACTGTATATGTTTGGGTTAATGTTTGGATTTTCTATTCTGTTCCACTGGTCTGTGGGTCTGTTTTTGTGCCAATACCAAATTGTCTTGATTACTGTAGCTTCGTAGTAGAACATGAAGTCAGGGAGTGTAATTCCCCCTGTTTTAATCCACCTTCTCAGGATTGCTTTGGCTATTCGGGGTCTTTTGTGGTTCCATATGAATTTTAGAATTATTTGTTCCAGTTCATTGAAGAATGCTGTTGGTAGTTTGATAGGGATTGCGTTGAATCTGTAGATTGCTTTAGGTAGTATAGCCATTTTGGCAATATTTATTCTTCCTAGCCAAGAGCATGGGATGCATTTCCATTTGTTAGTGTCCTCTTTAATTTCTCTTAGGAGTGTCTTGTAGTTTTCAGGGTATAGGTCTTTCACTTCCTTGGTTAGGTTTATTCCTAGGTATTTTATTCTTTTTGATGCAATTGTGAATGGAATTGTTTTTCTGATTTCTCTTTCTCTTAGTTCATCGTTAGTGTATAGGAAAGCACTGATTTCTGAGTGTTAATTTTGTATCCTGCAACTTTGCTGAATTCAGATATTAGTTCTAGTAGTTTTGGAGTGGAGTCTTTAGGGTTTTTTATGTACAATATCATGTCATCTGCGAATAGTGACAATTTGACTTCTTCTTACCTATCTGGATGCCTTGTATGTCTTTGTTTTGTCTGATTGCCATGGCTAGGACCTCCAGTACTATGTTGAATAACAGTGGAGAGAGTGGGTGTTCCTGTCTTGTTCCCGATCTTAGATGAAAAGCTTTCAGCTTCTCGCTGTTAAGTATGATGTTAGCTGTGGGTTTGTCATATACGGCCTTTATGATGTTAAGGTACTTGCCATCTGTACCCATTTTGTTGAGAGTTTTAATCATGAATGGATGCTGAATTTTGTTAAATGCTTTTTCAGCATCTATGGAGATGATCATGTGGTTTTTGTTCTTCTTTTTGTTGATGTGGTGGATGATGTTAATGGATTTTCGAATGTTGTACCATCCTTGCATCCCTGGGATGAATCCTACTTGATCATGGTGTATGATCCTTTTGATGTATTTTTGAATTCGGTTTGCTAATATTTTGTTGAGTATTTTTGCATGTACATTCATCAGGGATATTTGTCTGTAATTTTCTTTTTTTGGTGAGGTCTTTGCCAGGTTTTGGTATTAGGATGATGCTGGCTTCATAGAATGAGTTTGGAAGTATTCCCTCCTCTTCTATTTTTTGAGAAACTTAAAGGAGAATGGGTGTTATTTCTTCTCTATATGTCTGGTAGAATTCAGAGGTGAATCCATCTGGTCCGGGGGTTTTGTTCTTGGGTTGTTTTTTGATTACCTATTCAATTTTGTTGCTGGTAATTGGTCTGTTTAGTTTTCCTGTTTCTTGTTTGGTCAGTCTTGGAAGGTTGTATTTTTCTAAGTAGTCGTTCATTTCTTCTAGGTTTTCACGCTTGTTTGCATATAGATTCTCATAATATTCTCTTATAATTCTTTGTATTTCTGTGGGGTCCCTCGTTATTTTTCCTTTCTCATTTCTGATTCTGTTTATGTGTGTAGATTCTCTTTTTCTCTTAATGAGTCTGGCTAGGGGTTTATCTATTTTGTTCATTTTTTCAGAGAATCAGCTCTTGGTTTCATTGATTTTTTGTATTGTTTTATTCTTGTCAATTTTATTTATTTCTTCACTGATCTTATGTCCCTCCTCTGGTGACTTTGGGCCTCCTTTGTTCTTCTTTTTCCAATTTCAGCAATTGTGTCTTCAGACTATCCATTTGGGAATGTTCTTCCTTCTTTAAATAGGCCTGGATTGCAATATACTTTCCTCTTAGAACTGCCTTTGCTGCATCCCACAGAAGTTGTGGCTTTGTGTTGTTATTGTCATTAGTCTCCATATATTCTTTGATTTCTGTTTTGATTTGGTCATTAACCCATTGATTAATTAGGAGAATGTTGTTAAGTCTCCATGTATTTGTGAGCCTTTTTGATTTCTTTCTAAAATTTATTTCTAGTTTTATACCTTTGTGATCTGAGAAGTTGGTTGGTAGAATTTCAATATTTTTGAATTTTCTGAGGTTCTTTTTGTGGCCTAGTATGTGGTCTATCCTGGAAAATGTTGCATGTGCACTTGAGAACAATGTGTATCCTGTTGCTTTTGGATGGAGTGTTCTGTAGATGTCCATTAGGTCCATCTGTTCTAGTATGTTGTTCAGTGCCTCTGTCTTTATTTATTTTCTGCCTGGTTGGTCTGTCCTTTGGAGTAAGTGGTGTGTTGACATCTCCTAAAATGAATGCATTGCTTTCTAGTTCCTCCTTTAATTCTGTTAGTATTTGTTTCACATATGCTGGCGCTCCTGTGTTGGGTGCATATATATTTATAATGGTTATATCTTCTTATTGGACTGACCCCTTTACCATTATGTAATGTCCTTCTTTATCTCTTGCTACTTTCTTCTTTTTGAAGTCTATTTTTTTCTGGTAGAAGTACTGCAACACCTGCTTTTTTCTCCTTGTTGTTTGCATGAAATATCTTTTTCCATCCCTTCACCTTTAGTCTGTGTATATCTTTGGGTTTGAGGTGAGTCTCTTGGAAGCAGCATATAGATGGGTCTTGCTTTTTTTATCCATTCTATTACTCTGTGTCTTTTGATTGGTGCACTCTGTCCATTTACATTTATGGTGATTTTCGATAGATATGTACTTATTGCCATTGCTGGCTCTAGATTTGTGGTTACAAAGGTTCAAGGGTTGCTTCTTTACTATCTAACAATCTAACTTAACTTTCTTTTTAAGTTATTGTGAACGCCGTCTGATGTTTCTTTCTTTCTCCCTTCCTATTCTTCCTCCTCCATTCTTTATATATTGGGTGTTTTATTCTTTGCCTTTAGTTAGTATTTGGATGGTCTGCTTTCTTTGCTATGATTTTATTTTCTCTGGTGACATCTTTTTAGCCTTAGGAGTGCTTCCCTCTAGAGCAGTTCCTTTAAAATATTCTGTAGAGGTGGTTTATGGGAGGCAAACTCTCTCAGCTTTAGCTTGTCTGGAAATTGTTTAATCCCTCCATCATATTTAAATGATAATCATGCTGGATACAATATTCTTGGTTCAAGGCCCTTCTGTTTCATTACGTTAAATATATCATGCCATTCTCTTCTGGCCTGTAAGGGTTGTGTTGAGAAGTCTGATGATAGTCTGATGGGTTTTCCTTTGTAGGTGATCTTTTTTTCTCTCTCTAGCTGCCTTTCATACTCTGTCTTTATCTTTGATCTTTTCCATTTTAATTATTATGTGTCTTGGTGTTGTCTTCCTTGGGTTCCTTGTGTTGGGATATCTGTGTGCTTCCGTGGACTGCGAGACTGTTTCCTTCCCCAGCTTGGACAGTTTTCAGCAAGTATTTCTTCAGAGACACTTTCTATCCCTTTTTCTCTCTCTTCTTCCTCTGTACTCCTATCGTGCTAATATTGTTCCTTTTGGATTGGTCACATAGTTCTCTTAATATTCTTTCATTCCTAGAGATCCTTTTATCTCTCTCTGCCTCAGCTTCTCTGTACTCCTGTTCTCTGATTTCTATTCCATTAACAGTCTCTTGCATCTCGTCCAGTCTGCTGCTAAGCCCGTAGATGGCTTATCTGATTTCTGCATTGTCTTTCCTCACTTCCCTCACTTCCTCCCTCAGCTCTTGCATATTTCTCTGTTGATTCATCAGTATGGTTATGACTTTTGTTCTGAATTCTTTTTCAGGAGGATTGTGCATTTCCATCCCTTCAGGTTCCCTCTCTTGTGTTGTCTGGGTCTGGGTGAGTTTTGTTTGTCCTATATTCCTCTGTCTTTTCATGGCAATAGAAGTGGTTGCTGGTAGGTGCCATGTATGTCAGCTGGACTCTTTAAGGTTTTTAAAAAGAAAAAAAGAAAGAAAAAAGAAAAAAAAGAAAGTAGAAAAGAAAATAAAGAAAAAGAAAAGAAACGCCCGCCGGGAGAAGAGTCTGTGAGGATGCTGTAGGTGGCGCTGTTGCTCCACTATTCTGCAGCCATGACCACACTGCTCTGCAGGGCCCTTTGTAGGTCTGGCTGGGGTGGGAACTGGGAGGCTGCTGATCTCTGTGGGAAGTCTCAGTGTGCTTACTTTTCCCAGTCGCCGGCCAAGGGATCCGAAATTCCCCAGGACTCCCAGCCTGCTGGGCCGAGTGTGCTGGGATGATTGTGCTCCTCCGCTGGGCCCCAGATTGCTGAAAAAGTGCGCACTTCTCTTTTGTCCCGGGGAGCTGGCTACAAGGACCCGGGTGCGTTCCCCGGCTCAGATCCTTCACCCTCTGTCTCTCCAATCTCTGCTACACCACACGATGTGTGTCAGCGCTCCCAGCGCAGATCACCAGGGCTGGTTATTTTGAGGGCCTGTACTTCCACTCCCTCCCAGCTCTGAATCCTCTCCTCCCGCCAGTGCGCTGGGGTGGGGGAGCGCTCGGGTCCCACCGGGATGCGGCACCGTGTCTTACCCGCCTCGCTGGTTGCCGAGTCCTCTCAGGTGCCGATGCAGGCTGTGTGCCATCCTGTATCTTCTGGTCTCTCTTTTAGGAATAGTTGTATTTGTTGAATTTTCATAAATATATATGGTTTTGGGAGGAGATTTCCGCTGCCCTGCTCATGCCACCATCTTCCCGGAAGTCTGTTTGCCTATTTTTTTATGTTGTTGCTTTGGGGTTTCTAGTATACATCTTACAACAGCCTATCTTCAAGTAAGAATATACCACTCTATGTATAGTGTAGAAACCTCACAAAACTTTACTTCCTTTTTCTGTCTTAGACTTTATGGTATTGTTTTCACACATTTTACTTTTACTTATGTTAACACACAATAAATTGTTATTTTTGCTTCAAACAATTATCTTTCAAAAATATTTTTAAAGTAAGAAAAATATCATGTTTACCTTCCTATTTACCATTTCTGGTGTCCCTATATCTTTGTGTAGATCCAGAGTTCTATCTAGAATAATGATCCTTTTCTAAACAGCTTTATTGAGATATAACTCACATACCATGCAATTCACCCATTTAAAGTGTACAATTTAATGGTTTTTTGTATATTCATAGAGTTGTGGTACTATCACCACAATTTTAGAATACTTTCAATACCTAAAAAAGAAACCGTGTACCCTTTAGCCACCTGTTTTCTCCCAACCCCCCTCAACCTTTAGCAATCAGTATCTACTTGTGTCTCTATGAATTTGCAGTTCTATCAGCTTTTGCTCCATGTCCTTTGAAACTCTGTTTTTAGGTGTATAAATACTTAAGATTGTTATGTCTTCTTAATTAATTGACCTCTTTTTCATTGTGAAATGACCTCCTTTATCATGGTAATATTCTTTGCCCTGTCATCTACTTTGTGTGATATTATTATAGTCATTTCAGCCATTCCAAGTTTTCTTTTGATAGTAACTCCAGGGAAAGTGAAAAGATGTTCATAAAGGGAAAATAGTTGTAATTTACTACATGACTAAGACCTAAATGCATGCAAATCGTGATAATACAAACACTGAATATCAGTCTATTCTATTCTAAATTATCGTGTGATTATTTAGATATTGCCTATTTCTTTGTCTTTAGGCACAGTAATTATCCTTGGTGGTGTTCCATCTCCTAGTCATTAGCCCGATGACTAGGGAAGAATGGAGGGATGGGAAATGTGTATTTGTGTGTGTGTGAACACACACACTGGTGAAGGTGTTTTGTATTGCATACTGGGAGGTTAATAAATATTGCCAAAAAAAAAATAGTAGCCACACAACATGTTATTTCACAATGTGGAGGTACATGTCAAAACTACAGTCAAAATAGGGATTGTCAAACCTTTTATGCAATGAGTCAAATAATAAATGTTTAGGCTTTATGGGTCATAGTTGTTACTCAACTCTGCCCTTGTAGTGAAAAAGCAGTCACAGACATATGGGCATGGCTTTTCCAGTAAAACTTTATTAGGCAACTGGTGAGATTTAGCCTATGGTTGTTTAGTAACTCCTGAGCTAAACAAACTGAAAGCAGCAATGAAAATAGTGTGAGATGGGGCTGGGAAATTCCCTGCTCTGAACATACCTTGTCTAACAGGATGACTCTTTAAACTATGAGCATGTATTACTTTGTTTAAAATAAAAAGAGTCAATTTGCAACAACATGGATGGAGCTAGAGGGCGTTATGCTCAGTGAAACAAACCAGGTGGAGAAAGACAAGTGCCAAATGATTTCCCTCATTTGTGGAGTATAACAATGAAGAAAAACTGAAGGAACAAAATAGCAGCAGACTCAGAGACTCCAAGAAGCAACTAGTGGTTACTAAAGGGGAGGGGTGTGGGAGGGCGAGTGGGGAGGGAGGGAGAAGGGGCTTGTGGGGTATTATGTTTAGTGCACATAGTTTGGGGGATCATGGGGTAAATAATGTAGCACAGAGGAGGCAAACAGTGAATCTGTGGCATCTTACTACAGTGATGGACAGTGACTGCATTGGGGTATGGATGGGGACTTGATAATGTGGGTAAATGTAGTAACCACATTGTTTTTTCATCTGAAACCTTCGTAAGAGTGTATATCAATAATACGTTAATAAAAAATTAATTAATTAATTTAAAAATAAATAAAATAAAATAAAAAGAGTCAGTAGTGGGTAAAAATAAAGCCCTCTACCTAGGCAGTCTGCCTCTTGCTTAAAGAGACTAAATGGGGAATTAGTTAGACAAAATTACCCAGCTCAACATCCTATATAACGTGAGCTTTGAATTGGTTTATCAAATGCTGTGCACTCCCATTGCTTCAGGATGTTGTAATGAAGCACTTGCGAGATTTGCCCAAAGCTAGAAGGCTGAATTCTCAGATGCAGTGTTACAAGAAATTCAAGTTCTTCGATCACTTGGCAGAGTTTGCAGCAGTGGTGGTATCTGTAGTGGTGAACTGGAGACACAGAGAAGCTTCCTAACGTTTCAGACCCAAGTTTAGGAACCTTAACTGAAAATTCTGTAAGGGCAGAAGCCGAGTAAACCAGTAAAAGTATCGCTACCACACTCCTGATTGTTACGTGAGAGAGAATTCGGAGACTTCCAAAAATAAGACTTAAGAACAGAACAGTCAGTTGGAATCGGATCCAAGGCAACTGTGGGGAGCTCAGCACCCAAACTCATGCATCTTCCATTTAATCTTTTGGCTTTGATGTCAATAGTGTTACTTCCCTACTCTTTCTATCTCTGCTTTTTGTGCCCATTCTTTTCCTTAGCCAACTACTCATTATCTACACCTTTTTTCTACCTCCAGCTTCTGCTAACTTGTAGGGTCTGGAAGGCATTATGCTTCATTATTTTTAACGCCTGTCCTGACACTTTTGGCCTCTCTAAACAATATCCTTCTGGACACTGCTTCTGTTGCTATTTCCCAGTTTGGTTTGTCCATGGTTTGGGCATTTTTATATTAGACCATTTCACAAATTGGTTTCCCTTTGGCAAGGGGTCAACCCTAATTCAAAGAGCTGTGGCTAGAGAGTTGGGGTCAGATGGAACAAAATCTGGCCACTTAAAGTACCTTACCAGTTTAGGTCTGTGGACAAGATAGCCTAAGCTCAGGTAGTGTTTGAGAAGAGGTAAAATAGGGCTAATGACTAGGAGATGGAACACCACCAAGGATAATTACTGTGCCTAAAGACAAAGAAATAGGCAATATTTAATTAATTGATCTTGTTTATTAAAAGAGGTCTTTATGAAATAAGCCAGGTGGAAAAAGAGAAGTATCAAATGATTTCACTTATATGTGGAGTATAAGAGCAAAGAAAAAAACTGAAGGAACAAAACAGCAGCAGACTCACAGAACCCAAGAATGGACTAACAGTTACCAAAGGGAAAGGGACTGGGGAGGATGGGTGGGAAGGGAGGGACAAGGGGGAAAAAATAGGCATTATGATTAGCAGATGTAATGTAGTGGGGGGGCCACGGGGAGGGGTGTACGACAGAGAGAAGACAAGTAGTGATTCTATAGCATCTTACTATGCTGATGGACAGTGACTGTAATGGGGTATGTGGGCGGGACTTGATGATGGGGGGAGTCTAGTAACCATAATGTTGCTCGTGTAATTGTAGATTAATGATACCAAAAAGAAAAGAGGTCTTTATAATAAGATCACAGAGGTGGGTATAAGAACACAGAGTTGATGATGTGGGGTGGGGTTAGGTGGGAGTAGCATTGCATAAAACGTTACATGAGAGGAATGAAAATTCCCTAAATTACCTTCAAAGGGTCTTCTGAGTGATTGGATTGGGGATGTCCATGAAAGTTAAGGGCAGCTGGTTGCTTGATCGTATTTAGATTAAGAGGGAATGGGAAGTCAGTCACAAGAGACAACATATTGTGATCCCATTTATATAAAATGTTCAGAATAGGCAAATCCATAGAGAAAGATGAGTAGTTGCCTAAGGCCGGGGTGAGGGGAAATGGGGGCTGACTAGTAATGGGTATGGGGTTTTTTATGGAGGTGATGAAAATGTCCTAAAATTGATTGTTGTCATGGTTGCACAGTTCTGTGAATACAGTAAAAACTATTGAATTTTACACATTAAGTGGGTGAATTGTATAGTATGTGAGTTATACTTCAACGAAGCTGTTAAAAGAGCCAATAGGAGCTTTTCTGAGATTCCAGTATCATTGTCTTGAAACCTCATGCTGTTCCTGGACCACGGAAAGCTATAATTAAAAAGGAAAGTGGTGTGCTCTACACCATACAAGGTAATTATTATCTATAAGCTACAGAGAAAAAGCCAATAAAAAATCCAATTAATCAAACCGAAGCTTCTGAAGTATATGTAAATGTAAGTAAATCAATAACTACTGAGTCAAATAGTTTTAAATATAAATCTATATCTAATTTTTTTTCAAGTATAAATAACACCCTCTTTGCTAAAAAAGTAAGCTCCTGGTATTAAAGTGGGTGGTATTTTACTTAAATGATGGTTAAATAAATTCAGCCAATCTACCTTCCTGATTGCTTAATTCTAAAGTTTTCAAAAGACTGATAGCATAGTTTTTAGCTTAATAAAAGTTTGAAAGTCTAGGGTATTGTCAAAGGCAGTAAACCAGAAATTAGGACAACTGGGCGCTAGGACACTCAGGCCTCTTACTAGTTACCTAGTGTTGTCACCTAGGTAACTCACACACTTTTTGAGTCTGTTTCCTCATTTATAAAATGGGGACAATAATATTGAGACTGCCTACCTTATAGGTTATGGAAGGATCAAATGAGCTAGTATGTGAAGATACTTCAAACGAGTTAAAGCACCATGCAAATGTATGATACTTGTTATCATTAAGCTAGATGCCATCTAGTTAAACTTGGTTTCCATGATAATGGTTAAAAGGTAGCACTCCGCCACGAGTTTCCTCTCCTTGGTGCCTATAATGCCATTTGTATTCACAGTGAACTCTATAAGCTTGTTCTGAAGTCATCAGAATATGTGGCTATCAGTTTAATATCTTCAAGAACATTGTTCCTAGAAATATTGCTGCAAATGCCCCAAAGCCCTCTTCCAAATATGAAAACAGGCTTATAGGTTAAAACTGGGCACGCGATCATTCAAGAGATGAGGACTGGTAATAACACTGCCATCTTATCAGAAAAGGCTAAAAAGGGACCTCTGATCTCAAGCTATAAGATGTTTGGTACACATCACATTTTGTCAACCAAATAAAGAAAATGAAGTTTAATTTCCCAAAATTTTATTAAAAATGGACTCTGTCATCAGATATCTTACTGCAAAGATGAAATCTCAAAACAGAGCAGTAAAGTTTACTGTAATAACAAGCTTTAAACAAATATAAATTCTCTTTGCGGACCTTGAACTCCAGAGGGGTTTTTGTTTTTTTAATTAAAAAAAGGTGTTTTCTTTATCCATGAGTCATGGACAAACATTTTCCCACAAGAATTTCTATTCTTTGAAATAACTTTAAAGTTGTTAAGGTAAGTGGGGAAGAGGGGGTGGGGTTGAGAAGCGGAAGAATGGGTACTTATATAAGTCTTTGAAAAATTAGAAGAGCGATTCCAAGTCCGTTTCTTAAAATCTTTATTACTTGTTATTCTTTTGATGTAAAAATTGTCATTTTTTTCCCAAAAGCCTTGTCTTTAATGTGTACCTTAAAAGGATTGAAATAACTCTACCCAATCAACCATAATAGTTCCATGGCAGATACAAAGCTAAAATTAAAAGGAAACTTTCAGATATATTCTATAACATACATTTGGTTATAGCTACCTTAACTGGACATTTTTTAGATCAAATTTCTCCAAAACAGCACTTTTGATTTGAGAAAGTACTGAGGTAAATGTCTAGGAGCAGAATATGTCTATGTGGCACTCCTTTCCAATTGAAAAAAACTGATAGTTAACAAAACTGAACATGACAAAAATACCATAAATACAGTACCAGTTCATTAACACTTCCCTAGCAAGCTTCCCCCTGGCATTTTTGCATATACATAGGAGTCAGTCTTGGAGGGCAACGGGGGCTTTATAGCACTACTTCCTTTGTTGTTTAGCTCCACAAGAGCTGAACAGATGTGTGTCCAATGGTATAGGCATTCAATGGTCATATTACCAAATTCCCATACTTCAATTCGAGAATGATCTGCACCAAGGGAAAAAAAAAAGGTTAGTGTGAATATTTTTGTGCTTTTATTATTAAAAGATAAGTGTCAGTATTATGACAAAATTCATTAGATGTATTTTGAGTGAAATCCATAGCAGAATCTCATTTAAATATGTAATTTCATGAAAGCAGGTAGATAAATTTTGGTGTATTCATAAAATGGAGTACTACACAGCATTTAGCAATTAAAGAGCTAGAGCTACATATATCATTGAGGATAAATCTCAACAACATATTGTTGAGCATAAAAAGTAAGTTGTAGAACAATATATTCTTTGGGATACAATCAAAAAACAATTTAAAAGCTTGCAAAATAATAGTATATTATTTATGGATTTATAAGCATATAATAAAAGTAAGAAACCATGCAAGAAAATAATGAACACTGAAATTAGTAATAGTATCTCTAGGTAGGAAGAAAAGAAAATGGGATCAGGCAGGGTCAGAAAGTCTTAACTCCTCCTATAATGTTTTATTTCTTTAGAAAAGTCAGACTCAAACATGTATAATGTTAAGGCTGGATATAGAATATGGCTCTGTAATGACTATACTGGTGTTAGTCTCTAACTTCTATGTTTGAAGATTTTGCTAATTAAAAATTATTTTAAAATCTATAATCACTGCACAGCAGTGTTATGCTTCATTTGTTAAACTGCAAACTATTCAACTGCCATTTCAAAAGTTGCTTTTTCCCAGGAGTCAATGACTAATATTCAGATAGAATGGTCCAATGGAAAGATGATATACTTTAGAGTCGAAAAGATCTGGATTCCAATCTTGGCTCTACCCCAACTAGTTTTGTGGCCTTGAGCAGGTCACTTAATTGCTCTGAGCCTGATTCTTCTTCCCAAAAAACAGGGATAATACCTCAGAATTGTTTCCTCAGAGGATTAATGAGGAAAGATATGCAAAAATTTGTCACAGAGTAGTTGCTCAAAAAAAATATCCTTTTTCCAGGTGACTCCCACCCTCAGGTCTATGTTTTATTCATTTTTGTTACTTCTAATGTGGAGTCTAACCCAATAAATGTTTACTGATTTGAGTTGAATAAACCATTAAATGATACTTTTAACTGAATAAGAGGTTTTAAACATCATCCTACATCCAGTAGATTAACAAGAGTGGCAATTATGTCACTCATGGCTGTCTATTAGAAGAAAAACAACATATTTTACTTCCCTATCTTCTGTCAACATGAAAGAAAAAGTTCTCTGAATTAGATTTAGTCTTTCTATGATTTTGAAGGTATCACTACCACAAAAGGTATTACATGAGATAGGAAAGGCACATAAAATGTGGAAAACATTTTTTATTTGAGGCTAAGTTTAAAACATGTGGGTACAATTTTCTAAAATTCTCTTTTAACACAGACACTGACTTCTCTCAATTGTTAAGTACTCAATATATGTTGAATTGAGATAACATTAAATTATGGGATAACTTAATTAAGCTTTAAAGATACTAACAGTCTTTTCAGATTATAGCCTAGTAACATTAGTGACAATTATAAATAAAGACAAAAAGTGATGCTAGTCCTGACAGCACATTAAAGATACCCGAGTCATCTCATGCTATGGGCAATACTAGACCAGTCAACATACATACTTAAAATATTGAGGTGCATGTGTTATAATTGATTTCTTTTCACATTAATTGGCTTCCTGGAACCATCACAAGATAATGCTATAGGCTGCAAAGACTACTTTGATTATCTTCACGTTTCAGCGTTATGAAACTAAATAAAAGTTCACCTGAGAACACTCCTAAAACCAGCCCTAACTAATTTTCTGACATAGAACAGCTCCACTGCCCTCCACAGTTTTTATTCTGTCCTTCCCAAATCCCCATTAAGAGCTCTGGTTCATTGACACCTGCCGCAGTGTTCTTATCTGAACGTACAAATGAATAGACCCCTATCTGCAGTCATTATTAAACTAGACAGCCATCTCCACAGTGACTCAAGGACGTGAGGATAGGGAGCGAAGTCGCTCCCTTTCACAAGCCCCTGTTACTTATTTCCTGTCTGATTGTTACCGGGGACAGAAGCTCTGAGCCTGTCTGGGCGGTGGTTCTTGTTTGCCTGCCCTTTCCGTTAAGAGATTGACGCGTTAACAACTGGCTGCAAGTATTATTCTAAAGAAGCCTATTGGGTTCCCATTAACAATGGTTGGGTGCGACTGTCCTCTTGTGGTGGATTGATGCCAGGATTTTGCAGCTTGGCAGACGACAGAGGCAATTTGCACAGATTCAGTAATTTTTTCAAGCGGATACGTATATCACTTTCTTTTCTAACTATAAGAAATTATGATCTTTTGCTTTGCCTTGGTAAACGGTATAGTAAATTATTTGAAGACATCTGAGCTAAAAGAATTGCTGGATCAAACTTTGAATCTTTATGAAACTTAATTCAGAAACATTTTACGGTATTTTTGTAGATCTAGTTTAATCAGGCTTAATTACATAAGGAATTCATTTTGCTGAATACATTGGGATATTATAGGATATTTATAATTAAAACTCCATTTATGGATCTGTGCTTTAGCACTAGATTAAGTTCAATCCTTTGGGAATTACACACAATTAGAAGGATGGGCAAAGCAAAAAAGAATGAAGTACTTAAGCTTCAAGTTGAAAAGTTAAAATGTAACTACTACTTTCAACTAACCAAGATCAGCAGTATTTCTTGAATTCTCCTCTCCTTATCATTAAAATTTCAGTTCTCTTATTTCTATTGTTTCACATACCCTGTCACCTCTTAACAATACTGACACATGCAATGAGCTGAAGGTCCATGCAGCTTTATATATTTTAAAGGATATGTGTTTATATTTCAATCAGTTTTTATGTAGGCAGGAGAACTTATATTTGCCATGGCAGCTGGGCGTTGAATATATGATTGTAATGTAATGTGGCTCCAAAGATACTGTAGATTGCTGCTTCCAGCTTATCAGGAAAAAATTCAGTGTTAAATAGAAAGGTAAAAACACATTTTTTCTTGAGTTATCAAAGCTTGGGTGGAAGTTCGTCTTACACCGTACATTTGAGTTCTTGCAGGTATATTAATTTCATTCCTAATGTAAGCATAATTTCTGCACAATACTGCATTGTACTGGCTTATTTCATGACATAGTTATAAATCAAATTATGTGAGAATTGAAATCAATGCAATTTATCTTTACAAAAATTCCTCATTTAATGTAGTAGCCTCCAAAGTTTTTATTATGTACCTCTATCAGTAACCTGTTGAACATGAGCCCCTACGCATGTATATTCATATCTAAATTATTTACTTTGAATCATTTTTAAAGAAAAAGTAGAAATTGGACAATGAAGGGGTAAAATCATTATAAATAGAAGTCCTAGTATATTTTTCTTGTATCCCAAAGGTACAGGTATAAGTTGTTTGCCCCTTTTGTTTGCTCCTTTTTGTGTGGAGTTTAGTGAGGTAAACTTGCAGGGGCCTCAGTACTGAGCACACACATCCATAGGCCCCCTGTTCTCACTGTGGTACTCTTCTCCTCGGCTGTGTCTGTGTCCTCTTGCCCAGAGACTTTGTATGTTACCCTCTCCAAGGGATAAATTCCTAGAGTTCAGGAAGGTAAGCTGACCAGTGGTGTGATGTAGAGATAAGATACAGATATCAAAACACTAAAGCAGACAGAAAGAGGAGAAACCACAGGGAAAAGAAAACTTCAAAAAAGAAATTATCATTAATACCCAGAGAGATGACGTTGCAGTCATGAAACATGAGCAAGATATTGCATGGAGCAAATATTCAGAGGACAACAACAAAACCTCTTAGACATTAAAACATGTAGAAACAATTTAATAGGATTAGAAAAGAAGGTTGAGAGAATGTCTCAGGATGTGAAGCGTAAGGACAAAAAGATGAGAAATGGAGAGAAAAGATAGGGATTTTGGAGACTAAATCTAGAAGATCCAATGTCTGTATAATAGGAGTTCCAAAAAGGGAACACAGGACAGGAAGGACAGGGCCACCACCAACCTCCAGGTCACCCTTTGAGTAAAAAATGAGGAAAGGACATCTACTATGGATGAATGCATTCTGCGAGCACAGAGCTTTGTAAACAGAAAAAGATGTCCCCTCCAATCAGACATAGCCTTGAGCTAAGGCACAGAGTTTAGTGAATGGAATCCTGGTTAGATCTCATCTCCTATTCACCTCCTCAGCAGGGCCCCTTTGTTCAGCGCATGAACTATACAGTTGTTAAGCAGCAGCTATAATGCCATGGAGGAAGTCATATGGACTTGAGGATCTCAGTTTCACAGCTGAAAGTCCCAGTGAGTGCTCAGATCAATGGATGAAGACAGGTCCATATCAAGGCGTATCACTAGGACATTTCACAACCTAGGCGATAAAGGGGTGGCTCTCCAGCTTCTGGAGAGAAACCAAAACCAAAAGGTCACGTGCACAGAATCAGTAATCAGAAAGGTTTCAGATTTCTTCTCAACAGAAATCTTTGAAGTTCCCAAGTTTTTTGGACAATGAAACTGTTTCCTCAAGAACTTAAACATAGAGTTTCCATATTCCACTCCTAGTTATATACTCAAGAGAACTGAAAACATGCTCTTAAAAAGACCTGTAAACAAATGTTCAGAACAGCATTATATACAACAGCAAAAAAGTAGAAAAATCCCATATATCCTTCAACTGATAAATGGATAAATTAAATGCAGTATGTCCATATAATAGAATATTACTCAGCCATTAAGAGAAATGAAGTTCTGATACATGCTAGAACATACCTGAACCTTGAAACATTATGCTAAGTGAAAGAAGCCAGATACAAAGGCTATCTATTATGTGATTCCATTTATATGAAGCGTCCAGAATAAGTAAATCTATCAGTCAGGAAATAGATGAATGATTGCCAGGGGGCGGGTGGGGAGGGGCGAGCAAGAGGGACTGATGATCTGTGCTGGGGGTGATGAGGATGTTCTGAAATTAGGTAGTGGTGATGGATGTGCAGCCTGGTGAGTATACTGAAATCCACTGAATCACACACTTTATAAAATGGTGAAGTGCATGGTTTGTGAATTTTAACTAGATTTCTAAAGACAATGGAGCAGTATCTTCAAAATTATATTCCCTGGCAAACTGAAAATCAAGTACAAATTTAACATTCATGTTCTTTCTCAGAAAACTACTGGAAATAGGCTACCTCAAAACAAGGGAATGAACCAAGAAAGAATGAACCGAGAGAATGCCGGAGTAAATTCCTATGACTGTGGCAAAATGAATCTCAGGAAAGCAGCTGAGTAGTGGATCTAGGGGGAAGACCCCAGACATAAAGACAATCAAGATCGCTAGAAGGGATGGCTTCAAGAAGAAAGAAATTGGAACTAAAAAAAAATTACCTGCTAGAACTGACCTTTTGGGAAATTATATGGAGAGACAAATGGAAGGGGTAGGAATGAAAGAAGTACAAACAGAACTAAGCAATTATTTAAAACAAAAGACAATTATTTACTTTAGGAAAAACAAAGTGAAAAAGGAGCAATTAAAATATACTACAGTGTTCAGCTGTGGGTAATATTTGCATAGGCAAAATCGTGTAAACATTGAATTTTGATTTAACCCCCAGTGATGTAATTACAGTGGAAGGATAGAGTATAAAGTAAGAGAATGCTGGTCTAACAGAAGTAAACTTTCATCTACAATAAGAGGAAATCAACTGAAAGATTTGAAATCGATGAATCCCAAAATAGCGATATTCCATAATACATAGTGTGCAAATGGCAGAAGAAACAGTCAAAAGAGTTAAGAAGCATTGCTTCTGGTGAGGGGATCTGGGGAGAGTAAAGGAGGGAAGGGGAATGAGCTAGTGACTCTCTTTTTGTTAGAAGGCTTTTTGTTCTATTTGACTTTTTAAAGTACTTTAATAAAAATAAACTTTTTATAATCCTTGTGAGATAAAAGATTGTTTTAACATCCACTATAATGAAAAAAATATGAGTGTCAAGGGAACTTGAAAAATAGATTTGCCTTAAATAGAAAAATATTCTCATTGAACTGATTTTTAACAGCCTTTATCAGATATCAAAACAGCAGTGATGTTACCTAGATAAATAAAACCATATTTAGCTGTTTCTCTTAATTCAATAACTACTATTGGGAACTTTAAAACTTAAAATCAAAAGAAGGGATAAAGAACAAAGAGAATTGCTGATTTGATCTTTTTTCTTTCTTTTTTCCCCTGGATAACTTGAACTAAAAGTGGAAGGGATCTGCGGGCATGGGAAATGGGCCAACTATCCAGCCCTCACCTCTTTGCTCAGCCCCCAAATAGTCTCCCAAACAGTGGATGAGTGAGTACTTGTCTAATATCTTAACCAGAAGGACCCTTTAAAAGGTTCTTGCCAGGACAAAAAGAATTCTATTCTAAAACTGAATGGATGTTTCCTTCCCTAAAGCCTGAAATCTGTGAGCAACTCATAAGTGACACGCTCTAGGTTCTCTTACACGCAGGTCTACCCATGATGGCGGCTCTTTTCCTACAAGTGGGAGACAGCAAAACCCAGAAGAGACCACCGCCCAAGAATATTAGGTCCAAAAACGTGATAGAGAATGGTCATGGAATCAAGCCTGTGGCAATAGATAGTCCCAGTTAAAAGGACAAAACAGTGTTCTTGGTGTCCTGTCTGCTTCACTTTGGTTCATTTAAAAGAACAAGGCCCATTCTCATCGTTGCAGATTCAGTTCAGTGCTTATTCACGTTTGTTATTTCTGGACAACTGACAGTATCTTGTGACGGTTTTCCTATCTGGTCTTCAGCCGTGCCGTGGCGGGTGAGGGAAAGCGTCTCATCCCTGATTCGAGATGGACCGGGATGGAGCAGCGCTCACTAGCCACTACGTGATGACAGAAGCACGCAGGGAAAGATCTCCCAGGGAAGGCGCATCCTGAGGGGCAAGAGTTCATCGGGGCCGTGAGCCTGGCAGGCCTTTCCCCGACGGCGGGGCGCTTCCCTCCATTGCCATCCGTGGAGGATCATGGTGGTGTTTTACTGAGGAGGCTGGTGGCTTCCTTCACAGCTGATGATAGCCCTGAGGTTCTGGCCGCCTCGGCAGAGGAGGAGCTTGAGGCTCTTGCAGAAGCGGGGACCCCTGACACCGCAGAGACCGGCGCCCGAGAACTTACAGACCCTTGGATTTAGCTGTGAGGAGGAAGCATGGCTACTGGGCAGCAATACAGACTCCAGCCAGGAACGTGATTCTGGCCACACTTGCAGTGGGAGGCAGCTCTTCCTGCCTCAAGATCTGAGAACATTTCCTGGTAGACAACATCTATCTAGACCCTCTGGGAGGGGGACATAGGACAGGTACAGGGCGCCCTGCTGAAGCTGCAGGCAAGGCTGGCACAGAGGTTCAAAGTGAAGTGGGGAGAACAGATCCTTGAGCAGGTGGTTAGGTCATGGGAGGCCACCCACTGGGAGTGCTTCAGGCAAGGTGACAGAGGGCAGCAGACTACCCATGTGCCCCTGCATGCATATCTGTCTGGGAGAGGCCTGCAGTCACTGGGTTGCCAACTGGGAAGTATGTCTGCAACATTCACATGCAATGGCATGTCTGCCAAACAGGGCTTCCCCCATGCTTCACAGATGAATGCCTCAAGCTAAAGGTGGGACACAGCTGCCTACAATTCCACCAGAATATAAAATACTCCTTTTTAGCAATGCAAATCAAAACCACAGTGATATACCACATCATATCTGTTAGAATGGCTATTATCAAAAAGATAATAAATAACAAGGGTTGGTAAAGAAAGTGGAGAAAAGAGAACCTTTATGCACTGTTGGTGGGAATGTAAATTGGTGCAGCCACCATGGAAAATAGTGTGGAGCTTCCTCAAGACATTAAAAATAGAACTACCATATGATCCAGCAATTCCACTTTGGGGTATATATCCAAAGGAAATGAAATTGCTATTTCAAAGAGATATCTGTGCCCACATGTTCATTGCAGCATTATTTACAATAGCCAAGACAGGGACACAATTTAAGTGTTCATCGACAGATAAATTGGTAAATATGAAAAAATATATAAATAACAAAGTATAAAAGAAGGAAATCCTGCCATTTGTAACAACTTGGATAGACCTTGAGGGCATTATGCTAAGTGCAATAAGTCAGACAGAGCAAGACAAATGCTGTATGATTTCACATGTGGAATCTAAAAAAACTGAACTCATAGAAACAGAAACAAAGTGGTGGGCGCCAGAGGTAGGGGTTGGCGGGTGGGGGAATTGAATGAAGGTGGTTGAAATATACAAACTTCGAGCTATAGGATAAATAAATCCTGGGGGTGTAATATATAGCCTTGTGAGTATAGTTAATAACATTGTGTTGTATTGAAGTTGCTAAGAGAGATCTAAAAAGTTCTCATTCACAAGAAAAATACTTTGTAACTATATGAGGGGAGGGATGTAAACGAAACCCACTGTGATCATTTTGCAGATACTCACACATCAAATCATTATGTTGAATAGCCTAAACTAATACCTTGTTATATGTCATTAGGTCTCAGTAAAACCAGGAAAAAATAAAAAATGAAGTGTACCTTTTCTAAACGTTAAAAAACCCTACTCCTCTCTAGAACTAGGATGCGGTGGGGTTAGAGTTGACAGTAGAAGATCTAAGAAAGTGTGGTTACATCATTTGCCCTAATTCTATCTTCTTAGCAAAATGATTAGTTTGGAATGCTTAGTGCGTTAGGAGCTAAGCTAACAGTCCCTTCCATTTCTGGGAAGAACCAACTGATATTACTGGTGGCATTTCACGCTGGGATGGCATCACCGAGTAGGGGCCTTAGTTAGCACTGCAAGAAGGTCAAGGTCAACTCTGAGCAACAGACTGCCCTGTGAGAAGACTCCTCTCTTTCTGGCACAAACAGAAATGTGCCCCCAAAGAGTTCCCTTCCTTTCCCCAAATGGGGAGCTTAGAATTTCCTATTCTATATTTGGAATCATATAATAGTATACAATTGCATCTGAAGGAGAGAGGGTTGGACTTTTCTGATTGTTGCAGAGAAAAGGTTTGGTGGTGGTGGTAGGGGAGCCTGGGGGTTAGTGGCTTCTAGATGAGTCCAGTTCTATTAACTGTAGTGTGAATTCTTGCCACCCGAGGACACTGTTGGAAAAGAGAGAGTGGCAGAGTGCATTGGCAATGAAGGCTGCTCAGGAATCAGCCAAGCACATTTCCAACTGGGGGCAAGCAGAGGAAAGAGAAATTTGCATGTTTTCTGAAAGAAAGGAGCTGGATATAAAAATAGGAGGTGGTTCTGATAGGCAAACCGGGGGTGGAACCTGAAGAGATTCCCTTGAAGCATCGATACAATGCCACAGAAATCGCCTTTGCCTGGGGATCGGCTAATTAAGAGCTGAGAGCCAACTCCTGGCCACACCTGCAAAGTGGAAAGTGGAGGGGCCCGGTGCTCAGCCTCAGCTCCCATCCGACAGAGGGATGGGACTGGACACTGGGGGCGCTGCCCGAGGAAGGGAGCATCTGTCTGAGAGGACACAGGTGACCCTGGCGGCGGGGCCCGGCTCTAGGCCAAGGGGCCGGCACTTTGGCAGGCAGCACAGTAGGGCCTGCGTGGGGCCTCCGGGAGAATGTCAAGCAGACAAGCTGGTCACACGTGGTGGGGGACGGCGACGCGGCTCATGGCAGGGACTGAATCTACCCCAAAGGGAAGAGCAGCGGCAGAGCACTGACAGCGACAACATTTCTTCCGGCTTTATAAGTCCTTGGTGAACAGTGAACAAGCATAGATAAGCAGGCAGTAAATAAGTATTCATTTTTGTCGCTGCTGTTATTGTTTCCCTGGAATGGCACCTTAAGTTCTGCCTGTAAGACCTACGATGCAGGGTCTCCCGTGAATCATCTCAGCGCCGCGAGGCTGCCGTGGAAACCATTCCAGACAGGAATTCTGACCCTCACTCACACCACACACGGTCCGCATCGGCTCGTGCTGACTTACTGGAGTCTGGGGGCTCCACCACTCTCCAGCACTCCCACACTTCTGGGAGGGTCCTGCCTTCCTAAGCCAGGAGATCTCTGCTCACCCAGAGGTCTCGCCCGCTGCCCTGCGCTTCCGCTGTGCTACCTGCTCCACTGCCACCAAGACCCTGGAGAGTGTGGGTGTCTTCCTCTGGGTTGCTTTTCTCTTCCTCTTGTCCCAGGAGTCTCTCTGGTTCTGAGCCTCTAAACTTAATAATACTTGTACCACAGGAGCCCAGAGGAGGAAAGGGAGGAGAGGGGCAGGTTTAGTAATTTCTACAGAGCCATTTTCCCAATTAATGATTAGCTTTCTATAAATCACAAAAAAGAAACAAACTTTAAATATATTCCTTAACGGGCCCATTTATATAAATGGCCGGAGGTCTGTGTTGGGATGATACTGGGGAGGGATGTGTGCTTGCATGGATACATTCACTCTTACATGTGGTTAGTTCCTGCGGCCAAAGAGGTCGGTATCTTCTCCAGCCTGGATGCCTCACTGCTCTCAATTCCTGCTGATTCTACTCCTCCAGAACATCTAGATTACTAGCCTATAAAGCCTCATATCTATTATTTTGAGATCTTCATTGAAACCAAAGATAATAAGAGCCTTTTTGCTTCATATACTTGTTTCCTATCCTCACTGCAGCCCCTACTCACTTCTGTTTTTTAATGACTAGTGCACATTTTGGAATAATGCAGTAAGTAGGCGATAGACGTGCTTCTGAATTCTCATATATGTGGCATAGACATCTTAGGGAATGCAGTAGACAATAGACAATGTCCTTCCTTTCAGAAGACTATAACTAGAACTGTTTTTCCTAAAAATAGAATTTATGAGTCACTTGCTTATATTTACTGTAATAAAAATACCTGAATTGCAACTATGTTTTATTGTTGTTAGTATAGACTTAGACCATAAGTAAGGCGAAATTTACCTTTGATATATTGATCAATGAGCTGTAAGTTAACTTTCACATGCTTAGCAGTTGGATCAAAGGTACAAATATTCTCGACTAAGTGTCTGTCAACATACTGTGAACACAGAAAAAAGGTTATGGGAGCACCAGCAAGTGGAAGAAAGTGCCCAATTCACCAGTTGACATAAGTCCATTTATATACATTTTAAAACAGGCAAACCCAATCTATGGTGTTAGAGGTCAGGATTCTGACCCCCCTTGGCGTGAGTGTGTGGGTGAGAGGTTAAGGAAGAGGGCCCAAGGGGGGCTTTGGGGACACCACTGACGTTCTGTTCCCTGATCTAAGTGCTGGTGATGAGTGTTCATTGTGTAAAAATTCTTGCATTTGTACACTTACAATTTGTGTATGATCTGTATACCTAGACTTATGTGGGTTAGACATCAATCTAGTAACCACAATGTTGCTCATGTAATTGTATATTAATGATAACAACAACAAAAAAAAGAGTACTTAAAAAAAACTTACCAGTTTACACACATCCCAATTTCCTAAGTCACTGGATAATTCCAACTCTGGATGAATGAACAAGATAACCCCCATCAGAATGTCATGTACTAGCTTTGTGTTGGCTTTCAACTCCTGGGACTTGTCTGCGGGAGATTTTGACTCTGCTGTAGGATTATGATCATAGAGCAAAAGTGATACAAAGTCCATGGAGGTAAGCAGTTGGAGGCTTTCCTGCAGCTCTTGAAGCATGATTCGGTAGAAGAGAATTCCTGCCCTCTGGACTTCTCCTACTTTTTCAAGCTCTGGAATAACAGAATGACATCCCACATTGCTGTTCAGTGCATACATTACTTTTCCATAGGATTCTGAGCATAATATAGTAAACCTTTTTTTTTTTCAGTAAAAAGAAGACTATATCCTATCAATCCTAGTCTCTCTAGTCATGAGATCAGAAGGCAGAAATAGAATCACACCTGCTGAAGCTCAAAGAAAGGGGCTTCAAGGAAAGGTGAGAGCTTGGGTCTTGGAGTTAGACCCTAATCTGAATACCTACTTTCCCCCAGATTAGTTTTGTTGTCTCTCTGAACCTCCTTCTCCTTTTCTTTAAGAATAGGGCTGATCCCTACTTCCCTGGTGCGCAGTGGGCATTAAATTGGATGAGAGATGTAAAAGTGCTTAGTCCCAGGCCTTACACATAGTGGATTCCCAAAAGATGTGTTTTTCCTCTTGTCCCACCCCATGTAATAGCTAGAAACCTTTCAGCTTAATCACACACAGTGTTACTCTTCTGATTCTACTCACGCCATCTCTCTACATAAGCCAAGGGTTTCCATGATGCCTTCTTTCCACCCTTCTGCCTGGACTGGCATTGTGCTAAGAGTAGCCTGGCAGATGTGGGCTCACAAGGACCGAAGGCTGACCTTGGCTCTGCCATTTGTTTGCCAGGGGCCTTTACTTTGATGAGCTTTGGCTTCTTTATGGGTAAAATGAGATGTTCCAATGAGTTGATGCTGTGTTACGTAGTGGGAAGTGCAAATCCAGCCCTCAACACTTGTTAACTGTGTGATTTGGTGCAAGTTGTTTTGTTTCTCTGAACTTTTACTTCCCTCACTGGAAAATGAGGTATCACCATTCACCTCATAGAGTTGTGGTCAGGACTAATTGAAATAACATCTTTAAAGTGCTTGATACATGAAGGGCAGTTAATAAATGCTACTTCTATATTGCCTTTATGAGTACTTCCAGTTCTAAACCATATGATTTTAGCAAAGAAAAAGTGATTCCTTACCCTTTGCATTAATTTATAGACCGTACTCAGCCCAGACTGCATGAAGGAATTCCTTTCATGTGGAAAGATCTGTATGTTGCAACAACTCTAGAAATGCATCTTTCATTGCATTGTCTGTGATTCCCCAGAACTTATTAAACCCATGAAACCAGACTGTTGCCATATTCACAATACCTAAGGCAAGGTTTTTCTTTATTTCTCCAGATAATTCTCCCAGTATTTCATAGCAAGCGGCTTGGATCACTTTCATCATTTTCTGTAGATCTTTAAGTTCTCGATACAACAACATCCTCCTCCTGCCAATGTTAAAATCGAGAACTCCCAGAGCCTCTCCTGTTCTTTCACGAAGTGGAATTACTATGTGGTTTTCTCCATAGACAGAGGCCAAAGCAACTTCTGAACTGTCTGTACACTTAAAGAGGAAATCTCTGAAACCCAAACCAAAGAAGCATTAGGATATAAAACAGCCGCCCTTTTATATAACCTTCCACCCAAACATATTGAACCACTCTTTGGTATCAGCTACACTCCACCTCACCAGTCATGGTTGTCGTTTCTTCTCCCAGGACTACTCCACCCCCGGATTTCACGGGGCCCTCCCTCTGCTCCCCATCGGGAAGCCTGCCCTGCCCCCGCACTAAAGCAGCAGCATGTCATCCCTCCCTATCATGACATTCTGCTTTATTGTCTTTACTAATACTTATCTGAAGGTATTCATTTTTCTGTTTATGTATTGTCCAGTAAGTATTGGTTGAATGCCTGAGGGAACAACAAATGTGTTAGGTCAGCTTCCCTAGAAGCAGAGCCTGAGACTGGGATGTTTATGCAAATGGTTTACCAAGCGAGGACTCCCAGGAAGACACGGGTAAGGGTCTGAGGAAAGCAGGATGGGGAAGGAGGAGAAACCCAGTAAGACTGTGATTTCGGGTGAAGTCTAATGTCAGCCTGATCCAAAGGGGAGCTCTGGAAGGCAGATTGTGCCCCAAGAATCTGCCCCACCTCGAGGCAGGGTCTTTTATCAGTCATTGGCTCTCATCTGCCCTGGGTGAGTGTTGGTGGAGAGGGTGTTTACAAAACTTTCAGGCATCTCCTGGTGAGGAGCGCCCATTGCTCAAGGGCACTCTTCAGAGAAAGCTAAGCTGAGTCTCTAGCCTCAGAGCCTGAGGCAGCGGGCAAAAGACATTTTGGGGATCTGGGCATGGTATCGAGCGCATCTGCTGCAGAGAGGGACCTGAGATTTTCACAGAAACGCACTGGCCACTTCTTTCTCTAGTGAGATACGGACATATCTCTTTTTATCTCTTTCCTCCTTCTCCATCTACATTCATACTGAAATATCTTTCTTTTGAGGCAAAGACATATGTAAAACTCTTCACTAGCACAAGGAATAGTTACATGGAAAAGAGCTTAAAATGGAACGAACTCAAATGTGATTCATGCAGGTGCTTAAATGTCAAGTCAGCCTACTAGTATGAGACGGGTTACCGCCTACTCACCTACACCGACCTCTAGAAGGGGCAGTGGTTTCTTTTGAAATAGGTATGTCCTCAGTGAAGCTCTGTTTGGCATCCATCCACAGTGTAATAGTGTTACTTGCATTCCAGAGGTGAGAGGCACTCAGAGTGATCTAGAACTGGGTACTTATCAAAGACCACATTCTCTGCCTCCTCCCCACCTTTGCCCCAGTCTTTCTTCTTTTAGTAAAGAATACATATTCACAGGCTAGCTATCATTAAGATGATGAGCTCTGATAACTGATGTGGATGTATTTTTCGTAATCATGATGGGCTTTTGTTGAATTCCATGTTTACAAGAAAATCATAGAAAATAAAACACTATTGTGCTTTAAAACATGCAATTTCAATATAAACTACCAATGAAATCAGTTTTTAAAAGGACCTGTGGAGGAAAAGCATTAACATGTCCCATGCAGGCAAAAATTTTCCTTTAAAATCCAATCAGAATGAGTCAGTACATATTAATAAGAGGCAAAAGCTGTGTCTCTCAGATCTAACATCACAGCAGGGGGTATGTTCTGCAGTCAATCTAAACAGACAGGAAGATGCATCTCATACCTGAAGATACACGTCTTCCTGCAGTTGGTACGGGGATTCCTGTAGATTTCCGTCAGACCCAGGTGGCCTGTGGCCATCATATTACGTAAGACATAGTCTGAATCCTTGAGAAGGGGAAGAGATTTCATCAAAGAGAGGAATAATTAGATCTCATATTCTCATTAAAGCTTTTGGGGACAGAAAAAAGGGAAAAAATTAGAAAAGTTTAGATGACCTCTAGCTTTAAGTACAGTGATATTTTACTTAAGTCAGTACCATTAAGGAATGAGGTGTTTCATAGGAGGAAAATTTCAAATCCAAGATTCTTTTAGTGTACAAACTTTGTTTTTATCATGGTGATAAAATTGTGCTTGTTATTTTTCTCATGTTAGAAGTGCATCGTAGAACATTTAGAAAGTACAGAAAAGCCCCCCCCCCAAATTAATACAATAAAAAAAAAATCTCCAGAGTGGTCTTTTTCTTCACCACTTCACCCAAACCTGTTCTTGTCAAGGTTACTAGCGGTCCTCTCACTGTCAAATCCATTGGTCAATCCCTAATCCTCACCTTCCTTGACCTTTCAGCAGCATCTGATGCAGTGAACATCTCCTTTCTTGACACACTTTCCTCTCCTGACTTTTGAGACCTACTCGCTGCTGGTTTTCCTCTTATTTCACTAAACACTCTTCTCATACTTCTTGCTGCTTTGCCTCCCTCATCTCTAAGAGGTTTTTAAACTGTAGGTCATAAATTACCTATGGGTTGTGAAAATATTTTAATGCCTTATTGAGGTATAGTTGATATTTTTTAAAACTGCACATGTTTAATGTATATGCTTTGATGAATTTGGACTAATGAATCTTGACCAACATCTTTTTTTTTTGACAGAGACTACTTTATTCATAAGAAAATGATATTAACATACCCTATAAAATGCACTGAACTGTAGGAAGGACAAATTCAATAGGAAGAAGTAAAGAGGGGTTTTTACGCTCTCCTTTAAAAAAAGTCTTCGGTTAAAAGGGAGACTAATAACAGGATGCAGAGGGGCTACATGATGAGTGGTGCTTAGAAGAGCAACTGCTTTGTAAAGTGAGACTTTCTCTTGCCTCTATACTATATGTCCCTCGAGTGTTCTACCAAACTCTTCAGATGAAAAGTATTTTCATTGTATTTAGTGAGTTATAAAGATTATCTCACAGTAGACAAGTAATGACTCTATAGCATTTTACTATGCTGATAGTGACTGTAATGGGTGGGGGTAGGATAACGATTTGTTATCAATTATTTCATTGATCATAACCACAATGCTGTTCATGTGAAACCTTCATAAGATTGTGTATCGATGATAGTTTAATTTAAAAAAAGATTATCTCACATTGGCATTGGGCATCTAGCTTCTTTCCTAATTTATTTCTTCCAAGGTTTGTTATTTGGTGTTACACATACTAGATGGATGTGATTTTTTGGCATCTCACTGTGACTGTGTTTCTAGGTTTATACCTTTAGCCAATACTAAATAATTCCTCTCTTGTTTCCCCCTCACAAACTGTGTAAATTTGACCACTTTTGCTGTTGGACCAGAAGTATAATATACGGAAAAACAAGGGTTTTATAATAGTGTGCCTGAAAGCCTGTTTTTCTTTTAATTTTACCTGGACCGAGAAACTACAAGTTCAGCAAGTGCCTCAGCAACTGTTCAATACCAAGATAACTACTCTTGGTTAAAATTTCCTAGGAAACCCTTCAGAGAAAGAGCTGCAGTTATGTAACTCCCCACCCCGCACTGTTTTTCTTCTGCTACTGGCTTGTCATTTTTCCCCCATGCCTTTCCAATACAGGTTTCCCTTACTATCCAAAAGTAGAGCATTCCTATGAAACCTTTTGTAAGCCAAATGGTATAAAGTGAAGCAATTAACATTAATTTGTATGAGAATTTTTTTTTAGTGTTCTCAGACCCCAAAAATAATCTTAGGCTTTTCTGATACCTTAGGACATGTCTTGCTAACAGATGCACAAAATAAATCGGGATAAGCACAGATGCTCACAGACCCAGCTCAAAGCTATGGTGCTTGATGCTGAGAGGCTGAGTGTAGCTCCTGGGGAAGAGCTTGGTGGTGCCTCTCTCTGTCCTTGGGGTGCACAGTAAGTGTCTCTGTAAGGCTCGCTGCCAAACAAATGCTGAGCACTACTTTCACTTTTCGCCAAAGTGAAAATCCTCTTAGGGTCTCTATTACCAAAAACAGGTCTTTCGTAAGAGTGGGCTTTTGGAAAACGGGATACCTGTATCTATTCATTCTTACCTTCAAATTACATGTTATCTATCTTTACTATTTATCCTTTTTTGTTTTTTTCTTTTTAGGCAAAGAAAAAAATGAAATAAAAATGGAAAATATCAGAACACATTGCATGTAGTAAACACGGATATTGTTTTGTGAAATAACCTGTTTTGTGTGTATGTGTGCGTGTGAGCTTGTAAGGGATCAGAATACAAAATGTCTTCCATGTCATATAAGTCAAGGTCAATAAAATTTTGAGCGACAATGATTCCAAACAGTTGTAAAATTCAGTGTTTGGACCTCAGACTTTTTTTTTTCCTATCCTCACTCATTCCTTGGTCATTCCATCCAGTCCCCTGGTTTTTGTTTTGTTTCTAGTTATTTTGGTAAACTATACATAGAATAATATTATCACTTTAGCCATCCTCAAGCATATTATTCAGTGGTATTAAACACATTACAATGCATGCAAGGTTATGTAACCCAATCTTGTGGGCTTAAATACCATTTATTCACTATCCTGGGATTCTGCCTAAATACCAAGCTCATATATCCAACTGCCTATTCAATATCGCCACTTAGATGCTTAATATACATTTCAAAGTGTAGTTTAAAAAATCTTTCAACTTAGTAGGTAAAAAATTATCGTTTAGTTAACTTTGTAATCATTTCATTATGAGAACAATTGAACTTTTTTTCCTTATGTTTGTCAACCACTTGCCTGGGGCTTTTTGTTTTTTCCTATAGATTGTCCTTTGCTTATTTTTGTTTTGGACTTTCCAAAATCTCACTACTTTATATACACTAATGTTAGCCCTTTTTTAGATATGTAGCAGTTTACCCCTGGTTTGTCTAAAGCAATTAATTTTGGCTATAACTTTGGTGCAAAAAAACTTTTGCATTTGTATGTCATCAATGTTATCAACCTCACTTTAATCATTTCAACCTTTGGTGTAGGTTTAGCCATCCCGCACCAGACCAAATTGTACATGTCCTCTCATCCCTCATTTTCTTAGCTATTCTCACACATTTATCCTTCCTTCACAGGAAAATTAAAATCATTTCATCAATTCAAAAAATCATTTGGAGATTTTCTTGGAATTCTATTATATTTATATACATATTTTTGAAGAAATTGTTTTTTTTTAATTTTGCTATTTTTAATGTTTAATTACATGAGCAACATTATGGTTACTAGACTCCCCCTGTTATCAAGTCCCGGCCACCAACCCCAGTGCAGTCACTGTCCATCAGCATAGTAAGATGCTATAGAGTCACTACTTGTCTTCTCTGTGTTATACTGCCTTCCCTGTGTCCCCCCACTCCACCCCCACAACTGCAACATTATATGTGCTAATTGTAATAGCCCTTTTCCCCCTTATCCCTCCCTTCCCACCCTTCTTCCCCAGTCCTTTTCCCTTTGGTAACTGTTAGTCCATTCTTGGGTTCTGTGAGTCTGCTGCTGTTTGTTCCTTAGTTTTTTCTTTGTTCTTATACTCCACAGATGAGTGAAATCTTTTGATACTTGTCTTTCCCCACCTGGCTTATTTCACTGAGCATAATACCCTGTAGCTCCATCCATGTTGTTGCAAATGGTAGGATTTGTTTTCTTCTTATGGCTGAATAATATTCCATTGTGTATATGTACCACCTCTTCTTTATCCATTCATTTACTGATGGACACTTAGGTTGCTTACATTTCTTGGCTATTGTAAATAGTGCTGCAATAAACATAGGGGTGCATATAACTTTTTCAAACTGGGCTGCTGCATTTTTAGGGTAAATTCCTAGGGGTGGTATTCCTGGGTCAAATGGTATTTCTATTTGGAATTTTTTGAGGAACCTCCATACTGCTTTCCACAATGGTTGAACTAATTTACATTCCCACCAGCAGTGTAGGAGGGTTCCCCTTTCTCCACATCCTCGCCAACATTTGTTGTTGTTTGTCTTTTGGATGGCGGCCATCCTAACTGGTGTGAGATGCTATCTCATTGTGATTTTAATTTGCATTTCTCTGATGATTAGCGATGGAGCATCTTTTCATGTGCCTGTTGACCACCTGATTTCTTTCTTTGGAGAAGTGTCTGTTCAGCTCCTCTGCCCATTTTTTAATTGGCTTATTTGCTTTTTGTTTGTTGAGGTGCGTGAGCTCTTTATATAATTTGGATGTGAACCCCTTATCGGATATGTCATTTATGAATATATTCTCCCATACTGTAGGAAGTCTTTTTGTTCTACTGATGGTATCCCTTGCTGTACAGAAGCTTTTTAGTTTGATATAGCCCCAATCGTTCATTTTTGCTTTTGTTTCCCTTACCCAGGAGACATGTTCATGAAGAAGTTGCTCATGTTTATGTCCAAGATATTTTTGCCTATATGTTTTTCTAAGAGGCTTATGGTTTCATAACTTACATTCAGGTCTTTGATCCATTTTGAGCTGACTTTTGTGTATGGGGTTAGACAGTAGCCCAGTTTCATTCTCTTACATGTAGCTGTCCAGTTTTGCTAACAGCAGCTGTTGAAGAGGATGTCATTTCCCCATTGTATATTCATGGCTCCTTTATCATATATTAATTGACCATATATGCTTTAGTTAATATCTGGGCTCTCTGTTCTGTTCCACTGGTCTATGAGTCTGTTCTTGTGCCAGTACCAAATTGTCTTGATTACTGTAGCTTTGTAGTAGAGCTTGAAGTCAGGGAGTAATCCCCGCTGCTTTATTCTTCCTTCTCAGGATTGCTTTGGCTATTCGGGGTCTTTTGTGGTTCCATATGAATTTTAGAACTATTTGCTCTAGTTCAGTGAAGAATGCTGTTGGTAATTTGATAGGGATTGCATTGAATCTGTAGATTGCTTTAGGCAGGATGGCCATTTTGACAATATTAATTCTTCCTAGCCAAGAGCATGGGATGAATTTCCATTTATTAGTGTCCTCTTTAATTTCTCTTAAGAGTGTCTTGTAGTGTTCAGGGTATAGCTCTTTCCCATCCTTGGTTAGGTTTATTCCTAGGTATTTTATTCTTTTTGATGTAATTGTGAATGGAATTGTTTTCCTGATTTCTCATTCTACTAGTTCATCGTTAGTGTATAAGAATGCAACAGATTTCTGTGCATAAATTTTGTATCCCACAACTTTGCTGAATTCAGATATTATGTACAATATCATGTCATCTGCAAACAAGGACAGTTTGAGTTCTTCCTTGCCGATCTGGATGCCTTTTTTTCTTTGTGTTGTCTGATTGCCATGGCTAGGACCTCCAATACTATGTTGAATAGAAGTGGGGAGAGTAGGCATCCTTGTCTTCTTCCTGATCTTAAAGGAAAAGCTTTCAGCTTCTCGCTGTTAAGTATAATGTTGGCAGGGGGTTTGTCATATACGGCCTTTATGGTGTTGAGGTACTTGCCATCTATACCCATTTTGTTGAGAGTTTTTATCATGAATGGATGTTGAATTTTGTCAAAGGCTTTTTCAGCATCTATGGAGATGATCATGTAGTTTTTGTTCTTCATTTTGTGGATGTGGTGGATGATGTTGATGGATTTTCGAATGTTGTACCATCCTTGCATCCCTGGGATGAATCCCACTTGATCATGGTGTATGATCTTCTTGATGTATTTTTGAATTCAGTTTACTAATATTTTATTGAGTATTTTTGCATGTACATTCATCAGGGATATTGATCTGTAATTTTCTTTTTTGGTGAGGTCTTTGCCCGGTTTTGGTTTTAGAGTGATGCTGACTTCATAGAATGAGTTTGGAAGTATTCCCTCCTCTTCTATTTTTTGGAAAACTTTAAGGAGAATGGGTATTATTTCTTCTCTATATGTCTGGTAAAATAGAGAGGTGAATCCATCTGGCCCGGGGGTTTTGTTCTTGGGTAGTTTTTTGATTACTGCTTCAATTTCGTTGCTGGTGATTGGTCTGTTTAGTTTTTCTGTTTCTTGTTTGGTCAGTCTTGGAAGGTTGTATTTTTCTAAGAAGTTGTCCATTTCTTCTAGGTTTTCCAGCTTGTTAGCATATAGATTTTCATAGTATTCTCTTATAATTCTTTCTATTTCTGTTGGGTTCATAGTGATTTTTCCTTTCTCATTTCTGATTCTGTTTATGTATGTAGCTTCTCTTTTTCTCTTAGTATGTCTGGCTACGGGTTTATCTATTTTGTTTATTTTTTCAAGGAACAAGCTCTTGGTTTCATTGACTTTTTCTATTGTTTATTCTTCTCAATTTTATTATTTCTTCTCTGATCTTTATTATGTCCCTCCTTCTGGTGACTTTGGGCCTCATTTGTTCTTCTTTTTCCAATTTCAATAATTGTGTATTTAGACTATCCATTTGGGATTGTTCTTCCTTCTGTAAATAGGCCTGTATTGCAATATACTTTCCTCTTAGAACTGCCTTTGCTGCATCCCACAGAAGTTGTAGCTTTTTGTTATTGTTGTCATTAGTCTCCATATATTGTTTGAACTCTGTTTTAATTTGGTCATTTATCCATTGATTATTTAGGAGCATGCTGTTAAGTCTCCGTGTATTTGTGAGCCTTTTTGTTTTCCTTGTACAATTTATTTCTAGCTTTATACCTTTGTGATCTAAGAAATTGGTTGGTAGAATTTCAATATTTTTGAATTTACTGAGGTTCTTTTTGCGGCCTAGTATGTGGTGTATTCTGGAAAATGTTCCATGTGCACTTGAGCAGACATTGTATCGTGCTGCTTTTGGGTGTAGAGTTCTGTAGATGTCTGTTAAGTCCATCTGTTCTAGTGTGTTGTTCAGTGCCTCTGTGTCTTTACTTATTTTCTGTCTGGTTGATCTGTCCTTTGGAGTGAGTGGTGTGTTGATGTCTCCTAAAATGAATGCATTGCTTTCTATTTCCTCCTTTAATTCTGTTAGTATTTGTTTCACATATGTCTGCACTCCTGTGTTGGGTGCATATATATTTAAAATCATTATATACTCTTGTTGGACTGACCCCTTTATCATTATGTAGTGTCCTTCTTTATCTCTTGCTACTTTCTTCGTTTTGAAATCTATTTGGTATGATACAAGTACTGCAACACCTGCTTTTTTCTCCTTGTTGTTTGCATGAAATATATTTTTCCATCCCTTCACCTTTAGTGTGTGTATATCTTTGGGTTTGAGGTGAGCCTCTTGTAAGCAGCATACAGATGGGTCTTGTTTTTTTGTCCATTCAGTAACTCTATGTCTTTTGATTGGTGCATTGAGTCCATATACATTTAGGGTGATTATCAATAGATATGTATTTATTGCCATTGCAAGCTTTAGATTTGTGGTTACCAAAGGTTCAAGCGTAGCTTCTTTACTATCTAACAGTCTAACTTAACTTTCTTGTTAAGTTATTATAAACACAGTCCGATGATTCTTTATTTCTCTCCCTTCTTATTCTTCCTCCTCCATTCTTTATATACTAGGTGTTTTATTCTGTACTCTTTTACATTTTCTTTGACTGTTTTGTGGATAGTGGATTTTACTTTTTGCCTTTAGTTAGTATTTTGATGGTCTGTTTTCTTTGCTATGATCTTATTTTCTCTGGTGACATCTTTTTAGCCTTAGGAGTGCTTCCATCTAGAGCAGTCCCTTTAGGATATCGTGTAGAGGTGGTTTATGGGAGACAAACTCCCTCAGCTTTTGCTTGTCTGGGAATTGTTTAAATCCCTCCCTCATATTTAAATGATAATCGTGTTGGATACAGTATTCTTGGTTCAAGCCCCTTCTTTTCATTATGTTAAATATATCATGCCATTCTCTTCTGGCCTATAAGGTTTCTTTTGAGAAGTCTGATGATAGTCTGATGGGTTTTCCTTTGTAGATGATCTTTTTTCTCTCTCTAGCTGCCTTTAATACTCTGTCTTTATCTTTGATCTTTGCCATTTTAATTATTATGTGTCTTGGTGTTGTCTTCCTTGGGTCCCTTGTGTTGGGAGATCTGTGGGCTTCTGTGGACTGCGAGACTATTTCCTTCCCCAGTGTGGGAAAGTTTTCAGCAATTATTTCTTCAAAGACACTTTCTATCCCTTTTTCTCTCTCTTCTTCCTCTGGTACTCCTATAATGCGAATATTGTTCCGTTTGGATTGGTCACACAGTTCTCTTAATATTCTTTCATTCCTAGAGATCCTTTTATCTCTCTCTGCCTCAGCTTCTCGGTATTCCTGTTCTCTGATTTCTATTCCATTAACAGTCTCTTGCACCTCGTCCAGTCTGCTCCTAAGCCCGTCGATCGCTTGTCTGATTTCTGCATTGTCTTTCCTCACTTCCTCCCTTAGCTCTTGCATATTTCTCTGTAGATCCATCAGCATGGTTATGACTTTTATTCTGAATTCTTTTTCCGGAATATTGTATAAGTCTATCCCATCAGGCCCCTTCTCAGTTGTTGTCTGGATGAGCTTTGTCTGGACCATATTCCTCTGTCTTTCGTTGACGATAGAAGTGGTCACTGGTAGTCGCCACGTGTGTCAGCTGGGAAAACAAAGTCCCTTCCTGCTTGTTGTTCTCCTTTCCCTTCTCAGGTGCCTGAGCTGTTTCCCATCACACCAGGAGGCAGTCTCTGGGATAATCCCCTAAACTTCCTGTGTGCGGGCCGCCTCAGCTTAGCCTATAGCACTGCGGGGGTTTTCAGTCTCGTTGGGTGCATTCTGGTCCCCTTGTTGCCTTCTGACCCTGGTTCTGGGCTCCTCCTGCTTAGCTGCGTGCCAGCTGGGAGTAGATTTTGTGAGAATGCTGTGGGCAGGGCCGCTCCTTTGCTGTTCTGCAGCAGCAGCGGCTCCTGGACCCTTTGCGGCTCTGGCCCGGCAGGGGCGGGGGGAATGAACGGCAGGCTGCTGACCTCTGTGGGAAGCCTTGGCATGGCTGCTTTGCCTGGCTGCCAACCAGGGAGTCCAAAATTCCCCAAGACTTCCAGCCTGCTGGGCCGAGTGCGCTGAGATGATTTTGTTCTGCTGTTGGGCCCTTGTCTCTTTAAGACTTGTAAATAAAAAGCCCATACTTTTCTTTTGTCCTGGGAAGCTGGCTGAGAGTACCCACCTGCGGGCTCTGTCTCAGATCATGCACTTCTGTTTCTCTAATCTCCGATACACCATGCGATGTGTGTCAGTGCTCCCAGCGCAGATCACCAAAGCTGGTTATTTAGCCAGCCTGTGCTTCCACTCCCTCCCCGCTCTGAATCTTTTCCTCCTGCCGGTGCGCTGGGGTGGGGGAGTGCTTGGATCCCACCTGTTCGTGGCTTTGTATCTTACCCGCTTCATGAGGCACTGAGTTCACCGATGTAGCTGTAGCCTGGCTGTTGTATTGTGTCTTCTGGTCTCTCTTTTAGGAATAGTTGTATTTGTTGTATTTTCACAAATATATATGGTTTTGGGAGGAGATTTCCGCCGCCCTGCTCACGACACCATCTTCCCAGCTAAAAATGTTTTGCTAATATTTTGTTGAGTATTTTTGCATGTATGTTCATAAGGGATATTGGTCTGTAGTTTTCTTTTTTTGTGGTGTCTTTGCCAGGTTTTGGTATTAGAGTGATGTTGGCCTCGTAGAATGAGTTTGGGAGTGTTCCCTCCTCTTCTACTTTTTGGAAAACTTTAATGTGGGTTGGTATTAGGTCTTCACTAAATGTTTGATAAAACTCAGCAGTGAAACTATCTGGTCCAGGTGTTTTGTTCTTAGGTAGTTTTTTTATTACCAATTCAATTTCTTTGCTGAAATTGGTCTATTCAGATTTTCTGTTTCTTCCTGGGTCAGCCTTGGAAGGTTGTATTTTTCTAGAAAGTTGTCCATTTCTTCTAGGTTATCCAGTTTGTTACCATATAATTTTTCATAGTATTCTCTCATAATTCTTTTTATTTCTGTGTGTCCTTAGTGATGTTTCCTTTCTTATTTATGATTCTGTTTATGTGTGTAAACTCTCTTTTTTTCTTGATAAGTCTGGCTAGGGGTTTATCTATTTTGTTTATTTTCTCAAAAAACCAGCTCCTGCTTTCATTGATTCTTTCTATTGTTTTATTCTTCTCATTTTTATTTATTTCTGCTTTAATCTTTATTATGTCCCTACTTCTGTTGACTTTGGGCCTCATTTGTTCTTCCTTTTCTAGTTTCATTAATTGTGAGTTTAGACTGTTCATTTGGGATTGTTCTTCTTTCCTGAGGTAGGCCTGTATTGCAATACAATTCCCTCTTAGCACAGCTTTGGCTGCATCCCACTGATTTTGTGGTGTTGAACTATTGTTGTCATTTGTCTCCAGGTATTGCTTGATATCTGTTTTTATTTGGTCACTGATCCATTGATTATTTAGGAGCATGTTTATTAAGCCTCCATGTGTTTGTGGGCTTTTTCTTTTTCTTTGTGTAATTTATTTGTAGTTTCATACCTTTGTGATCTGAGAAGCTGGTTGGTACAATTTCAATCTTTTTGAATTTACTGAGGTTCTTTTTGTGGCCTAAAACATGATCTATTCTTGAAAATGTCCCATGTGCACTTGAGAAGAATCCTGTTGCTTTTGGATGGAGTGTTCTATAGATGTCCATTACTTCCATCTGTTCTAGTGTGTTGTTCAGTCCTTCTGTCTCTTTGCTTATTTTCTGTCTGGTTGATCTGTCCCTTGGAGTGAGTGGTGTGTTGAAGTTTCTTAAAATTAATGCATTGCATTCTATTTCCCCCTTTAAGTATGTTAGTATTTGTTTCACATATGTAGGGGATCCTGTGTTGGGTGCATAGATATTTATAATGGTTATATCTTCTTGTTGGACTGACCCTTAATCATTATGTAATGTCCTTCTTTGCCTTTTGTGACTTTCTTTGTTTTGAAGTCTATTTTGTCTGATACAAGTACTGCAACTCCTGCTTTTTTTTCCCTATTAGTTGCATGAAACATCTTTTTCCATCCCTTTACTTTCAGTCTGTGTATGTCTTTGGGTTTGAAGTGAGTCTCTTGTAGGCAGCATATAGATGGGTCTTGTTTTCTTATCCATTCAGTAACTCTATGTCTTTTGATTGGTGCATTCAAACCATTTGTATTTAGGGTGATTATTGATAGGTATGTATACTTATTGTGATTGCAGGCTTAAATTTGTGGTTACCTTAGGTTCTAGGGCAATTCCCTTACTATCTTACAGCCTAATTTAACTTATTTTGTATACTATTACAAACTCAACCTAAAGGTTTTTTTTTTTCCTCATTTTCTTCCTCCTCCATTCTTTGTATGTTATGAATCATATTCTGTACTCTTTGTCTTCCCTTGAATGACATCTGCTTAGCCTTAGGAATACTTACATCTATAGGAGTCCCTCCAAAATGCCCTGTAGAGGTGGTTTGTGGGAGGTAAATTCTCTCAGCTTTTGCTTACCTGAAAATTGTTTAATTCCTCCGTCATATTTAAATGATAATCGTGCTGGATACAATATTCTTGGTTCGAGGCCCTTCTGTCTCATTACGTTAAATATATCATGCCATTCTCTTCTGGCCTGTAAGGTTTCTGTTGAGAAGTCTGATGGGTTTTGTGATCTTTTTTCTCTCTCTAGCTGCTTTTAAAAGTCTGTCTTTATCCTTCACCTTTGCCATTTTAATTATTATATGTCTTCATGTTTTCTTCCTTGGGTCCCTTGTGTTGGGAGATCTGTGTACCTCCATGGCCTGAGAGATTATTTCTTTACCCAGACTGGGGAAGTTTTCAGCAAGTACCTCCTCAATGACACTTTCTATCCCTTTTTCTCTCTCTTATTCTTCTGGTACCCTGTAGTGCAAATATTGTTCTGTTTGGATAGGTCACACAGTTCTCTCAATATTGTTTCATTCTTGGAGCTCCTTTTTCTTTCTGTGCCTCAGCTTCTCTGTATTCCTTTTCTCTAATTTCTATTCCATTTACCGTCTCTTCTACTACATCTAATCTGCCTTTAAATCCCCCCATTGTATGTTGCATTTTAGATATGGTATTTCTTAATGATTGAATCGCCATCTTAAATTCGTTCCTGAGGTCTTGAATATTTTTCTGTACCTCCATAAGCATGTTTATAATTTTTATTTTGAACTCTCTTTCTGGAAGATAGGTGAGTTCGGTTTCATTTGACCCTCTTTCTGGGGTTGTGAGATTTTAGTCTGAATCATGTTCTTTTGATGTTTCATATTTCTGTGTGGTGCCCACTAGTGTGCAGAAACTCCAGTCTCTGGAGCTGCTCAGCCCCTAGAGTGAGGTTGGGGGACATAGGGGAGTGGAGCTGGTTCCTGGGGGGAGGAAAGATCTGTTTCCTGCTTCCCATCTGCAGTGCCTGTCTCCAGTGTCAGAGGCAGTGGGCCAAGCACACATGGGTAATCTTCTGTGCTTTGCATCTCTAGCTGTTGTAGGTGGGGCCTCCCTCTGGCTGGCCTGATGCCTGCGCAGTGACTGCTGGTTTGTGAGCAGGTGCTTGCAGGCCAGTAGGAAGGCTTGGCAGGCTGTGTGTCACAGTGGGGAGCCTCGGAGCTGAGTAGGCAGTCAGGGGGATGGAGCACCTGAAGCTCCTCAAAGTTCCCAACCAACTGGGCAGAGCACGCCCAGGCAACCTTGTCCAGCTCTCCCTTCTCCCGCACAGCAAGTTCCGTGCAAACCCGGCCCCTTCAGCAGCCCTCTCACTGCTAGGAAGCCTCTCTGACTCCCTGCCTTTCCTCTGACACAGAGCGGCGGGGTGTGGATCTCCTCCTCCACAAACGGTCAGAATGTCAATTTTGCAAGCACTCCGCCTGTCTGAGCTCCCCAATGCCCAGGGCACCACACACTATAGGATTCTGCTCACAAAGCAGATGTCCAGAGCTAGGTGTCCTGCAGTCCCAGACTTCCACTCTCTGTCACTCCTCTCACACTGCCATCTTGGATCCAGAAATTGTATTTTTTAAAAGTAGTCTTCATATGGGAAAAGTTCATGATATAACTTCCTACTTTACCAAAAAATTCCATGTCCCTTAGTTAATTTTTGTAGTTTCCTTCATGTACAGCCAAAGTGTAATGGTGTGAAGTTGGGAGAGTATTCCAGGCAAAGTAGCAGCAATTTTGAAGTCCCTGAGGTAGAAAAAAATTGCTTTCTATCATGCATGATGGAATGTGAAACATTAATTGTGGTGTGGGTCAAACTGCAATATTTCCAGAATCACTATCCTGGCTTTAGTGCATCTCCATATAAATAGGTGTTTCCAAGGGCGAGGGAGGGCTTATCTGGACGGGAGAGGTTAGGTGGAGCTCTCTCTTCTGCAGCTGTGTCAAAAGAGATGGGGGACGACTGCTTGTAAGAAATAAATGGGTTTCTCCCACTTTATCTCTCCCTTTGACTAATTTCGGTTTCAAAGGTATTTTGCTGCAGAACTTTCCCCCGGAGTTATATGTGGTATCATATTTTTCCTCCTCCTGATACTCTTTCCCTACCACCCCTTCCCTCTCATTGAAGAAGAAAGTCTGTATTGCCTTAGAAAAGAAATATGCTGAAGTGGAAAGCAGAAATTGCTGGCTAATCTCTGGCTTTTGCTTTTTCAACAGCCTACTAACATGGCTTAAGATGGCAAGCCAGACGCAGAAGTTAGCCACTTGTCCCTCTCAAAAGCTCAGGGAAATAAGAGACTGAAGTCTTGGTTTCCTTGCGGGCTGTCAGCTAGGGGTTGCCCTTAGCTCCTAGAGACTTGGGTCTTTGTACATAGCCCTGTACATCTCAGAACTAGCAAATCTTTTTCACACTGCTATCTCTTTGACTTTTCTCTCATCCTATAATGTCTCAGGGAACACAGCCAGAAAGTTTACCTGCTTTTAAGGACTTGTGAGAGCAAGAGAAACTCCATTTTATAAAGGTCATCTTAAGAAGGAGGCCTCAGCCCCGACCTAGTTCTAAGAAAACTTTGTTCCACTTACTGGAAAAACCACCCATTGTTTGTTCCAGTGACCCTCACTCCAGATAGTTCCCTAGCAACGACCTCAAGGTCCAGACACTCAAGGTCCAGATGCTCCTGCCCCTTAAAGATAACATACCTTACATGTTACATCAGCTGGCAGCTTAGCACCAGCCGGACTCAACCAATAAAGAATGTGCAAGCCACCCTTACTTTAAATCATCCAATCAGCAGAGGCCAGGTGCAAGTTCCTTTCTTCCTGCACCTTGTAATGCATAAAAGCTTTGTCTGCTCTGGGCTTGGGGCTCACATCCCTGACCCGCTGCATGGGTGAAGGTTGTGGGTCTGAGCTCGAGCTTGAAATAAATGACCCTTTTGTGTTTGCATCGGAATCAGCTCCTTGGTGGTCTCTCGGGGACTTGCAACTTGGGCACAACATTTTGGGGCTTGTCCAGGATCCCCAAGACCCCCAGGACTCCCAACCCGGAGGGTCTGAGCCAGCTGGTAACTTTGTGCGTGTGAGTGATGCAAGCTTTATGTCTATTGTTCATGTTGTGTGTTGCACTACGCTCTTTCACTTTCTGAAGGTCAAGTCTAGGGCTGAATCGGGATGCCCCATTTGTAGGGCCGACGGGCCCATTTGAGGGGGACACCCCATTTGTAGGGCCTTCGGGTCCATTTGTAGAGCCGACGGGCCCATTTGAGGGGAATGCCCATTTCAGAACGACCAAAGGCATTTTCTGTTCTGCTTTTTGTTTGTCTGTAATACTTGGTTGGCTGTCAATAGCTTTTTATTTAGAGGAAATGAGTCAGATTCCTTCTACTCCATTATCTCTGATGACGGACCATTTTAAAGAAGTTAAGAGAAGGGCAAATGACCTCAGTGTGGAAATCCAGAAAGACACAACCATCCCCCACCTGGGGAAGCAGAAGCTGCTCTGAGAGTGGAGGGTGGAGGCGCTCCAGTAGGAAGCCCACCCTATACCAGACAAAGGGCTGAGAGGTAGCAGTCTGCCTCCACCACTTGCCCCTGCGAGCCACCAGTACCCCAGACGTGGGGTGGGGAAGGAAATCAGCCCCATCACTACTGGCCTTTTGCCACTAGTGACCTCTACAATTGGATATCAGTATCTTTGTATCAGCTTTTCTGAGTATGTGTTCGTTTATGAAAAGTGTTGCTAACTGTAGTCATTGCATCTCAATCTGTATGTTTATGTGTCTAGTAAAGAAAAATGTTTTCTACCTCCAGATGGTATTAATAAGCATTAATGCTAATTTAAGTTAAACTGAAATGGACATGTTCCTACGGTTATCAGCTGCCTGTTTACCTAAAGTCATTTCAATTGATGTTATCTGTTAAATCTTTCAAGAAAAAATGCTTAAACTTGACTCTGTGTAATGTTCAGTAAAAGTTTCATGAGTAATCTAGTATAGTTCTGAGTAAACTAAGTGTAGCAAGTGAACATCTTAATAATTGTGTGTTATAGGGTGTTACAGTGTGTATATCTGCAAACAGCCTGGGAATTTTTGTGGTAACCAAAATTCTTAGAGTTTTGCTAAGTTATATACAAATGTTTTGTGCTCAGTAAAAATTGTGCTGTAAGGAACATTTCCAGAAATGATAAAATGTGTTCATAAATGTATCAATCTAAGGAATGCTGGTGTTACAGTTTACCAAAGCCTATTTTCAGTGTTAACTGAAAATTAAAGTTCCTATTGGTTTTGTTCTAATTAAAACATCTCTGCTTGCTAGAAAAGATGTGTGTTTTAACAAGAGAAAGTATAAAGAATGAAAATTCATTTTATTTAGAGTAAAAGAAAGTAACTGTTCTAAAGTACAGCTGTTTATTTCAAGAGAGAGAACAGTGAATGTAAAAAGAAAGTTGTAGAAAGTTTGTGGAAAAAATTGACCTAGTCGTGCTATGTAAAATTAAAGCAAATGAGTCTTGATATCAAGTACACAGCAAAACTAGAATTTTGTTCTCAGTTAAAAAGACAGTTTTATTAAACTGTTAGCCTGCTCTTAATGTTGACAAATTTCAAAGAACTTTCTAATTGTTTTTATCAAAGCAGTTTCTCATGCTTAAAGTCTCAATGAGTTCTCTGAGTATTTAAGAAAATGAAATCTTCATATTAAAAGGACTGTAAGCCAAGTGTTGTTAACAACTGAGTAAACCTGTATTTGCATTTAAGTCTTTTTATTGTCATTCTGGTTAAATACCTATAATCCTATTTAAGCAAGTGCCAAAGAAACTTTCTTCTGACAACTTGCCAAAATCAAATTCAAAAAGGTACTTTTACCTGTAATTAACTCTGATATTTTCCAGAGGGCCCCTGGAACATGTCAGAGGAATTTTTTTCTCATTAAAGAAAGTATTTGGCTAAATTAGCTTATTTATCTGATATATAATTACCTGATTAATTACCTGGAAAACACTGTCAAAGGGAATGATGCTAAACTTTGTTGCTAGATGTTTTGTGTTGCAAAAACATCCAAATTTCCTTATGTTAACTGTCGTGGTAAGCTCTAGTCAGATCTTCAGCCACTCTTTTACAAGTCTTTTGTCATTTATAGTAACTGTTTTATTACTCCTGAACTAGTAAAGAACTAAACTGCAACAAAAACCAAACATGTATTACATAAGATTAAGTAAACTAAAGAATTTCAAGTGTTACTGATAAAGTGTTTTAAGCTTTTTCTCTTAAGCTAACACAGTTTAGTAAATGACTACCTTTGTAAGCAAAATTGAAACATTTATCTTTCTCTCTACCTGATCCCTCTAGAATTTAACAACTCTCAGTGACTACTTTTATATTTCATAGCAGTATATTTAGTTGCATAAGTTCAATAAGAATCTGCTTTCCTTGTAAGAAGACCAATTAAAAACACTGGTTATATTACCAAGGCTTTGACTGGAATGTTATACCGAGAGACACATGTGTAAATTCATATTAACAGACAGCTTTAAAGAACTGAGTTTGACTTTATAAAGCCAACAGAGCCCCTTGGAGGAACTGGCCTGGTACCTTGCTTACAGGATTCCCAGCAGCCTTACCAGGTGAGTAAGGAAGGTCACTTCCTGGCAGGTGCAGGAACCTCAGAATATCTCGGGGACCTCAAGAAGAGAGGAATTCACCAAAATCTACAGGTACTGCAGGCAAAACCTGATGGCAAGTCTGGCTTGGCTTTCTGGCCTTGAGAGGCCTTTAAAAGTCCAATCTGACGTTCCTTATAAAAAGTTCCAGCAAAGCACATTTAAAAGAGCCTATGTAACCAATTGCTCTTCTTGCTGCAGTTATGCAAATAGTCAAGCCAAGTGTTAATTATTTTCTTAATCTGGTTACTTCTAATAAAAATGAGGGTGATTTTAGAGAAAAGTATTGTTTCAATAATGCAGCCTTATCTATACTGAGCCACGCATTCTTTAATCTTCTTGTCAAGTTTGTCCTTCCAGAATAGAAAATCCAACTCCAGATGTTGCTACTTAACCTAATAACATGATTTATTCTGTCTCGCCTAGAAGCCACGAAACTGCAAATGGTGATGGAAATAGAACCCAGGATGGAAACTCCCACCTTCTGAGGCCCTCTTGACCGACCATTGATAGAGATCTAGCTGCACCCCTTACTGCGCCCCCTCTCAGCATGAAGCAGCCAGAGCAGTCGTCGCCCCCCTTCCCTAGCAGCAGCTAGAGTTACCATCTGTAGAAGGGGGAATGAGACAAGGACTGTGGGTGTAGTCAGGGTCGGGGAGGGCCTCCAGAAGAAGCAAGGCAGAATGTCTGCAGTCAGAGCAATGTAACTACATGCAAGGAAACCCCCTACCAAAACTGTGTTAAACATTAAGCTCTAGAGTCTTTCTTCAGTGAGATCAGTTGAGGCTCAAAGGGCCAAAGGCAGCTTAGCCTGGAATGTTTGAGTGTTCCGCAGATGAGGGAGAGTGTCTTGGCATGGCCCATGACTTCACTGTGGGCAGCCCTAGCAGGCAGATGGCCGCCTGGCCCATCTTGGGGGCAGGGCAGGTGGTACAGGTCCACACCCTAAGCCTTCTCTTCACATTATCAAAGTATATGTGGCATGGGATACATCCTTCCTGCTCTAATAGATTATCCTGGAAATAGTCATGAAAAACTTCTCCAGGCTCTGCCGTCTGATTGTGACAACAACTTGAAGCTATTGGATCCTGCCTCTATTATAGCAGCATTCATCCTGCTGGTTCCTAGACTTGTCATTAAAATGCAAAAAGAAATATCTAAGCTGGTCTGTGCATACAGTGAGACAACAAATTTGACTGCTTCTGTATTATCTGAACTCAATCAAAAGCTAAGAAAAGTATGAATTGTAGTGCTTCAAAATTGTGCTACCATAAATTATCTGCTGTTAAAAGAACATATGAGATGTGAAGTTTCCAGGAATGTGTAGTTTTAATTTATCTGAGTTTTCTGCTTTTGCTATGTATTTGTATTCCTATTCTCCTAGTGTGTGTACGGAGTGCAGTTGCTAATCTTTTAAAGCCAATACATACTTGTGCTACTTTTCAAAAATTAAATTCAAGAAATAAGTGAATCATGTGCTGATTCCCCACCTGCATTTGCTGCAAGAATATAATCATGTATATTATGATTTTATCCAGAATTATAGCTGTTGGCTGTCCTCTCTTTTATATTTTATCTCCCTGTTTAGTCCCAAGAGATGGCTGGTTAGCCAAAGACGATTCCTCACAGGAGGAACAACCTAAGACAGGCACGGTTGCAAGGGACCTCAGGTGAGCATCATGGGGGCCAACTGAGGTGAGGCATAGAACCTACCCCCCCAGATGAGAGAGACATTCCCTGTGACAGGCTGTGTCACAGGTCGAGCCCAGCTAAACATCTCTGTCATTTAAAAACGTTGGGCCCATGATTGGACCCAGTGTACAAGAGAAGGGGGGAATGTGAGAGCAAGAGAAACTCCATTTTAAAAAGGCCATCTTAAGAAAAAAGACTCAACCCCGACCTAGTTCTAAGAAAACTGTTCCACTTACTGGAAAAACCACCCATTGTTTGTTCCAGTAACCCTTACCCCAGATAGTTCCCTAGCAACGACCTCAAGATACAGGCTCTCCTGTCCCTTAAAGATAACATACCTTACATGTTACATCAGCCGGCAGCTTAGCACCAGCTGGACTCAACCAATAAAGAATGTACAAGCCACCCGTACTTTAAATCATCCAATCAGCAGAGGTCAGGTGCAAGTTCCTTTCTTCCTGCACCTTGTAATGCATAAAAGCTTTGTCTGCCCTGGGCTTGGGGCTCACATTCCTGACCCACTGCGTCTGTGAAGGTTGTGGGTCTGAGCCCAAGCTTGAAATAAGTGACCCTTTTGTGTTTGCATCGGAATCGGCTCCTTGGTGGTCTTGCGGGGACTTGCGACTTGGGCACAACAGACTCATGTGTTTAGACTGGGCAGACCTGGATAATCCAGGATAATCTTCCTATCTCAAGGTCCTTCATTTTAATCACATCTGCAAAATCTCTTTTGCCACTAAGGTAACATACGCCCAGGTTCCAGGAATTAGGGTATGGACATCTTGAGGGTTGGGGGTGGGGTGGCTGTTATTCTGCCTACCAAGTTACCTATTTAACAAGTTTGATTAAAACGGCATATATAGTTAAAAATACAGTTAGACATAGTTAGACAAATAAATAGACATAAGTGTTTCTGGGTGATAAACTAAATAAATAATAACAATAATGCTTATTATTATTCATAACAAAGTGTAGTTTCACTACTAAAAGAATTTGAATTTCCTATTTTCCCTCATCTATGTTTATTGTCAATAAAAAAAGAATTCTTTTCACTCCATAATTCTGTACTTTATAGTAATATGGGGATCAGGTGTGGTGGAGTGTCTCAGAATCTACTTTATAATTTGTATCAGAAGCAAACAGATAATTTGAAGAGGTTTTAATAAAGGGACTATTTATGGAGGTATGGGCAGTGTTTAGAACCTGAGCCTAGGAACAATGGAGAGCTGTTACCACTCTTAACCTGAAGATGCAAGGAAAGGAAGCAGTTACAGAACCTGAAGAGGACAGCTGTACGGAGAGAGACACCTGGCTAAAGGCGCAGCGACTGGGCTAAGGCACAGCCAGCCCGCAGCGACCCGGAGGAGAGAGAGGGCCAGCCCGCAGCGACCCGGAGGAGAGAGAGGGCCAGCCCGCAGCGACCCGGAGGGGAGAGAGGGCCATCCCGCAGCGACCCGGAGGGGAGAGGGCCATCCCGCAGCGACCCGGAGGAGAGAGGGGGCCAGCCCGCAGCGACCCGGAGGAGAGAGAGGGCCATCCCGCAGCGACCCGGAGGAGAGAGGGGGCCAGCCCGCAGCGACCCGGAGG
>JAQQAC010006923.1:1491590-1543704 GCA_029783875.1 Phataginus tricuspis | reverse complement strand
GCAGCGACCCGGAGGAGAGAGGGGGCCAGCCCGCAGCGACCCGGAGGAGAGAGGGCCAGAGACAACACACACTGGCCTTGCCCTTCTCCTGCCCTCCAATCTCCTGTTGGCGCCACTCACCGGACAGACCCGGGCAGAAGCTAAGGACCAAGGAGCCCATTGATACTGTCTACTTTTTATGGCATAAAGCAGGCTGGAGAAGAGAAAAGAATAGATTTAGAGAGGTTTCAAAAGGGCAAGGGGAGGCTTAGGAAGTTACCATAGTCGAGTGCTTGAGAAAAGGTATCTCTACAGCCACCAGCATCCATTTTTGACACAAAACTTCACCTAAATGTTTTCTACCTAGGATCCCCCTGAATACAGCATTGGACCAGCTGTACAGCTCTGCCTGGCTGTGACCCAGACCTTGACCCTGGCTGCTAAGTGCCTCCCCTCCCCCACTCCCCCACTTTGGAGATGGTCTTCTCCTCTGTAAGATGACCGCGGGCAGATGAAGAGTGACCCTGTGGTCTTGTCTGCAGTGTTGTGATTCTGAAACTACACACCCCTAAAGCCATGCTTCTTGCTGACCGATGTGGGCAATTTTAGCCTTCCTCACAGTGCCTTAGGTATCATTTCCCTGAAGGACCTGGCAAGGTTCTTCTCAATTGTGGTGAGATAGTGGCCAAGTAGAATTCTCAGACCCCACATACCAGGTGACCCCAGACCCTCTGTGACCATGGCCTATCAGACCTGGTGGCCTGCCACCCATACTTAGTGGTCCTCACTCCCTGCACTGTACTCCTCACCCGCCCACACACACCGGTGGTCTCCCCCGGTTCCGAGGGCACTTGAGGCTCCCATCCCACCCCCAGGAGCAGCACCCACGACTGGGCACTCTCCACCTCTTCGGCCTGGTCACCAAACCACAGGGCTCTGTGATTCCACCCTCTTTAACCAAGGCCTCACCAGTTTGGTCCAGCCACTGAGGGAAGTGGGGACCTGGCAGGCAGGAAGGAAAAGAAGCCTGTAGGGAAAGGGAAAGGCACCTGCAGAGGGCCACCCACGGTGCTGCCACCATCTGACAGGTGCCACATAGAGTCATTTACCTTCCCGAAACAGAAGACACCTTTCCAGCCATTCTCATCATATGAAAACCCCTAACTTTAAAGTTAAGTGTGAGGACACAAAGCAAACATTCAGCAAAAACAACTCTTCATATTATAGATACAGGGCTTAAAAATAAATTTTTTTTTTTTTGGTGTGATATAATTGTGCCCTTCCAAAACAGCAGCACCTCATCCCTTTCCACGTCACCCCTATGATTCTGGTGGGGGCCTCCAGTTACTATACACTCCCCTGCCCGGCCACGGGGCATATCTCAGGAAAGATCAGAGCTTTCTTTCTTGGGTTTTCCAAATTGGAACAGGAAGGAAAGATTGTCTTCTAGTTATTAAGCATCTGGCTTGCCTTGTGGAGAAAGCACAACTTTAGCTGGAAGCACAAAGCCAAAGTGCAGAAGGAAGCAAACATGAGAACTGCAGAGAGAACAAGAGAGATCCCTAATATTATTGAATGCCTGGCTGTGGTCACCCTAGAGGCAAGCTCAACTCCTGCCTTTTCTTCATTCTGGTCACTTGCATCAGTCGATCACCCCTTTAATCTAGGGCAGTTTGAGATGGATTTCTGCCATTCATAACCAAGTATCATGAGTTGGCATCACGGGAAACGTCCCTAGTCAGCTTGATAGCTAGATATGTTTTTAGAAGATTAGCAAGACAGTATTATCTAGAGATCCCATTACCCTGGGGAGGTCTAACACAGCCCAGCCTTGCCTACCTGCTCTGGACCAGGCTCAACAAAGTATGTAGTGACAGCGGCGATGCTAGGTGTGATGTTGTACAGCCAGCCGACACCAGCGATCGCAACATGCAGGATGTGCTCCCGACTGCGGACGTAGTGATAAGCAGTGCTGAAGACATTGGCGACACCCTGTGTAGACAGAACATTTTAATTTTTTCATTTTAAAATGGCGAAATAATTAGCGGTGCATCAATTGCATTGTCTTTTAAATTAATGATAATCTACTTCTTACAAATTATTCATCAGCTCTCAAAAGGCAGTGTTCCAGATTCTACCAAGAAAAAAGGATCAAGAAATAAAAGGTGTAAGGAAAACATTTATTATGTTTCCTGATAATCATCCAGTAATATTTGTGATACATGCTATCAGAGAATAGTGTTGGATGAAAAAGATAAACTTTTAAAAGCCAAGAACAAATGCCAGCTTTGGGAAGATGTGAGGAGCTGTTCTGGTCTGGTGCAATGTTCATGTCTGCATCTTTATGTGGCTACTGCTCTCTGGTCGGCAGTACAGGATGTGGGGTTCCAAGGCCTGCGGCATGCTAAGTTACACTGTCTTCTTATAGGCATAAAGAGAGCCTGTTCCACAGAGATGGGTTGGGAAGTCCTCAGAACCCATCTGTGGTCTTGTCAAGAAACTCTATGAACCTCAAATTCTTCAAAAAGAGATGCATTTTATATTAGGACCCAAGGCATCTAAAGGTACCCTAGGAGTATTTACCTCCAAGGGCCAGAGAGTCCATTTATAATGCATTTTGACATGTTCTCTAACAAGACTATAATGGTCCACCTACTGATAACTCTATACTCCTCCATTTCGCTTAATATTTTCATATATTCTTATGTCAGATGAAAATGAGTCTTGTAATTAAGAAGATGTACAGAGAAGAAAAGGTTCTACCACTTCCTCAGTTCTACCTCCACTAAGTGGAAAGAGAAAAAATTTAAATAATAGTAAATAAACATAAATAGTCTTATAGGGGAGCAAATGGATAGCAGATCCCTCATTGCTGTTATATCCCAGCCCATTGTTTCTGAAAGGTTTTCAGTTGTCCTTTGCAATTTCTTTATAAAATTAAATTAAAATGCTTGTAGAAATGGTCTAGTTATTTTATAGTCTTAAAAGTACTTGTACTTTTTGTGATCTAATTTTAAAACGTGAATACTTAAGAAACATTTAGGTTTTTTCTTTCATTCCTCATTCTCAAAAATTATAACACTAAGAGAAAGAGCTATGGAAGAGCATATCATATTTAGCACCATTTGTGGAAAGAGCAAAGAATTTCTAGGTATTAAAATTAATAAAACAGAAATATTTTGTTTTTCTTCTAAAGGTTTGTTCCTATTTTGTGGATTCTAATTACTGGTCTAAACGGTGGATTTTGGTTCTACAGCATAAAATGCTGTTCCTATGATAAATGCAATGAGACACATATTAACAATCTTCCCAGAGAGGCTGAGGCTTAGGTGAGCAGCTGAGGCTGAGAGTCCTTCCATGTGTAACAGGAACCTCTTCAAAGACTGATACATACACACAGAGAACAGCAACAAATATGATGACACTATCCATATGCCCAGTTTTACTCTCACCTAGTTTCAGGTTTCACTTTTTAAAAAGTATAGAAGGAGAGGTCATCTTACCATTGCTCTTTAAGAATTCTTCTCTGACTTACCTGATAGAACCTGATCTCATGAGGTAAGAAGATGTTTATTTTTTGAGGATCTTTTAGGGTGTCAACAGCCATGACCCCAAAGGTCCTCATATATGCATCCTGAAGAGGCAGAGCCAGAAGTGACCCATTTTGATCACTCTTCTGGAGGGAATCATTCCAGAAGAAAATGTTCCCATGGTGCTGAACTTGGGGCACGTGTATTGGCTTCCCTTCATCCACTACTGAGAAGCTGAGGAATAGGAATATAGGATGGGAGAAAGGCAGAGGAGGGGGCTTTAGATTAAACTGTGTAAGAAACTAGATCAAGTCTCTATTTGTAATTATTGGCATTATATGTCAGTGAAGTGGACCCAGAAAATTACCAGTTTTGAGAGTCTGACTTAAAAGAAAGATTTAAAAAACAAGCTTAGATCATAACAGAGGAAACATATATAAACAGGATGCAGAAGATATAACTTATAGAGCAGGCAGAAATAATCAAGCTGATATTGTTGAAACAAAGTCCCAACATGGCAAATTAATGTCTAAGAGTGAGCTCTAGAAATGATCAGATGAAATGACCCAAGACAGAAAACCCATCACCTCCTACTCTAGAAGCACTGGTGACCTGCGGCATTTCTTTCTTGGGCTGCCACTAGAATTCTGATACTAGTTTGCTTCAGAAAGGTAATTATTTTTTTAGAAGAGTGAAACCAGACTCTTCAAGAAATTCTTACCTGATTCCCTTCATGTCCCTGTAGAGCACTCTGTTCAGCACAAATGGAGCATCATCTAAAGTACAAGCTGCATTCCTCAACAGAACATTCCCTCTTTCAGGCAGCAGTAGGTTTTCCTCTAAGAGGGAAATGTGAGCACTGATCTTCTTATTGCCATGGGCTTCAGCATCCTACGGCAAAATGTTTCTGACCATGTATCTGCCAACAGCCAAAGAGCTATTTTCTTAACCATGTCTCCCTTTGTTAGCTAATTTGTGCATCTGACCCCCATTACCATCCATGGGCAGCAGGGAAAAGGCTCACACCACAGCTATCTCCTAAACTTGAGTTTTAGTGAGTGGAATAGATTTACTTTTATGCCAACTAAACTGATATACAAAAAAAAAAAAAGCTCTAAGTCTACAAGTCTACTTAAATTTAGTTTAAAATTTGGATCCCTTTGAACTATAGTCATACTGTCTGAGCCTCTTTTAGGAATATTTATTTTAGAAAGCTGGGCAATAAGGTTGGCTTCATTTCACTCATATTTCTTGACCATCTACTATAATGTGAATATGGAAAAAATGCTATCAAGGAGATCTTAACATAGTTTGGCTATGACACTTGATTTATGCCATTTCAGGAAAGGATTACTTGGGGCCCCTGATTGCAGACTTTATTATGCAATTACTATTTCCAATTAAAATAATGTAAAGTCTCTATACCTAAAATATTATTGTTACTAACAGTCTTAGGTGTTTACACATTTATTGAACATATCTATAAATTTGTGACATGAGAGACACTTTCCTTGACATTTGTCTCCTATTTTTTTTCCTTCTGACTGTATTCCTCCTTTTCTACATAAACAATCTAGAATAACTAACAAGAATATAGTAAGATTTCGCTTAGAGCACAACAGAGCTCTGAAGCAAGCTGGAGTAGCACCTCATTTTCGTGATTGGTCTCCTGTTCATGATCTCTTCATTTCAAACTACATTGGAAAATCCAGCCATTTGGTAGATGCTTCCAATAATCCAGTGTTGATATTTAGCTGAGATGAATGACATAGGTTCCCTGGATCAATGGAATCTTTGAAGACAGCCATGCTGTTTCTGCCTGGGAGCAGCAGCAAGTGGGGAGTCTCTGCACAGGTAGCAAGGCTGTGGGTGGTGCATGTGTTTTAAGTGACAGGATTCTGTAAGAGTTTCAGCTTGTTTCTAGGCAGTGCTATGGAACTTTGTGTAATATTGGATACTAACTATAATGACTTTATGATTTAAATAATTCCTTTTTAAACTGACTTGCAAAACATCATGCAAGGGAAATGTAGCTTGAATGGCTCACACATCTCCTTACTAGTTATTTTTCAATGTCAGTCTATTGTTTGTTCTAGGTTTATTTGACTCTCAGCACAAATGAAATGAGAAATCCCAACATAACTCTGTCTTTTATACCTTCCCTCTCTGCTACTACTTTGCCAACCTGCAGTCATTTCAGTTACATTTTTCCAAGGCTTTGGGTCCTGGTGATGCATTGGAATGAGTAAAATATTTATGGCAGTACCCAGTGATTTTTCAAGAGAATTTGGTGTACTCCTCTTTTGCAACCATTGAACATCACCTACTATGAGGAAATGTTTCCTTTTATATATCATTTTAGGAAGCATACCTGGGTGAGAGCCTTAAACGTCTCAGTGTACACTGGCCCCAGGGACACCCCACTTGTCTCTGCAGCATGTTGGATCTGGTGCAGCCACTTCCATCTGGCACGATTCCTCAGACTCTCAGCACGGCTCCTTTCTAAAGCATTCATCAGAAACTCCACAACGCTTTCCAGAACATTATCTTCATTGCCCCTGAGCTCAGATACAACCAATTCTATGTATTTCTGAAACTGCTTTGAAGACAATCTCACTTCATGACCAGGGTGTGGCTTTGGAAATTGGCTGTGTAGTTTAGCTAAAAGACAGAAACAAAACTGAAAACTAACCAAAAGCTAATTTTGCTGGGGGGAATAATTTTATTTTCCTTTTACAACTAACAGAATCCCCTGATAACTGTTTCTCATGGAAAATCAGGTATATCAAAGGCATCTCTAAACCTAATGGAACATCTAACAGTGACTTTCTATGCTGAGCTCAAGGTGACTTTTTTTTTAATTAAGGTGTTATTGATATACACTCTTATGAAGGTTTCACATGAAAAAACAACGTGGTTACTACATTTACCCATATTATCAAGTCCCCACTCATACCCCAATTTAGTCACTGTCCATCAGTGTAGTAAGATGCCACAGACTCAGTTTGCCTTCTCTGGGCTACACTGCTTTCCCCGTGATTCCCCACATCAAGGTGACTCTTACGTCATCGTCTTTGTTTTGTTTTGTTTTGTTTTCTTTTGTTTAATTCTACCATTCAGCTGGTGAAACCCCAGGGTCAATTTTGACTCCTCCTTACCTTTTACCTTCTGTATCCAACAGAGCACTTAATCCTATTGTTAGTTTTTGACAATGTAGTTTGTGGCCACTCCTCTCCATTCATATTCCCATAATCCCAAACCACTATTAATCACTTTGTAGTAATTGGATTATCAGTAGTAGGGCTCAACACATATTTAAAAAATTAAATTAGAACCCAGTGTGAATTATGCAATTCCCTAGTCCAAAGTCCTACCGTGTTCAGATCCAGTCCATTTTCCAAAAGCATCTGCCATGATACCATATAAGAATTATTTGCTACAGTATCCCCGTTCTACTCTTGGCCCCTGACCATGCCTTGCACACTTCTGCATCACATCTCTTTTATTTTTAATTGTACAATCGTGAATCTACTACCAAACTTGAACCTTATCAGTAGCTTACATCTTCCTCTATGCCCCTGCCTTTTTTCCACCCCCTGCCCCTTCATATCCCTACCAATATCCTGAAATTTCTGAAAGTTTCTAATTCTGTGATTTTTATCCTATTTAAACCTCAATTTTTAAATCTCAGACACAAAAATAGCTAAGAAGGGTGGAGCAAAACAAAACACAAATTAACAAACAAAAAAGAGCTGTTTGAAGATTTGCCAATCAGTTATTAGCTAAAGTTTGAATTTAGATTTTTCTTCCTTTTTTTCAGAAGCTAAACCTGCCTTTGTTCTTCTATATGAACATCAGCTCAGCATTCGTCTCAGGCCAGGTGGTTACCAATATGTGTCCAGAAAGAGTTGTTTTGTATAAACCTACCCTAGGAGAGAATATTTTTCCTTCTTGCAGACATTTTCTTTTGGCAGCAGATTCTTTGTCTTCATTACTTTCCTTCATTCTCACTTGCCAGGCTTAACCTATTACATTTCATGCTTTCTACCTATCCGCATTGTTGTACTTCAATCATATACTGGAACTTCCTTATAACATCATCCTAAGGTTCCTTAAATTCTGGAATTCACCATGTCTAACTCCTTCATTTTATAAATGAGGTCAACAGTAATTTGCCCATGGTCACATGACCATTTAGTGAATTATCCAGTAATGGAACAGAGCTCTCTCTCTGTAGAGAATGCTTCTCTGTTATGAAATTTGCCCATTTTACAAGTGGAAACCACCTTATTGCGTCTTTTGAAACTTCATTAAGTAAATTCTTTTTGGATGTAGTCTAAGACAAATGTTGTAGCATAATGTAAAGTTTGCACAAGGCATAATTAATAAAGGACATATGACAACTAACAAACTGAGGTACATTTGAAGATTAACTAATACAGTGATTTTGAAAGGGCTGGAGAACTTAACTAACCCAGATGATTCTGTCCTGCATGCACAATATACTTCAATAAGAATTGGAACTCTGATATGCCCAAGTCACCAGATAAATCCTTAAACCCAGTAAAGAGTAAAATCATTTATACTGGGATCTAGTGAAATGAAGGAGGGAATTTATTATACTGGAATAAGAAATTTAGAAGCTTTTGTTTGGGAAGTATTGATCAAAAGAGAAAAACTATAGGAGAAGAAAAGGTCATGAAGGAGAGTAAGAATTTAAGGTAGCAAATTTAAGAGAAATTTGCAAGCCAGTCAGACTTGAGAGGTGAAGCAGACTTTGCAGAGGCAGAAAAGCACAAGAAGAGAAAATAGGCAGAACTGTGGAATGCTTTGGATTCTTTTAACCCCAAAAATGAGGTAGCCAGGTACACAAAAGGAATTTAACTATGTAGAGTTAAGGTCTTGGACAATGCACTCTACAACATATTCCACTCCTGAGTGCTCTAACATTTTCTACATTTCCACCAGCAATACACAAGGGTTACAGTTTCTCCATATATTTACTAACACTTGTTATTTTCTGTTTAAAAAAATTGAAAATTGTAAATTAAAAAAATTATAGCAATACTACCTAAGCAACAAAAGCAAAAGAAAATAGGTGTAACTACAGCAAACTAAAAAGCTTTTGCACAGCAAAAGAAACAACCAAAAAATGAAAAGGCAACCTACAGAATAGGAGAAAATATTTGCAAATCATATATCTGATAAGAGGTTAATATCCAAAATATATAAGAAACTCATATAACTCAACAGAAAAAAAATCCAATTAAAAAATAAGCAGAGGAACTAAATAGATATTTTTCCAAAGAATACATGAAAATGACAAAAAGGTGCCCGAAAAGATGCTCAACATCACTAACCTGTTAGAATGACTATTATCAAAAGACAAGAGATAAGTATTGGCAGGGATGTGGAGAAAAGGGTGCCCTTGTGTACTGTTGATGAAAATGTAAATTGGTGCAGCCACTGTGAAACAAGGATGGAGGTTCCTCAAAACATTAAAAATAGAGTTACCATATGATCCAGTAATTCCACTTCTGGGTATATATCCAAAGGAAATGAATTCATCTTGAAGAGATATCTGCACCCATATGTTTATTGCAAAATTATTTGCAATAGCTAAGATATGGAAACAACCTAAGTGTCCATCAGTGGATGAATGGATAGAGAAAAAGTGGTATACATATACAATAGAGCATTATTCAGCCATAAGAATGATGGAAACCCTGCCATTTATAACAACATAGATGGATCTTGAAGGCATTATGTTAGGTGGAATGTCAGAAAGAGTCAGACAAATCCTTTGTGATATCACTTATATGTGGAATCTAAAAAAGCCAAACTCCCAGAGACACAATGTAGACTGGTGGTTGCTGGGGACTAGGGTTGAGGGAAGTGGGGAGATGTTGGTCACAGAGTACAAACTTTCACCAGAAGATGAATAAGTCCTGGGGATCTAATGTACAGCACGATGATTATAGCTAACAATACTGTATAATGAAAGTTGCTAAGAGAGTAGATCTTAAATGTTATCACCACACACACAAAAAAGGTAATTATGTGAGGTAATGGAGGTGTTAACTAAAGCTACTGTGATAATCATTCTGCAATATATAAGCTTTGAATTAACACGTTATGCCCCTTCAACTTACACAGTGTTATATGTCAATTATATCTCATTAAATCTGAAAAAAATGATAGTCATATCAATAGGTCTGGAATAGTATCTTGTGGTTTTAGAATACCAGTGTTGTAACTCTATATGTGCCATAGTACTGGATAACTCTAAGCCAAGTTGCTACCACAATTTAAATAAGATTTTTACCTTTCTTCATAGATTCTTTTTCCATTCCTTCCTTGTATGTGTACAAGAGTTCATCAACTTCCTTCAGGTCCAGGAAGCCCGAGCCATCACTGTCCCACTTCTGAAAGAGGGCTTCTAGGAGAAGTCTCCGTTTGACTCGGGAAGCATTTTGTCTAACCTAGGATATAAACAGGATAATAAAGCACAGAAGACATGTTCATAGCTGGCATCCTATGTTTATTCTCCCAAAAGTGCAGCACCTTTTATAAAGACAAGTTTATAAAAGAAGTTGGGACTAAGTACAATACTAATGAGAAAACGACCATTTAGTTTTAATTTTCTGAATACTATTTCTCTGTTTCACCTCTAGTCCAAAAAACAAACATTCTCTGCATTGACTAAAATACATTAACTTAGGAAGGGAACTACAATTATTAAGAATCTTTGGTTCATTCATTTCCATTCCCTCACTGTTTGTTCAGGAATGTGAAAAACACACGGAGTGCCCTGTTTTGTAGTGAAGGGGGATGAATGGCAATGTTCAAACAATGAAAAATGCCTGTGCTAAAAAATTCTTCATATTTAACATTGATCTAAATTGACATTGATTTTATTTATCTTCTAGAATTTTACTAGATCATCTCAATTAGATAATAAATTACTATCCATATAGGTTTAATTGCTAAAAGAAAAGTGAATATATACTATTTGCTTAAAGGCAAGGAATTGCAATTGAGGGGGCAAAAGGGATAGCAACTCTAGAATTACGTTGAGAAGACTCCCAGGACTGATGAGATCGCTGAATATGCCTAGTGAATCTAATTTACATATTTCATATAAGAGGACATAAAATCTGTGTGCATTTATCTATCACCCAGGTAAGTACACATGAATAAAAATAAAAATATACATTCAAGCCATCATCATACCCTGAGGTATGTGCACTTACAAATACACTCACGTAGCAGCACACACACATCTTTGCAATACACATATCTGTTCCTCAGAATCTGCTCTTCAAGCTTCAGGGGAAGAAATATAAAGCTGTACAATAAAACAACCCCTGCCACCAGCAATCATGTCATAATTAGGGGAATGAGTTCTCAGGAGTGTGGTATTAGAACATTTGACAATAAAATAAAATGTGTAATGGCCTTGCTCTTTGAATAAAGTGATAAGTTTGGTTGGAAATTTTTAAAGAAAGAATTTGATTGGAAATTCTTAAAGAAGAGCCATGCTAAGAGCAACTGAGGTTCATAGATGATAGGGACCTCACTTGTTTCATTGATAAATAATATTACTCACCTGTTCTAAGGTGCTCATTTTCTCTTCTTTTGTTTCAGCATAGCCCCTCTTAAAAAATGAGGTGAGTGACTCACTGATACTCAAGGGGGCATCTTCACCAACAAATGTCTCCAGGAGTTGCACAAACTGGAGCAGATTGAAGGAAACTCCACTGAAGGCACTCCTACCATTTATGTGCTTGTAGGATTGATAATTTCTCATAATGGAGTGTAGGTCTATTAAGCAGGAAACATATACCCAAAAGTAAAGTGAACAGTTTTCTCAAAGCTTAAGGTAAATATATGAATACTTCATGTAATGAACATCTGCTACTTTTTTTTCCCTGTAAGGAATCCATGCTCCCTTCATGCAGTCAGCACACCCTCCTTTTCTTATTTAGGAAAACATCTCTGCCCCATGTCAGTTTAGATATATCAGGTGGTACTGATCTTCCCCAGCCCTTGCTGCAAGGATGGCCATGTGATATAGGTCTGGCCAATGATTCACGTATGACAGCAACATAATCCACCATAGGCCAATGAGAATTAGCTCCAGAATTTCTGGGGAAACTGTTGGGGAAGAGTTGCTCTTTTTGTACCCTGATTCCTGAACTAGAATGACCTAGGCTTAATGATACTCTCATGGACGTCTTTGTCACAATATGGAGAAAACTACGTCAGAATTGAAGGTTACACAAAGAGCAGGGCTGAAAAGCAGAGAGACAGTGTCCTATTGCTATTGTTGAGCCCTTAGATTCAGCTGTGCCTGAAGCCAGCTGCAGTCTGGACTTGCCAGTTAATAAGTCTGTAAGTACCACTACAACCTCTCCCCCAAAGAGTTTTGGCTAATATATTCATCTCGAAGCTCAATGTTACAGCATGAAACATATTTCATAAAATGTTAGCCCAATGACCTATGCTTGATTTATTCATGGATTCAATCATTCATGCCCTTATGCCTTCCATATGAGATTTGACATGACTTAAAAATGATCACCCATGCAATTTTTTTTAATGGTAAAGCAAAATTGAAATGAAGAAATAAGACCAGGAGAAGAACATGAACTAGCAGGCCACAAGAGCTTGACCAAAATATTTTGAGAATAGAAAGTTTGTTATCTGACCTGGACCGAAATGAGAAAGAAATTGCAGATAGAAAATAATTTTGATCTGCTGATTAGCCCTACTACTTGTGAGTGAACGGTGAAATGATAAAATAACATTGTAGTAGAATGTGAGTACTTGTTGGTGAAATCATTGTTAAACACATAGTTTATCTGAGAACTACAGACTACTCTTTGCTCTCTCTGTTGAGTGTGTTTTCTTTGTAAGTTTTCAAAAACAAGAGTCTCACCTGTCTCACATGTTGGGATGTGGAACTACCAGGGAGAGGAACAGCTGGAATGATTTCTATTGAGCTCTAACATGTAATATCTGCTTCCCTTTGTATACCTGGGTCATAGCTTTGAAGCAGTTGTGGGGCCATGTAATAGTTAAAAAAAATTGTATATGAACAAGAACATTCATCAATGGCACATGCCTACATGTACACTACCACCAAAAACATTCATTTCGTGTTTGTTTAGATTCATCAGTTCGGGGGCAAAATAATGCAAGGATCACCCACCAGTGTGTCCTGGCTAAGTCCAGTCTATCATGGGCTACCACAGTAAATTATATTCATCAGCTGACTGCCATATAGCCTTCCTAGTTTTGTTGCTAACATGTACCTGTGAACCTAGAGTTACCATAGATTAAGTTTGCCTCTTCCTCATCTTCACATTTGCTGTACTTCATTGTCCAGTTACAAGTCAGAAGTTCACCTATAAAATACACATTCCATAGCACAGCCAATTTAACTTCACTTTCACAATATTTTTGTTCTAGAGTATAAATGTAAGGAGGATTAAATGAATAGTCACCTGACCATGACTTTCCTTCTATTTTTTGGGACTTGGGTTCACAGGATTTGTCTTTGTGAACTTCCTTTTTTGCAGTTTCTAAAAGGTACAAAAGAAAATGCCTTGGAAGTGGACACTTTGTAGTCTATTTCATATCCACAAATTAATGAATGAGAGAAATGCCTTGCATACAGAACACCAAAAACCTTCTTTCGTGTACTTACTTTCCCATATATGTTGTGTCATAATCAACCACAATGATATTACTTAACTTGAGTTGTTGACAAAAGCTATTAAACCCCAATTTAGCCCCACAAAACGAGGGCTACAGTTCCTAGCCTGCCTCACCGCTAGGTGTCACTATATGCCTAAACTCTAACCAATGAGCTGTGAAGGGAAGTGATGCTGCCGACCGCTCCTTTCTCCTTACCTTCTTGTCAGGATGTTACCATGGGAGTGAGCCATCTGGGACCTTGTGGTTGGAGGAGACACAAGACAGGAGTTTGAGTCACTGCTTATTTCATGGGGTTGGGCTGTCGTGTAAGTTTTGACTTTTATATGAGAAAGAAACTCCTATCTTGTTTAGATATTGCTTTATTTTTTTTTAAAACGCTGTGATTTTGGATCACTGTTACACAAAGCCAAAGTATTAGTCTGCACTAATATAACATCTGATTGAGCAGCAACTTCACTAATTTTTTTAACTGCACCTCAACTATGTAAGGAGAGCCAGAAACTAGTAGCCTTGATTGGTGGAGAAATTAACATAATGCTGGGAAAAAAAGAAAGATTTCAAATTAGTTAGTGATAGTGTAGAATCTAAAACACAGGCTACACAACTCTTTGGAGTTTTAAATAAGAATTTTCTCTGGGATTGTGGGACTTTAGAATTAAAGAGCAGAACTTAAAAAAAAAATGTATGCTTAACCTGGGTCTTAAATGGTATTGCGATTGGCTCTCTAAAAGGTTAGAATTTTTCAACAAAAAGGACATAATTAGCATAAACAATTCAGAGGAAAAGTCTCCTGCAGAATAAATAGTTGAAATGCAGATTGCTCTGTGTCTTTCTAGAACATATATCTTAGACATAATTGAAAAAAGCAAGATCCATTTTATAGCTGAAATAAAGAAATTTAAAAAAGTAATTTCTAATTTCAGATACCACGTTTAAAACAAGAGGGCTTCTACTGCCTTTTCAGCTTCTACTGTCAATGACAATTTCTATATGGAAAAGCAGATTTCTTCCTCGCAAATGGCCTTCTAGTGCAAAAGGAATTCTAGTTAAACTGACAATAGACACATTCTATTTGCATGTAATTGACTTCTCAAGGTCTAGCCTCATGCTGAGTAGAAAAATATGTCTAAGGTTTGCATGACTTGATATGCCAGAAGAAGATCCTAATTGAAATGAGTGTTTTCTGCAAAAACTTTAAAAATCACCCATAACACAAGGAGCTCATGTAGAACTGCATTATTACCTGAAAAACTATCTTTTCTACTTGATACCGGAGCTTCCTCTTGCAGCTCTGAATTTATGTATAGTTCATATGTTTGCTCCTCAGCCATATCTTCCTGTTGAGGGATTTCGATATTCTCAAAGGAAGTGGGTTCCCTAGACTTTTTACTTTCTCTTGACATACTACCTTTTCTGGATTGTAAAGATGAGTCTGTGTCCTGTTGTTTTTCTGTAATTGTCTCTGCAGGGGGTGGTTCTTGTTCTGCTACTGACCCTTTGTGAGGTTCTTCTATTACTGACTCTCTGTGTGATCCTTGTTCTGCAATTGATGCTCTATGCCACCTCTGTTCTGTTGTTGACCCTCTGTGTTGTCCTACTGTTGAGTCTCCATTAAGTCCTTGTTCTGTGGCTGGTTCTATGTGGATTCCTTGTTCTGAAGTTGATACTTTTTGTAGTGGTCCTTGTTCTGTCATTGACTTACTACTCACTACTTGTTTTGGAGTTGACCCTGTATGAATTCCTTGTTCTGTTAATGATTCTCTGTATAGTACTTTTTCTCCAGTTGACTCTCTGTCTTGACCTTGTTCTTCTGTTGAAATTCTGTTTGGTTCTTGTTCTGCAGTTGTCACTCTCTGGTGTTCTGGTGGGCTTGGTGGTGGTGTTGATTTTCTGTGTTCCTCATGTTTATATTGATCTTCTGGATTTTCTAGCAATTTGCTTTGGGTTTTGCTAGCATTTTTTTGAGAAAGTAATGTATTTTCCTCCAAGAGTATTTTGTCAAAGTCTTCGTAAATGTGTTTCTGATTATCCATATCTCCCCAGAACTCAGGCAAGTCTATCTCTTCAAATTCAATGAATGGCCCTAATGCAGAAAACAAAACATTTACCTAAACAATTGATCTTACAATGGAGAATTAGAGCCAATAAATTAATGCAAAAAAGCATTGAGCACAGTGATTATAATATAGGCCTGTTGCCTTAAGTAAATATGTTACGTTTCTCTGCAACACAATAAAGAGCAAAAAGGTATCCAAAGGAACATAAAATTGCTCACTGCTATAAATTAGAAATCATCCCCTTCTAAAAGGTGTGGTTTTGGAAATGAACACGGTTCTTCTTTTGCTACTTGGAGAATTGCTAAGATAGCTAAAACAAATAGAATTTATCCTCTAATTTTGGTCCTCCTGCAATAAGCATAGCATAGGGATAAGGAAGGGGACATATGTTTTCCACCTCAAATACATTTAAAAAAAATTTAAGTTGAAGTATCATTGATATATAATCTTATGTTAGTTTCAGGTATACAACACAGAGGTTCAACAGTTACCCATATTATTAAATCCTCACCCCCACTAGTACAGCTACTGTCCATCAACATAGGAAGATGTTAGAGAATCATTGGCTATATTCTCCTTCAACACCTGTAATACCAAAATAAAAGCAAGTCTCTATCCATGATAATCTTTCAGTGAGTTATGTTTTTCTGATACTCATTTTGTCTCCCTTCCTTTTTCCCTTCCTTTCTTTCTTCTTCATTCCTCAATTCTTTTCCTCCACAACTTATGTGAACACCTGGTAGAGAATTCTAGGGAAAGACTGGGTAGCATTCACCAGAATCCCATTGTTAAAAAACAACAATTACAACAAAACAGCCCTGGTGTCCAGGACTACAGAGAATGGGACTCATGCCAGAAGTTTCTCCCCTTCCCTCCCAAAATATTTAGTAGTTAAGCTATAAAATTGTGATTCCCACTATTTCCAGGACTACTCTATCTATATCACCCATAGATTTTTAAGTATCCAAGTAATACTTTTTTTTAACAGAATTAAAATATTCACATTCTTTGGAAAACCTATCCATATGGAGATTTTCTCTACAAAATATAAAAACAAAACCCATAATCCTATTCATTTTGGTAGTAATATAAACAAGATATTTTACTGTGAAAGTATAGTAAAGATGTACAAGTAAAATAGAATTTCCAGTTGGACATTAAAACTGGAATTACCATTACCAACTTCATTTCCAAAACATTCATATTGTCATCAAAGCACCTCTTCATCTGAATGAACTAAATGTTGAGGTCTAGCTGAATTCTAACTTGACAAGTTTTAGTATTGCTCTATAGTGAAAATGCATCTAGTCACGATGAGGAGTGAATTTTGTGGGGAATGAACAACTAGATACAGCTTTCATGATCTGAAGGAGATGTTACATGAAGGGATTCCACTGTGACAGAATGACCTTGTATTATCATACCAACTGCACTATTTCAGCTTAAGCATACTCCCTCTGAGTGGCACTTACATTGTCTTGGGTTTCGGAGTAAACTTCTAAGCATTTTTGAACTTTGGTCATAGAATATTTCCAGTAAAGCCAGTGTCCTCTGCCGATCCAAAAACCCTACCTAAGCAGAAAGTTTGCAATTAGTTGTTATAGGAGATTTGAGATTTTTATGTGGATGGAATATGGATTCTTGAAGCTTTTATCACCATCATGTAAATAAAAGCTGCAGAATCAAGATCAGGAAAGTTAAGTCACACCTTTAGGCTTATACTCTATTTCAACATTCTGTGACACGTCAAATATGTGACATGTCAAAATGACATTTGAAATAATTAACTGCTTCCTACTTGTTCTTTTTTTGCATTGTTTTTACTTTGGGAAGAGTTTTAATTACTGAAAAATATAGAAAATGATAAAACTAACACTTGTATTCCCAACACCCAGAAATGATGATTGCTAACATTTTGTGTATGTACTTTAAAAAATATTTAACTGATATCACAGTACATGTGTCCTTAAAATTGCTTTTATTTACTCAATATTTAGATCTGATTCATGTACATAAAGAAATATATTTTATTCCTTTTAACTGCAGTATGGTATTCTATGATATATAAAACCCATAATTTTTAAAAATGTCCCTTTATGGGCATTTAGATTATTTCCAGCATTTTGATAGCAAAATTGCTGCAATGGATAGCCTTAGATACATCTCCTTGCGTACATGTGCAAATATTTCCCTGAGGCAAATAATCAGAAGTGTAATTAATGACTTACAGATGTGCATTTTCAAATTTACTAGTTATTGCCAAATTGCTCCACAAAACATCCATACCAATTTACCTTCTCACCATTACTGAATGAGGATATCATTTCTGTATCTATGCCAATACTTGATATTGTTAGAGTTTATAATATTTTTCTAATCTGATGGATAAAAAAATGATACCTAGTTATTTTAATTTTCATTTCCCTAATTGTTAGTGAGATTAAATATGTTTTCAAATGTTTATTATGTATTTGGGTTTCCTTGTCTATGAAGTTTTTCATGTCATTTTCCTTTCTTCAACTGGGAAGAGTTGTCCATTCCTTATTGATTTATAAATTTTTTATAATGGTCATTCTGTTACCTATATGGCAAATATCCTTTCCAAGTTTATCTCTTATCTTTTAACTTAACTTTTGATGAGTTTAGCCATATCAATGTTTTTAATTTTGAGGCAAATATATCAACATTTTCTGTATTGTTTATGTTTATTAGGTGCATTCTTTAGTAAGTATTATCAGTATAGAACTCAAAAGGTAAACTCTAAATTTGCCTCCAAAACTTTAAAAATTTTGTTTTCCACATCTAGGTCTCTAATCAGATGGGACTTATTTTTCCTCATTAATGAGGTTGAAGTCTAATTTTATATTTTTTCCCAAAATGGAAAGCTAATTTTCCCAATATTGTTTATTGTTTTGTCCTTTCAGCTAATTTATATTGTTACCTATGTCATATACTTAATTCCCACATACTCATAGGTCTGATGCCAGGTCCAATATACTGTTAATATAAATTTATTTTTAAAAGTCAGGGAAATTCTCCCCAACTTGTCCTTATTTTTGTAATTGTTTTTGCTATATTTAGACCTTTGTTTTTCCATATTTAAAAAAAATTAAACCTTAAAAAAATACAACATACTTATAGAAAAGTACACAAATAACAAGTGTATGGGCTTATGAATTATCACTGTGAACAAACACAAGAGTTCTCAAAAGAGAACAGTTCACTTTAGTACAGGGCAGTTTTGCTCTAAAACTCAAGGGATCTGTACTGTGATTCTACCACTGCCATTTGCCACAGCATTCCAGTTTGTCCCATACACTCCAAATACTGCAGGATCATCTAGGCATTCATCTTATAGGTAAGAAGAGTTTTTGCACAGCAGCCTAGAAAGCCTACAAAGCCTTTTCTTACTCTGGGACCCATTCTGGCAGCTGATGGCTCAGTTAAGGCATAGGAGTAGTGCATGCAAGTAAATGTTTTCCTAAAATGTAAAAAGGGCCAATAACTATTGTGCCTCTCTCTTAGTGGTAGGTGGTGCAGGGTACAGCAATTTGCTTCATCCTTAAAAAGAGATATCCTGTCATGCTTCAGACTACAGGACTGCTAAAAATTTTACCAAGATAGGAAACCCTTAATTTTTTTTTGATTCTACACACTTGAGTCTTATCAAGACATCGAATGCTTCTTCTGTTTCATCAGGTCCAATCACCATGATGGAAATCATCAGGGTAAATGGACCTGTATAATGTTCTGTGATACATCAGCACAATCCAGGTGTCTGCACACTAGCTTATGATAGAAAGAAAGAGAGCTGCCTTAGCACTGAGGCACAGCAAGGAAAGTATACTCCTGCCAGGGGAAATCAAACTTCTTATGTTGGTCCTTATAAATTGCTCAAGAGAAAATAGTATTTGACAGACAAATAGTTGTGAATGAGGGGGCTGTGTCAGTTGGTTCATAGATTCCGTATCTTGAGTAGCAGCTGCAAATGGAGTCATAATCTATAAACATTCTTGAACATCTATCTATCTTTTGCATAGGCAAAACAGGGGAATTAGATAAGAATGTAATAGAGTTACTTCTTCTGCATTCCTCATACCATTCATTTATCTTCATATCTAACCTTTGTGGAATTGTTTTTTTTTTTTTTTGTCGTTGTTGTTATCTGTTTGGGGTTCTGCCATTCTAGTAGGCAGAGAAAGCTCAGGAGTTCCTATTTGGTCATTCCTACCATGATAACCTTCAGCCCCCAATTGGTGAGGATTCTGCTAGTTGCTAATTATGACTATTCTGATTATATATTCAGGAACCAGAAATAAATATAGCTAAGTTCACAGATTAATTTGGCCTGTGATGCAACCTTAGACCAGAATAGCATGTATCACCTGACATCCATAAGCCCTAACTTTAATCGGTGGTCTACTGGGTTATTGGAGGATCCTAGGGGTTATGTTAATTTGGAGTCATTGTTTGGTAATCTCTGAAAGTTTGGGACATTTCCCTTTTTCTAATGCATATCCACCCTGGCAAATGGCTACAAGCCCTTTGAGAAAGGCTTGGAGTAAGATCTACAGCATATGGTGGAGCAGTCTTGTAGGTTTCTTTCTCAATAGAACCATCCTTCCATTCAACCAAAGAGTTCTGGGTGTGTAAATTGGCTTAACTCTGGGAACTAGATCAGAAGCCAAGATTCTCCACTATGGTAACTTAACTCATGTTTCTGGCCCCGTAATTAGAGTTTTTCTGTTTTGTTTTTTTTTTAATAAAAACAGCTCTGGCAATAATTTAATAGACATACTATCTATTTAATTCCTAAGGAAACCAGGATCACCACAGAAAATCCATGTGGGTCAAAATATTCAGACAGCCACTTTAATTCCTTCTGTTCATTGTAGTAATTCCAATTATACATTTAAGAACTAGGTAAATAACCGCAATGTGACAAATTTGGCCTAGACAAATTTGGCCCATTATAATACGGCCTTTGACCTTAGGCAATGAGTCAAAAAACACTTATTTATAGTATCTATGAGCACTGACTTGGACCAATAGGCCTTGTCTCTGGCAGTTAAACACCCTCTGTTTTTTATCACTCTGGAATTCTATCATTTCCTTAAAATCAGAAAGTTCACTTCAATGTCAATATCTTTCACTATCATCCCCAGTCTACAAAGGACAGCTACCAAAGAGTTTATGAAGATTTCCAGTGCTCTCTTCATTAATGTATTTCTCAAGGGAGTGTTATCTGGGCCCTCATGGGGGATATGGTGAAGATGCATATGGGCAGGCTCCATATGAGCGATAACTTCAGCTACCCTGTAAGCTTTTGGACTTCTTCCTATACTTCTATACTATAGAAGTTGTCCAGGAAGGTTCTGGCATTTCAGTCTCATTGAATGTCGGCCATATTTCACTCAAGGTTTCAGTTATTTAACCTACCAAGTAAACTGTTAAAACCATTCCCAGATACTCAAATTATTACTGTTAAGTAAATCTTCTGTATAAACAATATTGACAAGTTTGAGCCAATCCAAAGCTACATCCATCTTCGTAGTGTGAAAGTTTACAATCAATTCCCACACATGTTCCCCAGGTTTTTGTTGCTATGAATTAGCAAAAACTTGCTATTTTCTTGGAGTACCAACAATTACCTCTCAGTACAGATTTGACTGGTTCTCCTGGGGCGTGCTGAGGTCTGACTCCAACCTTGAGTCTAAAGGCAATGCATGTGTACAGGTGGGCCTTGAGGAAGATAGTCATCTCCTTGCAAGCTAATTGCCCAAGTGAAGTTATTGTAGGGTCTTTAGGAAAGAAAAGCCAGTATTCTCAAACAAGAGAGAAGGGATTGCTTTTGCTGCCAAAGGAGGCTTAGGAAGATTTGTGGCTTAAGTCTCAGCTTCTATCCAACTGTAACCATTCCAAGTTTCAGACAGAGTTTTCTATTTTTCAAGCAATGTGCTAACTTTCTCATTAGAGGCTTGGCAACTCTATGAATTCAACTTATGTTTTAATTCTGTCACATTAAATCTGGGGCTTATTTTTCATACATACCTGCCCTGAAGCTATGAGAAATAGAGATTCTTTTAGAGTCATCATGGAATTTCTCTGTTTTTTTACTGCAACTTAAGCTGAGGGTTTAAAGCCCTGAGCTTGTCTTTCACTTTCCATAACCTCTCCAATGCAGTGAGATGAAGCTCATCTATCCACACAGCCCTTGTAGTCAGCACATATATATTAATTATGGTCAAACTTAGTAACTACTTGGTTTCTTAAAGCCTTTCCTTCAAAAGGCTCTTCATCCCAAGCAACCATAGTGATATTTTTTTAACTTTTTCATTGAGACATAATAAATATGCAATAAGGTATGCAGGCCCTAAATGTTTAAGCTCAATGAAGGTCTACCTATCTATACACTGTATAAACAACACTCAGATAAGGATATAGAACATTTTCATCATTGCCAGAAGATGGTTTCTCTTAGTCAATAATTTTCCCCAAAGGTAGTTATTATTCTACTATTTATCACTGTAGATTAATATGTTGGTTCTTGAATTTCATATAAATGGAATTATATAGTATATGCCATTTTGTGAATTTTCTTGTTCAACATTATATCTATGAATGTTATTCATGTTTCATTTGACTGTAGCTCATTTTTATTGCTATATAATATTCCACTATATGCATTAATATGTATATAAATGTATTTAATCATTCTATTGTTGATATACATTTACATTGTTTTAGTGTTTGACTGTTATAAATAATGCTGCTATGAACATTCTTGTTTTTTTATCAAGTTCAAAAAAGTATCATTTACATCCAATTTTACATACAATTTTAAGTGTACAGTTCAATGAGTTTTGACAATGTATAAACCCATGTAACTACCACCACAATAAAGATATAGAACATTTTCACAAAACCAAAAAGTTCCCTTGTCTCTTTTGCAATCATTCCCTTCTACTCATGGTCCCAAAAAACTACCAATCTGCTTTCTGTTGCTATAAATTAGTTTTCCCTGTCTAGATTTTCATATAAATGAAATCACAGTGTATATTCATTTATGTCTGCCTTCTTTCACTTGGCATATTTTTGATATTCATCAATTCTATTGTGTGTATCAGCAGTTCCATTCCCTTTTATTACTGAGAAGTGTTCCACTGTATGGATATACTACAATGCATTTATCCACAAATAGATGGAAATTTAGGTCTTTTCCAGTTCAGTGCTATTATGAATGAGGCTGCTAAGAACATTCATGGATAAGTCTCTGAGTATACATACGTTCCAGTTTCTCTCATTTCAGCTCATCACTCCTAGGCAAATATCTAGCAGAGGAAGTGCTGGTTGCTGGGCCATACAATTTAACTTTTTAAGAAACCGCCCAACTTTTTTCCAAAGTGGTCATTGAATTTCTATTAGCAATGTATGAAAATTCTAGTTACTCTGTATCATTATCAACCCTTAGTATTGTCAGTCTTTTCAATTTTAGCTATTCTAGTGGGTGTAATTTTTATTTCACTATGGTTTTAATTTGCATATCTCTGATGAGAAATGACATTAAACATATTTTCATGTATTTGACATGAAAATATCTTCTTTTCTAACATGTCCATGGCATTTTTGTATTATTTCATTAAATCATACAAGTTCTTTATATGATCTGATACAAGTCTTTTGTCATTTAATGTATTACAAATATTTTCTCCCAGTTTATAGATGTCTTTTCATTCTCTTACTAATATCTTTCAAAGACCAGAATTTTTTAATATGGTGAAGTCCATTTTATCAAATTTTCTTTTAAGGTTCATGTTTTCTTCTGGAAGTTTGTGATTTTACCTTAAACACTTAGGTCTAAAGTCTCTTTCAACCTTTTTATATATGGTTTGAAGTAAATCTTGAGATGTAATTTTCCCCCCACATTTGGCAGCCAGTTTTTTCAGCACTGTGTATTGAAAAGATTATCCTAGGCAACTCTGTTGAAAATTAGTTGACCATGTACATGTGGTTATGTGTGACTCTACTTGGTTCCATTCATGTATTTATCTATGCTTATACCAATAACATGCTGTCTTGATTTCTATATATACATATTAAATCTTTAAATCAAGTCGTATGAACCCTCTAACTTTTTTCTTTTTCAAAACTATTTTGGCTATTCTGCATCCTTTGAAATTCCATATACATTTTTTTAATTAGTCTTGTCAATTTCTGTAAAAACTCACCGGGATTTGGACTGGAGCTGTACTGAATTTATAGGTTGACCTGGGAACTGACTGACAATATTGAGTTTTTTGATTCATCAATATGGTCTTTGATGGAAATGAGAATGACCTTTCCATTTATTTAGGTTTTTATTTCTCTCCGCAATGTTTTGTGATTTTCAGTCTATAGATGTTGCATATACTTTGTTAAATTTATGAATGTGTATTTAATGTGGGTAATATTAATATAAATGGCATTTAAAAATTTCATCTTCCAATTTTCATTGCTAGTATAAATATTATTTATCTCTGTGTATTGACCTTATATCCTGAAGCCCTACTAAATTCATGTATATGTTTTAGTGAATTCAACTTTTTTTTGAAGATACCTTAGGATTTTCTACATAGAAGATCATATAATCTATGAATTAGGAGAGCTTTCTTTATCTTTTCATGCCTTATTTCACTGGCTAGTACCCCCGAGTACAATGTTAAAAGTGGTGAGTGTGGACATCTTTGCTGATATAAGGATATCCTGCTGATATTAAGAGGCAATTATTAAAATTTTTACCATTAAGTATGAATATAGGTTTTTCATAGGTGCTCTTTATTAGGTTGAAGAAATTCTGTCCAGTTTGACAAAAGCTTTTTCTGAAATGAATGAATGAGTGCTGAATTTTGTCAGATGGTCATACAGTTTGTTTGTAGTTTCTTAATGTAGTGATTGAATTTAGAATATTAAAAACCAATTTTGCATCCCTGGATTAAGCTCCACTAACCCTGATGTATCACCTTTTTTATATATTGTTGAACCAATTTACTAAAATTAAGATTTCTTTATCTTGTTCATGGGGGGTATTAGTCCATAGAGTTTTCTGTATAGTTTTGATATCAGAATAATGTTGGTTACATAAAATGAGTTGGTAAGTGTTCCTTCTATTTTCTGAAAGATTTTGTGTAGGTTTGGAATTATTTCTTCCTTAAATGTTTGTTAGAATTCATCAGCAAAGCCATTTGGGTATGGGATTTTGTTTGTGGCAAGGTTTTCAATGGCACTAATTAATTTCTTTTAGATATAAGGGTATCCAGGTTTCTATGTACTGTTGAGCCAGGCTAGATAATTTGTGTCTTTCAGGGAATTTTTCCATTTAATATAAGCTGCAAACGTGTTGGCATAAAGTTGTTCATAATGTCCCCTCATTGTCCTTCTAACATTTGCAGACTTTGTAGTGATGCCTTTCTTTCTTTCCTGATATCAGTAATTTGTGTCTTCTCATTTATCTTTGATCAGTTGATCTAGAGGTTTATCAATTATATTAATGTTTTCCAAGAAACAGCTTTTGCTTTGATCGATTTTCACTATTGTATTTTGTTTTCTTTCTCTTTTTTTGATGTTGGTCTTTTATTGTTAAATATTTTTAAAAATTGAAGTACTGTTGATACACAATCTTATTTTGGTTTTAAGTATACAGCACAGTGATTCAACAGGTACCCACATCATTATTTTTTTTATTAAGGTATTATTGATATACACTGTTATGAAGGTTTCACATGAAAAAACAATGTGGTTACTACATTTACCCACATTATCAAGTCCCCACTCATACCCCAATGCAGTCACTGTCCATCAGTGTAGTAAGATGCCACAGATTCACTGTTTGCCTTCTCTGTACTACATTGTTTTCCCCGTGATCCCCCACACCATGTGTACTAAACAAAATACCCCACAATCCCCTTCTCCCACTCTCCCCACCCGCCCTCCCACACCCCTCCCTCTTGGTAACCACTAGTTCCTTCTTGGAATCTCTGAGTCTGCTGCTATTTTGTTCGTTCAGTTTTGCTTTGTTGTTATACTCCACAAATGAGGGAAATCATTTGGCACTTGTCTTTCTCTGCCTGGCTTATTTCACTGAGCATAATATCCTCCAGCTCCATCCATGTTGTTGCAAATGGCAGGATTTGTTTTTTTCTTATGGCTGAATAGTATTCCATTGTGTATATGTACCACCTCTTCTTTATCCACTCATCTACTGATGGACATTTAGGTTGCGGCCATTTCTTGGCTATTGTAAGTAGTGCTGCAATAAACATAGGGGCGCATATGTCTTTTTGAATTTGAGAAGTTGTATTCTTTGGATAAATTCCAAGGAGTGGGATTCCTGGGTCAAATGGTATTTCTATTTTGAGTTTTTTGAGGAACATCCATATTGTTTTCCACAGTGGTTGAACTAGCTTACATTCCCACCAGCAGTGTGGGAGGGTTCCCCTTTCTCCACATCCTCACCAGCATTTGTTGTTCTTAGTCTTTTGGATGTTGGCCATCCTTACAGGTGTGAGGTGATATCTCGTTGTTTTAATTTGCATTTCCCTGATGATTAGTGATGTGGAGCATCTTTTCATGTGTCTGTTGGCCATTTGAATTTCTTCTTTGAAGAACTATCTCTTCATATCCTCTGTCCATTTTTTAATTGGGTTATTTGCTTTTTGGGTGTTGAGGCGTGTAAGTTCTTTATATATTTTGGATATTAATCCCTTGTCGGATATGTCATTTACAAATATATTCTCCCACACTGTAGGATGCCTTTTTGTTCTGTTGATGGTGTCCTTTGCCGTACAGAAACTTTAGTTTGATGTAGTCCCATGAGTTCATTTTTGCTTTTGTTTCCCTTGCTTGAGGAGATGCGTTCAGAAAGAAGTCACTCATGCTTATATTCAGGAGATATTTGCCTATGTTGTCTTCTAAGAGTTTTATGGTTTCATGACTTACATTCAGGTCCTTGATCCATTTCGAGTTTACTTTTGTGTATGGGGTTAAACAATAATCCAGTTTCATTCTCTTGCATATAGCTGTCCAGTTTTGCCAAGACCAGCTGTTGAAGAGGCTGTCATTTCCCCATTGTATGTCCATGGCTCCTTTATTATATATTAATTGACCATATATGGTTGGGTTTATATCAGGGCTCTCTAGTCTGTTCCATTGGTCTATGGGTCTGTTCTTGTGCCAGCACCAAATTGTCTTGAGTACTGTGGCTTTGTAGTAGAGCTTGAAGTTGGGGAGCATAATCCCCCAAGCTTTATTCTTCCTTCTCAGGATTGCTTTGGCTATTTGGGGTCTTTTGTGGTTCCATATGAATTTTAAAATGATTTTTCTCTAGTTCGTTGAAAAATGCTGTTGATATTTTGATAGGTATTGCATGGAATCTGTAGATTGCTTTAGGCAGGATGGCCATATTGCCAATATTAATTCTTCCTATCCATGAGCATGGGATGTGTTTCCCTTTATTGGAATCTTCTTTAATTTCTCTCATGAGTGTCTTGTAGTTTTCAGAGTATAGGTCTTTCACTTCCTTGGTTAGGTTTATTCCTAGGTATTTTATTCTTTTTGATGCAACTGTGAATGGAATTATTTTCCTGAGTTCTCTCTCTGCCAGGTCATTGTTAGGGCATAGGAATGCCACAGATTTCTGCGTATTAATTTTGTATCCCACAACTTTGCTGAATTCATATACTAGATCTAGTAGTTTTGGAGTGGAGTAGGGTTTTTTATGTACAATCTCATGTCATCTGCACACAGGGACAGTTTAACTTCTTCCCTGCCAATCTGGATGCCTTTTATTTCTTTGTGTTGTCTGATTGCCATGGCTAGGACCTCCAGTACTATATTGAATAGAAGTGGGGAGAGTGGGCCTCCTTGTCTTGTTCCCGATCTTAAAGGAAAAACTTTTAGCTTCTCACTGTTAAGTTTGATGTTAGCTGTGGGTTTCATATATGGCCTTTATGATGTTGAGGTACTTGCCTTCTGTACCCATTTTGTTGAGAGTTTTAATCATGAATGGATGTTGAATTCTGTAGAATGCTTTTTCAGCATCTATGGAGATGATCATGTGGTTTTTGTCCTTCTTTTTGTTGATTTGGTGGATGATATTGATGGATTTTCGAATGTTGTGCCATCCTTGCATCCCTGGAATAAACCCTACTTGATCATGATGGATGATCCTTTTGATGTATTTTTGAATTCGGTGTGCTAATATTTTGTTGAGTGTTTTTGCATATATGTTCATCAGGGATATTGGTCTGTAATTTTCTTTTTTTGTGGTGCCTTTGCCCAATTTTGGTATTAGAGTGATGCTGGCCTCATAAAATGAGTTTGGAAGTATTCCCTCTTCTTCTACTCCTTGGAAGACTTTTAGGAGGATGGGTATTAGGTCTTTACTAAATGTTTGATAAAATTCAGTGGTGAAGCCATCTGGTCCAGGGATTTTGTTCTTAGGTAGGTTTTTGATTACCAGTTCAATTTTGTTGCTGGTAATTGGTCTTCTGAGACTTTCTGTTTCTTTCTGGGTCAACCTGGAAGGTTATATTTTTCTAGAAAGTTGTCCATTTCTTCTAGGTTATCCAGTTTGTTAACATATAATTTTTCATAGTATTCTCTAATAGTTCTTTGTATTTCTGTGCTGTCCGTAGTGGTTTTTCCTTTCTCATTTCTGATTCTGTTTATGTGAGTAGACTCTTTTTTTCTTGATAAGTCTGGCTAGGGGTTTATCTACTTTGTTTATTTTCTTGAAGAAGCAGCTTCTGCTTTCATTGATTCTATTGTTTTATTCTTCTCGATTTTATTTATTTCTGCTCTAATCTTTATTGTGTCCCTGCTTCCACTGACATTGAACTTCATTTGCTCTTCTTTTCTGAGTTTTATTAATTGTGTGTTTAGACTGTTCATATGTGATCGTTCCTTTTTCCTGAGGTCGGCCTGTATTGCCATATACTTTCCTCTTAGCACGGCCTTCACTGCGTCCCACAGATTTTGCAGTGCTGAATTATTGTTGTCATTTGTCTCCATATATTGCTTGATCTCTGTTTTTATTTGGTCATTGATCCGTTGATTATTTAGGAGCATGTTATTAAGCTGCCATGTGTTTGTGGGATTTTTCATTTTCTTTGTGTAATTTATTTCTAGTTTCATACCTTTGTGGTCTGAGAAACTGGTTGGTACAGTTTCAATCTTTTTGTATTTACTGAGGCTCTTTCTGTGGCCTAGTATATGATCTATTCTTGAAAATGTTCCATGTGCTCTTGAGAAGAATGTGTATCCTGTTGCTTTTGAGTGTAGAGTTCTGTAGATGTCTGTTAGGTCCATCTGTTCTAGTGTGCTGTTCAGTGCCTCTGTGTCTTTACTTATTTTCTGTCTGGTTGATCTGTCCTTCAGAGTGACTGGTGTGTTGAAGTCTCCTAGAATGAATGCACTGCATTCTATTTCTCCCTTTAATTTTATCAGTATTTGTTTCACATATGTAGGTACTCCTGTGTTGTGCGCATAGATATTTATAATGGTTATATCTTCTTGTTGGATCAACCTTTTTATCATTATGTAATGTCCTTCTTTGTCTCTTGTGACTTTCTTTGTTTTGAAGTCTATTTTTTCTGATATAAGTACTGCAACTCCTGCTTTTTTCTCCCTATTAGTTGCATGAAATGTCTTTTTCCATCCCTTTACTTTCAGTCTGTGTATGTCTTTGGGTTTAAAATGAGTCTCTTGAAGGCAGCATATAGATGGGTCTTGTTTTTTTATCCATTCAGTGACTCTATGTCTTTTGATTGGTGCATTCAGTCCATTTACATTCAGGGTGCTTATGGGTAGGTATGTACTTATTGTCATTGCAGGCTTCAGATTCGTGGTTACCAAAGGTTCAAGGTTAACTTCCTTACTATCTAAGAGTCTAAATTAACTCACTTAAAATGCTATTACAAACACAATTTAAAGGTTCTTTTTTTTCCTCCTCCTATTTCTTCTTCTTCCATTCTTTATATATTAGGTGTCATATTCTGTACTGTTAGTCTAGCCCTTGATTGACTTTGGGGATAGTTAATTTAATTTTGCATTTTCTTAGTAATTAGCTGTTCTACTTTCTTTACTGTGGTATTATTACCTCTGGTGTCAGCTATTAAACCATAGGGACACTTCCATCTATAGCAGTCCCTCCAAAATACACTGTTGAAATGGTTTGTGAGAGGTAAATTCTCTCAGCTTTTGCTTATCTGGAAATTGCTGAATCCCTCCTTCAAATTTAAATGATAATCTTGCAGGATAAAATGATCTTGTTTCAAGGCCCTTCTGCTTCATTGCATTAAATACATCATGCCACTCCCTTCTGGCCTGTAAGGTTTCTGCTGAGAAGTCTGATGATAGCCTGATGGGCTTTCCTTTGTATGTGATCTTATTTCTCTCTCTGGCTGCTTTTAATAGTCTGTCCTTATCCTTAATATTTGCCATTTTAATTACTATATGTCTTGATGTTGTCTTCCTTGGGTCCCTTCTGTTGGGAGACCTGTGCACCTCCACGGCCTGAGAGATTATTTCTTTCCCCAGACTGGGGAAGTTTTCAGCAATTACCTCCTCAATGACACTTTCTATCCCTTTTTCTCTCTCTTCTTCTCCTGGTACCCGTATAATGCAAATATTGTTCCTTTTGGATTGGTCACATAGTTCTCTCAATATTCTTTCATTCTTAGAGATTCTTTTTTCTCTCTGTGCCTCAGCTTCTTTGTATTTCTCTTCTCTAGTTTCTATTTTATTTATCATCTCCTCCACCGTATCCAATCTGCTTTTAATACCGTCCATTGTGCTCTTCAATGATTGGATCTCCGGCCATAATTCATTTCTCAGTTCTTGAATATCTTTCTGTACCTCCATGAGCATGTTAATGATTTTTATTTTGAACTCCCTTTCAGGGAGAGTCATGAGGTCAATATCATTTAAATCTTTCTCAGGAGTTGTATTAATAATTTTACTCTGGACCAGGTTCCTTTGGCTTTTCATATTTCTGTATGGCGCCCTATAGTGCCCAGAAGCTCTACTCCCTGGAGCTGCTCAGACCCTGAAGCAATGTCGGGGGATCGCAGAGGAGTGCTTTGGTGCCTGGGGGGAGGAAAGAGCTGTTTTCTGCTTCCCGGCTGCTATGCCTGTCTCCACTGCCTGAACCAGTGGGCCGAGCACACATGTATAAACCTCTGTGCTTTGCAATTTTAGTTGCTGTAGACAGATCTTCCCTCTGGCTGGGCTAAGGCCAGGGTAGGGTTTCCCAGTTTGAAAGCCTGGTGGGGCTGGCCAGGAGAAAGGCACAGTAGGCTGCCTATCACGGAAGGGTCTCTTGGAGCTGTGTATGCAGCCAGGGAGCTGGAGCACCTGAAGATTGTGAAAGCTCCCAACTTGCTGGGCAGAGTGCACCTGGACAATTTTTTGTCTACCTTTCCTTTCTCCTGAGCAGTAAGCTCTGTGCAATCCCTGCCCCTTTAGCAGCCCTCTAGCTAAGGGCTTCTTTGTTAGGAAGTCTCTCAGACTACCTGCCTTTCTTTTGTCCCTGAGCAGCTAGATATGGATCCCTGCTTTCAACAAGCAGCTGGAATCTTAGTTTCTCCAGGAATTATGTCTGTCTTAGCTTTCCAACCCCCTAATTATGCGAGTATCATGCAAGCACCATGAAATGTAGGTTTGTGCTCCCAGAGCAGATCTCCAGAGTTAGGTATTCAGCAGTCCCAGATCTCCCCTCCCTCGCTGCTCCATTCCTCTTCCTCCTGCCGGTGAGCTGGGGTGGGGGAAGGGCTTGGATCCCACAGGGCCACAGCTTTAGTACGTTACCCTGTTCCATGAGGACTGCTCTTGTCCCCAGGTGTATGCAGTTTGGTGCAGTCCTCTTTCCTGTTGCTGTTTCAAGAGTAGTTGTATTAGTTATATTTTCATATTATATGCGGTTTTAGGAGGAAACCTCTGTCTCACCTCTCTCGCCACCATCTTTAATCCTCTCCTCCACATTATTAAATCCTCACCCCTACTAATACAGTTACTATTGTCAACATAGGAAGATGTTACAGAATCAATGGCTACATTCTCCATGTATTATCCTCCCAATGACCAACTTATATTATGACTGAGAATTTTTGTGTTCTTTATTCCCCTCGAACTCCCCACCCACTCACACCAATGCTTCCACTGGCAACCACCAGTCACTGCTCAGTGTCAATGAGTCTGTTGCTATTTTGTTCATTTTGTTTTGTTTTGATATTCCACAAATAAGTGAAATCATATAGTATTTGTCTTTCTCCGCCTGGCTTATTTCACTTAGTTTAATACCCTGTACATCCATTCATGTTGTTACAAATGGCAGGATTTCTTTTTTTAATGTCTGAATAATATTCCATTGTGTATATGTACACATCTTTATCCATTCATCTATTGATGGACACTTTGGTTGCTTCCATAACTTGGTTATTGTAAATAATGTGGCAATAAACATAGGGATGCATATATCTTTTTGAATCAGGAATTTAATTTTCTTCAGGGAAATTCCTTGAAGTGGAATTACTGAGTTGTAAGGTATTTCTATTTTTAGTTTTTTGAGAACCGTCCATACTGCTTTTCACAGTGGCTACACAAATTGATATTCCCACCAACAGTGTAGGAGGATTTCCTTTTTTCCACATCCTTGCCAATACCTGTTATTTCTTGTCTTTTGGATAGTGGCCAGTCTGATTGCTGTGAGACAATATCTCATTATGGTTTTGATTTGTATTTCCATGATTATAAGAGATATGGAGCATCTTTTCATGTGCCTGTTGGCCATCTGTATATCTTCTTTGGAAAAATGTCCACTGCCCATTTTTTAATTGGTTTATTTGTATTTTTGGTGTTGAGACATATGAGTTCTTTATATATTTTGGATGTTAACCCCTTATCAGATAAATCATTAATGAATATATTCTCCCATACTGTAGGATGCCTTTTTGTTCTGCTGATGGTGTCCTTTGCTGTACAGAAGCTTTTTAGTTTGATGTAGTCCCACTTGTTCATTTTCTATTTTGTTTCCCTTGCCTGAGGAGATGTGTTCAGAAAAAAATTGCTTATGCTTATGTTCAAGAGATTTTTGCCTATGTTTTCTTCTAAGAGTTTTATGGTTTAATGTCTCACATTTAGGTCTTTGATTCATTTCAAGTTTACTTTTGTGTATGGAGTCAGACAGTATTCCAGTTTCATTCTTTTGCATGTAGCTGTCCATATTTTCATATTTTGTTTTCTATTTCACTGATTTCTGCCCATATCTTTATCATTTCCTTCTTTCTACTTACCTTTAGTTTATTTGGCTTTGTTTTTCTTTTTCTAGCTTTATAAGATAGAAACTTAGATCACTGATTTCAGGCCTCTCTTATTTTCTTGTATAAATATAACTCAAAGCTATAAAATTCTCTCACTACCACTGTAACTTCATTCCTCCAATTTTAATACATTTTGTCTTAATTATCTCCATTTAAAATATTTCCTAATTTCTCCTGTGATTTTTTTTTGTCCCATTCATTATTTGAAAGTGTGTTATTTAATTTCTAAATATTTGGGGATTTTCTAACTAGCTTCCTGTAATTGATTTCTGATTTAATTCTGCTATAGTCAAAGAATATTACAATATGTGTTCAACTCTTTTAAATTAATTGAGGCCTGTTTTATGGCATAGCAAATGATCTCCTTGTGGATATTTCAAGTGCAATTAAAAAGTATATTTTTCTGTAGTTGTTAGGTGGAATGCTCTGTAACACTTCAGGGTCAAGTTGGTTGATAGTGTTTTTCGAGTATTTTATATCCTCACTGATTTCTGTCTATTCTATCACTTGCTGAAAGTAGTGTTTAATTCTCCAATTTTAACTGCAGTTCTGTCATTTTTTGTTTTATGTATTTTTAAGCTCTGCTATTAGGTATATGCTCATTAGAATTATTATGTCTTCTTATCAAATTGAGCCATTTATCATTATAATATATCCCTCCTAATGTTTGGTAATATTCCTTGTTCTGAAGTCTTCTTTGTCTAATATTAATATAGCCATTCTCGCTTCCTTATGTTGTTTCCATTCTTTGACTCTTACTTTTAAACTATTTGTGTCTTTATATTGGTTCTGTATTTTTACTGGTCTTTTGCCTGGAATATTTAGACCACATACATTTAGTGTAATTATTATTATGGTTGGCTTTAAGTACATCATTTTGCTATTTGTTTTTCATTTGGGCCATTTGTTCTTTGTTATCTTTTTTGCTTCTGTCTGCTTTTGATTATATTTAATATCCCTTATCCCACAATTGGCTTAATAGCTGTACCTCTTTTTTCTAGGATTTAACATTACGCATCTTTAATTTATCACAGCCTACCTTCAAATAATAATATATACTTCATGCCTAATGTAAGAAACTTACTTCTATCTTCTTTCACCCATCATTTTTGCTATTGTTGTCATGCATCTCACTTCTAATGTTAAAAACTTTATTATTATTTATTTATTTACTTTGATGACCGTTAAATATTCTTTTTTTTTATTAAGGCATCATTGATATACAATTTAATGAAGGTTTCACATGAGCAACACTGTGGTTACAACATTCACCCATATTATCAAGTCCCCCCACACCCCATGGCAGTCATTGTCCATCAGTGTAGTAAGATGCTATAGAGTCACTACTTGTCTTCTCTGTGCTATACTGCCTTCCCTGTGACCCTCCTACATTATGTGTGCTTATCATAATGCCACTTAATCCCCTTCTCCCTCCCTCCCCACCCACTGTACCCAACCCCTTCCCTTTGGTAACTGCTAGTCTCTTCTTGGAGTCTGTGAGTCTGCTGCTGTTTTGTTCCTTCAGTTTTGCTTTGTTGTTGTACTCCACAAATTAGTAAAATCATTTAGTACTTGTCTTTCTCCACCTGGCTTATTTCACTGAGCATAATACCCTCTAGCTCCATCCATGTTGTTGCAAATGGTAGGATTTGTTTTCTTCTTACGGCTGAATAATATTCCTTGTGTGTATGTACCACCTCTTCTTTATCCATTCATCTACTGATGGGCACTTTGGCTGCTTCCACATCTTGGCTATTGTAAATAGTGCTGCAATAAACATACGGGTACATATGCCTTTCTGAATCTGAGAACTTGTTTTCTTTGGGTAAATTCCTACGAGTGGAGTTCCTGGGTCAAATGGTATTTCTATTTTTAGTTTTCTGAGGGACTTCCATATTGCTTTCCACAATGGTTGAACTATTTACATTCCCGCCAACAGTGTAGAAGGGATCCCCTTTCTCTGCATTCTTGCCAGCATTTGTTCCTTGTCTTTTGGATGTTGGCCATCCTAACTGGTGTGAGGTGATATCTCACTGTGGTTTTAATTTGCATTTCCCTGATAATTAGCGATGTGGAGCATCTTTTCCTGTACCTGTTGGCCATCTGATTTTATTCTTTGGAGAAGTGTCTGTTCAGATCCTACACCCATTTTTTAATCAGGTTATTTGCTTTTTGGGTGTTGAGGCGTGTGAGTTCTTTATATATTTTGGATGTTAACCCCTTATCGGATATGTTGTTTATGAATATCTTCTCCCATACTGTAGGATGTCTTTTTGTTCTTCTGATGGTGTCCTTAGCTGTACAGAAGTTTTTTAGTTTGATGTAGTCCCATTTGTTCATTTTTTATTTGCTTCCCTTGCCCGAGGAGATGCGTTCAGGAAAAAGTTGCTCATGTTTATATTCAAGAGATTCAAGAGATTTTTGGCTATGTTTTCTTCTTTTTTATGTTTTCATGACTTACATTCAACTTTTTGATCCATTTCAAGTTTACTTTCTTTATTTTGCTATTATTAATATACAATTACATGAGCAACCTTATGGTTACTACACTCCCCCTATTATCAAGTCCCCACCACATACCCCATTGCACTCACTGTCCATCAGCATAGAAGGATGCTATAGAATCACTACTTGTCTTCTCTGTGTTATACTGCCTTCCCCGTATCCCCCCAGCCCACCCCATACCCGCTATCTTATATGTGTGCTAATTGTAATAGCCCTTTTCCCCCTTATCCCCCCCTTCCCACCCATCTTCCCCAGTCCCTTTCCCTATGGTAACTGTTAGTCCATTCTTGGGTTCTGTGAGTCTGCTGCTGTTGTGTTCCTTCAGTTTTTTTCTTTGTTCTTGTACTCAACATATGAGTGAAATCATTTGGTACTTGTCTTTCTCCACTTGGCTTATTTCACTGAGCATAATACCCTCTAGCTCCATCCATGTCGTTGCAAATGGTAGGATTTGTTTTCTTCTTGTGGCTGAATAATATTCCACTGTGTATATATACCACATCTTCTTTATCCATTCATCTACTGATGGACACTTACGTTGCTTCCATCTCTTGGCTATTGTAAATAGTGCTGCAATAAACACAGGGGTGCATATACCTTTTTAAAACTGGGCTGCTGCATTCTTAGGGTAAATTCCTAGGGGTGGTATTCCTGGGTCAAATGGTATTTCTATTTTTAGTGTTTCGAGGAACCTCCATACTGCTTTCCACAATGCTTGAACTAATTTACATTCCCACCAGCAGTGTAGGAAGGTTCCCCTTTCTCCACATCCTCGCCAACATATGTTGCTGTTTGTCTTTTGGATGGCGGCCATCCTAACTGGTGTGAGGTGATCTCATTGTGGTTTTAATCTGCATTTCTCTGATGACTAGTGATGTGTAGCATCTTTTCATGTGCCTGTTGGCCATCTGGATTTCTTCTTTGGAGAAGTGTCTGTTCAGATCCTCTGCCCATTTCTTAATTGGCTTATTTGCTTTTTGTTTGTTGAGGTGCATGAGCTCTTTATATAATTTGGATGTCAACCCTTTGTTGGATATGTCATTTATTAATATATTCTCCCATACTGTAGGATGTCTTTTTGTTCTACTGATGGTATCCCTTGCTGTGCAGAAGCTTTTTAGTTTGATATAGTCCCAATTGTTCATTTTTGTCAAGTTTACTTTTGTATATGGAGTTAGACAATAATGCATTTTCATTCTCTTCCATTTAGCTGTCCAGTTTTGCCAACACCAGTTTTCAAAGAGGCTATCATTTCCTCATTGTATACCCATGGCCGTTTTATCATATATTAGTTGGCCATATAGGTGTGGGTTTATATCTGGGCTCTCTATTCTGTTCCACTGATCTATGGGTCTGTTCTTGTGACAGTACCAAATTGTCTTGATTACCGTAGCTTTGTAGTAGAGCTTGAAGTTGGGGAGCATAATCCCCTAGCTTTATTCTTCCTTTTCAGGATTGCTTTGGCAATCTTTTGTGGTTCCACATGAATTTTAGAACTATTTGTTCTAGTTCATTGGAGAATGCTGTTGGTATTTTGATAGGGATTGCATTGAATCTGTGGATTGCTTTAGGCAGGATGGCCATTTTGACAATATTAATTCTTCCTATCCATGAGCACTGGATATGTTTCCATTTATTGGTATCTTCTTTAATTTCTCTCATGAGTGTCTTATAGTTTTCAGAGTATAGGTCTTTCACTTCCTTGGTTAGGTTTATTCCTAGGTATGTTATTCTTTTTGATGCAATTGTGAATGGAATTCTTTTCCTGATTTCTCTTTCTGTTAGTTCATTATTAGTATACAGGAATGCAACAGATTTGTGTGTATTAATTTTGTATCCTGCAACTTTGCTGAATTCAGTTATTAGTTCTAGTAGTTTGGAGTGGATTATTTAGGTTTTTTTTTATGTACAATATCATGTCATCTGCAAACAGTGTCTTTTTAACTTGTTCCTTACCAGTCTGGGTGCCTTTTATTTATTTGTGTTGTTTGATTGCCATGGCTAGGCCCTCCAGTACTATGTTGAATAAAAATGGTGAGAGTGGGCATGCCTGTCTCGTTCCCTATTTTAGAGGAAAAGCTTTTAGCTTTTCGCTGTTAAGTATGATTTTGGCTGTGGGTTTGTCATATATGGCCTTTATTATGTTGAGGTACTTGCCCTCTCTACCCATTTGTTGAAAGCTTTTATCATGAGTGGATGTTGTATTTTGTCAAATGCTTTTTCAGTATGTATAGAGATGATCATGTGATTTTTGTCCTTTTTGTTGATGTGGTGTATGATGTTGATGGATTTTGAATATTATACTATCCTTGCATCCCTGGAATAAATCCCACTTGATCATGATGGATGATATTTTTGATGTATTTTTAAAATTCAGTTTGCTAATATTTTGTTGAGTAATTTTGCATCTATGTTCATCAGGGATATTGGTCTGTAATTTTCTTTTTTTTGTGGCGTCTCTGCCTGGTTTTGGTATTAGAGTGATGCCAGCCTCATAGAATGAGTTCGGAAGTATTCCCATCTCTTTTACTTTTTGGAAAACTTTAAGGAGGATGGGTATTAGGTCTCTAAATTTTGATAAAATTCAGTGGTGAAGCCATCTGGTCAAGGTGTTTTGCTGTTAGGTAGTGTTTTGATTCTCAATTCAATTTCATTGCTGGTAATTGGTCTGTTCAGATTTCTTCCTGGGTCAATCTTAGAAGATTGTATTTTTCTAGAAAGTTGTCCATTTCCTCTATGTTATCTAATTTGTTAGCATATAAGTTTTCATAGTATTCTCTAATAATTCTCTGTATTTCTGTGGTGTCTATAGTGATTTTTCCTTTCTCATTTCGGATTCTCTTTTATGTGTGTAGACTCTCTTTTTTCTGGTAAGTCTGGCTAGGGGTTTATCTATTTTGTTTATTTTCTCGAAGAACAAGCTCCTGGCTTCATTGATTCTTTCTATTGTTTTATTCTCAATTTTATTTATTTCTTCTCTGATCTTTATTATGTCCCTCCTTCTACGAACTTTGGGCCTCATTTGTTCCTGTTTTTCTAGTTTCATTAATTGTGAGTTTAGAATGTTCATTTTGGATTGTTCTTCTTTCTTGAGGTAAGTTTGTATTGTAATATACTTTCTTCCTAGAACTGCTTTCATTGCATCCCACAAGTTTTGGGTGTTGAGTTGTCATTTTCATTTGTCTTCATATATTGCTTGATCTCTGTTTTTATTTGGTCATTGACCCATTGATTATTTAGAAGTATGTTGTTAAGCCTCCATGTGTTTGTGGGGTTTTTTTGTTTTCTTTGCATAACTTATTTCTAGTTTCATACCTTTGTTCTCTGAGAAGCTGGTTGGCACAGTTTCAATTCTTCTGAATTTACTGAGGCTCTTTTTGTGGCCTAGTATGTGATCTATTCTGGAAAATGTTCCATGTGCACTTGAGGAGAATGTGTATCCTGCTGCTTTTGGGTGAAGTGTTCAGTAGATGTCTGTTAGGTCCATCTGTTCTAATGAGTTGTTCAGTGCCTATGTCTCCTTACTTATTTTCTGTCTAGTTGATCTGTCCTTTGGAGTAAAAGTTTGTTGAAGCCCCCTAAAATGAATGCATTGCATTCTATTTCCCTCTTTAATTCTGTTAGTATTTGTTTTACATATTTAAGTGCTCCTATATTGGGTGCATATATATTTGTGATAGTTATATCCTCTTGTTGGACTGACCCCTTTAATACTATGTAATGTCCTTCTTTGTCTCTTGTTACTTTCTTTGTTTTGAAGTCTATTTTGTCTGATACAAGTACTGCAACTCCCACTTTTTGCTCCCTATTATTTGCATGAAATATCTTTTTCCATCCCTTCACTTTTAGTCTGTGTATGTCTTTGGGTTTGAAGTGAGTCTCTTGTAGGCAGCATAGAGATGGGTCTTGTTTTATTCATTCAACGACTCTATGTCTTTTGATTGGTGCATTCAGACCATTTACATTTAGGGTAATTATTGATAGATATGTACTTATTTCCATCACAGGCTTTAGATTCATGGTTACCAAAGGTTCAAAGGTAGTTTCTTTACTATCTAACAGTCTAACTTAACTCACTTAGTATGCTATTTCAAACAATCTAAAGGTTCTATTTTTCCCTTCTTTTTCTTCCTTCTCTACCCTTTATAAATTAGATATCATATTCTGTACTCTTGGTGTATCCCTTGACTGACTTTATAGGTAGTTGATTTAATTTTGCATTTGCTTAGTAATTAATTGGTCTGCTTCCTTTACTGTTGTTTTATTTTCTCCAGTGACAACTGTTTAGCTTTAGTAGCACTTCCATCTATAGCAGTCCCTGTAAAATACACTGTAGAGATGGTTTGTGGGAGGTAAATTTCCTCAAATTTTGCCTATCTTAAAATTGTTTAATTCCTGCTTCAAATTTAAATGGTAATCTTTCTGGGTAGAGTATTCTTGGTTTGTGGTCCTTCTGTTTCATTGCATTAAATATATCATGCCACTCCCTTATGGCCTATAAGGTTTCTGCTAAGAAGTCTGATGATAGCCTGATGGGCTTCACTTTGTAAGTGATCTTTTTTCTTTCTCTGGGTGCTTTTAATACTCTGTCCTTGTCTTTGATCTTTGCCATTTTAGTTATTATATGTTTTGGTGTTGTCTTCCTAGGGTCCCTTGTGTTGTGAGATCTCTGCACTTCCAGGAACTGAGAGATTATTTGCTTTCCCAGATTGGGGAAGTTTTCTGCAATTTTCTCCTCATAGAGACTTTCTATCCCTTTTCTCTCTTTTTCTTCTTCTGGTACCCCTATAATGGGAATATTGTTCCATTTGGATTAGTTGCACAGTTCTCTTATTATTCTTTCATTCCTAGAGATCTTTTTTTCTCTCTGTGCCTTGGCTTCTTTGTTTTACTGTTCTCTTATTCTATTTCATTTACTGTCTCATCTACCTCATCTAATCTGCTTTTAAATCCCTCCATTGTATGTTTCATTTCTGATACTGTATTTTTCAATGTTTCACCCTTTCTTGAAGTCCTCCCTGAGATCTTGACTATTTTTCTGTAGCTCCATGAGCATGTTTATGATTTTTATTTTGAAATCTATATCAAGAACATTGGTGAGCTCAGTTTCACTTAGGCCTCTTCCTGGTGTTAGTGGGATTTTTGTTTGGACAAAATTCTTTCACCATTTCATAATTCCAATGATTACTATGGAATAATAACTATGTATAGGCAGCGCCCCCTAGTGCTCAGGAGCTTTACTCTCTGGAGCTTCCCAGCTCCTGGAGCAATGTTGGGGGTCACAGACATGCTCCGCTGGTGCCTGCTGGGAGGAAAGAGCTCTTTCCTGCTCCTGGATACAGTGCCTTCCTCCACTGCCAGGTCCAGTGGGCCTAGAACACAGGGAGGAAACTGCATTACACCCCTGTAGCTCCCAGAGGTGGGGCCACCCTCTGGCTGGCCTGGCATCATGGCGCTGGGTAGCAGGTATGTGGACTGGTGCCTGTTGGGAGGAAGGAGCAATAGGCTGCGTATTGCAATGGGGGGGGGGGGGGCTTGGTGCTGCATTGCTAGCCAGGGGGATGGAGTGTCGGAAGCTCCTGAAAGTTTCCAACCTGTTGGGTTGAGTATGCCAGGATGACTTTGTCCACCTCTCCTTTCTTCTGAGCAGTGAGCTGTGTGTAATCCTTCCCCCTTTAGCACCCCTCTCGCTGTTGGGATGTCTTTCAAAGCATCTACTTTTCTTTTGTCCCGGAATGGGTGGTTGTTGGTACCTGTTCTCCACAAGTGACTGGAATTACAGTCTCTCTGAATATTCTGTCTTTGCTTTCCAACCCCTCTAATCTCCAGAGCACCATGTAATGTGGGTTCATGTTTCCAGAGCAGATCTCTGTGGGTGGGTGTTTAGCAGTCCTGGGCTTCTACTCCCTCCCGGCTCCATTAATCTTCCTCCCACCTATGAGCTGGGGTGAGTGGAAGGCTTGGGTCCCACCAGATAGTGGCTTTGCTACTTTACCCTTTTCTGTGAGGACTTCTTTTCCCCAGATGTAGGCAGTGTGTTCTGCAGTCTTCAGGTCCGTCTTTTAGGATTAGTTTTATTTGCTGTATTTTTGTGTTATATGTGGTTTTGGGAGGAGGTTTCTGCCTCACTTCTCATGATGCCATCTCTTTCACCCCACTACACATTATAAACTTTAAAATACATTATTATTAGTTGTTTCAAAGAGTAAATTATTACTTAAATGAATTTTTTAATGAGGAGGAGAGTCTTTTATATCTACCCATGTATTTCCTTTCTGCTTCAGTTTGGATAGTTTCTATTGCTATGTCTTCATGTTTACTAATCTTTTCTTCTGCAGTATCTAATCTGAAGCTAATCCTATGTGGTAGTTATAATTTCACATATTATTTATTTTGTATCTGTAGAAGCTCTATTTGGGACATTATTGGCTGAAAAATGAACCTAGTGAATGTCACTGTGGATCCCAGATAGATTCTGGTTAACACTTAGAGTATCACTCAACAAAAAAAGGCCCCTGATATGTTTTTTAAAATAGAATCCGCCAAGAATTAGTATTGATTTTTCATGCTATATAGTTAAGTTTAAAAACTTCAATTGAATAAATCTTAGAGAAGAATTTCTGCCTTCAAAAATCTTCAAGGACCACTCTAATTGGGAATTCTGAGCCTCATTCCAGGTATATTTTGTTATGAATACTTCTCTAGGATCATGTAGCTGTTGTTATTGTATGCCCTTCTCCCTGCCCCCAATTTTCCATTTTTATTGAGTGTTTAGCAGTCCACAATAGATTGGAAATTAAAACATCACCATCAACAACACCATAAATGCTCCCCTTTACAACAAATAGTTTGAGAAGTACTGCTTTAAGGGTCTTACCCTACCTTCCCAAGGTCACAATATAGGAAGAGTTCAGCAAACATTTGTCTCTGCATGTCAGTTTTTATGACCTTCCGGAATTCATCTGCACAGTGACAAAGGTGCTTAAGGAGTTCCTCAAACATTTCATTTTTGAAGTCTGCAATTTGTGAAGAGATGTACTGCAGAGAAAAAGAGGATAAATGATTGATTTTAAACTGTGCTCTTTATTTGGATTTTCCCAAGGATCCAGTTGTGCGTGAAATAATTGGCTGCAATTTTTCACCCATATCATTTGCTTGTCACTTAGATAAAGCATTTTCATGTTGGTGCTGTTCTACAGGCTGTGCTGCAGAAAAAAAAAGTGATCAATACAGTCCCCAGCACCATATGGCAGTGGGACTAGATATTTTTGGAGCAACCCTCTAGATCACATCAGCATTATGTAGGGCAGAATTTTTGCCTCACAGTATGAAATAGCAGTCATAAGATGTTGCCTGTAAATTAATAGTTCTAAAATTGGATGCAGTTTTTCTTTTTGATGTATGGTATGTAAGACCATGTGTTTTCCAAGATTGCCTACATTTAACTATTGGAGTGCAAGAGATGGAGATTATGGATGGTTTTTGTCTTATGGTATTGCAATAAGGCATCCTTTGTAATTTTTTTTCTCTTGGGAGTGTGGAGTCTGAAAACATTTATATTCTTGGGCTATTTCTCTTGACCCCTGTTGAATAGATTCCTGGAAATAGGGTTTCTAGCTCAGAAAGTAAATGCATCTGTATTTGCAGTAGGTTTTGACATTAGGCTTTTCCCCTTTTCTGCTCCCACCACTAAGGTAAGATTAGTTCTTTCTCTTCAGCCTCATCATCAGTATGTACTGCCTTCTGAATTTTTGGTAATATAACAGGTCAGGAACATTACCTTCTTGATCTACACCTGACTATGATAGCTTGTGATAGAAGTGGATCAAGCACTGGAAGAGTTTCTGAGTGGGCTCCTCTTAAAGTGTTAGCCTAACTCACAAATCAATGATTTCCTCCTCTGCCCCAAGTATAGCCATAGTCATAGTTATACTGGTAGCCAAATTTGTACTGAATGACCCTACTTCAATAGTCCTAAATGACTGAACTAGGTAGGGAAGGATACTTACCCTAAAAAAAAAGCCATTCAGATTCTCTCCACTGGGAATTGGGAATTAGGATGGGGGAATGGCCAGTTAGTGTTGGAGGGGCTAGACCTGTGAATGTAAACTTAGGAATTGTTGAGTGGCCAGATTCCTCCATGTGAACTGAGGATGCAGTGAAAGACTGTACATAGAGACAGATGAATCAGAAAGCAGGGAGAAAAGATGTTTACTAAGTCCCCATTTTAGTCTCTTCCTGAAGCCAGACCATATTCCTGCCCTTGGATTCTGCATTTTTCATTTTCAGCTACATTAGCTCAGGTTGGTTTCTATTTCTTGCAATTAAAGAATAGTCATTAAAACAGTTTAAAATGGAACATTTTGTTGGCATATTTCACTGACACATAATTTTGAATGAAGGATATAGTCAATATTTAACTTCCTCATTAATATAATCTAGGCAAATTTAGAATATATTATGTAAGAGATACATTATGTTTGAATCCATGCTAATGAACCACAAACCATTATTCAACTGCCTTAGAGATCAAAAGAAGAAAATTTAAAGGAGAGCAAAAGAGCTTTTCTAAATATTTAGTTTCCTTAGCTGCCTAAGCCCCCTAATCGTCATTATTCTTGTGGTTACTAGATTTCCCATGTTATCAAGTCTCTACCATATACCCCATTACAGTCACTGTCCATCAGCATAGTAAGATGCTATAGAGTCGCTAGTTGTCTTCTCTGTGCTATACATCATTATTCTTGATGGATCAATGAGTACAGTTCTTATCTGTTACCTGGGGAAACAGAATAGTGTAATGGTTAGGAACTCATATCTTGGAGCCTGTCTGGGTTCAAATGCAAGTTCCTAATTTTACTGGCTTGGGTAAGTAACCTTCATTGAGTCACTGAATTTCTCAGTTTGTTCATTTGTGAAATGGATATTATAGTAGTTATCTCACTGAGTCATGGAGAGGATCCCATGTATGTAGAGCATAGGTATTTCATATAATAAGCTCTCTGTAGCCATTGCTTATTTCCTTTTGAGCTAGATAAGAAGTTGACCAAGAAGTTTTCTTCCTAGAATATAAGTCATCTCAGCTGACGTACATATTTAGAAGGAGAAACGCAATGAGGTCAGTGGTTCTCAAAATGTGGTCCCTTGAGAGCTTATTAGAAATGCAAATTTGGGGGTCCTACTTCAGACCTACTAAGTGAGAAACTCTGGGGGTGGGACCCTGAATCTATGTTTTAAAAAGCTCTTTAGGTAATTCTTATACTCATGGAAGTTTGAGAACCATTGAACTAGATGACCTGGAGCAACTGGTCCTAATTATTCCAGTATCCTAAGATACTATTGTTCAACTCTTAATCATTTTTTGTTTGAATAACAGATACTTTTCTAAATTACTAATAAGGTAGAATTATTGAATAATTGATATTCTCTGGAAATAATGTGGCTCAATCCTCTAATGCTGAAAAATATTGCAGATTCATGAAAAGAACCATCCTATTTTATATTAAGCTTTTGGGAATTGACCACAAAGCCAAACGAGTTTTCTGGCTGTGGGAACGCTATTAAATCAAGAATTCGTTTAACTGTTTATCCAAGAGACAATTCAACACTCTGGATTTATAGCCTATGGGTTTTCTGAGTGAGTGTGTTCTGTGGGCTGTATGACTACCAGTTGCCAATTCAACAAGAAATCAAATTTGAAATAGAACAATTATAGCAGTTCGCCAGTGTCTCTTGTAAAAACAGAAAAAGTGAAAACACATGGTAACCTTTGTGCTTTCGTATCTCACAAGGAATGAATCAATTAATATCCATAAATTGAAATGACTGCTTAGATTAATTTAATTTAAGAATATAATTAACTACTATTGTCCTTCAGCTAAATAGCTCTTGAGCTGTTAAACATTTGAAATGTACTTAGTCAAGTTGTCTCTGTATGTTGGGTTCCAGTGTAATAAATTCTGGGCTTTTCCTTTCTGACTTGAAAACCAAAATGTTGATAATGTGGCAAATGTCACATTTAACAGGTTGGTAGCTACTGTTAGATTCTACAGCTCTGGGATATTGGGATTCACATTTATTTAATTGCAGACATACTGGAGAGTTAATGAAGTAAGTGATATAAGAGCAATAGAAAGAAAATTATGTTTGGAAATTATCTATCTTAGGTATTCACTTCTAAATTGTATTTATAAGTCCTAGTAATAAATAATGTTTTCAGGAATATCTTTAAACAAGGACTATAAAATACTGAAATACATAGATTATATTTGCTATCTATCATTGAAGAAGTGGTATGTTCATATAACATTCGGGCAGAAAACTAGCTTCTTAGAGAGAACTTTTAAAAACAATTATGCACTCAACAAAGCAGAAATATACTTTACTTCTTCAGATTTTTTTTAAACTGCTTAACAAATGAATTAAACAAAGCCTTCATCTAATATCCAATAATAATAAAAGTGACAGACTGAAACACATGATTTTACCCTTACATGGTGAAAGGTAGCTCAGGCAATGCAGTGGGCTGAGTTCTGTACCCTCAAATACATATGTTGAAGGCCTAACCCCAGTACCTCAAAATATGACTGTATTTTGAGATAAAGTCTTTAAAGAGGTAATTAAATTAAAATGAGGTCATTCGGGTGGGTGGTCACTAAACTTCTCAGTTTCTTCATTTATGAAATGGATATTATGGCAGTTATCTCACTGAGTCATGGAGAGTATCCTATGTATGTACAGAGCATAGGTATTTCATAATAAGTTCTCTGTAGCCATTACTTGTTTCCTTTTGAGCTAGATAAATTGACAAAGAAAGTTTTCTTTCTAGAACAAAAGTCCTATGTATAGGGAAAACCTTCGGTTCCAGGCAAGCCAGGATGATTTGAAACCCTATACCTTTATCTATGCCAATAATCCAATTCCTGTGGGGAACTTTGGGGAGCCTCTGTTTGGAAGCATGCTGTGTTATATCCTGTTTTATATAACAAACTGCCTCTGTAAGTATCTGTGTCCTTTACCATGAAAGAAACTTTACAGCCTTTAACTGTGTCAAAGGCATCTTTCCATTACCAGTCCATTGGGACAGCCACACATAGACCAAATATATAGAGAATTCATATTCTATTATATGTATTCATTTACCTGTTCTCAACCCATTTCTTGTATTTATGTAATTACAAGATAAAGAAAATCTAAATGTTTTTTATAAATAATGGGAATGGTGAACACAAATGACAATTTGAGTCAAGATTCTCATGAGCAGAACTAGAGAAAGCAGAACTGATAAGCAGGCCACACTCCTCTAGACTATAGTCCTTTAAAAGGATTCATTACTGTTTGAGAAGCTATACTTAATATTACTTTGGAGGCAAGAGTTTACAGGACTGTAAACCACATCAGAGAAAGAATATAACCCAGGCCAGAGCCAACCAATAGTATCAGTAGAAATAGAAGGGTGTACTTTCCCTCCCCTCACAGTTCTCCCCAGTCACACATGTGGGAACCCTGGGCGGCTGCCCAACGGCGTCCAGCAGGGCTCAACCTTCAACCTCGGCGATAAGGTCCGCTATAGCTGCAACCCTGGCTTCTTCCTGGAGGGCCACGCCTTGCTCACCTGCCACTCTGGCTCGGAGAACAGCGCCACGTGGGACTTCCCCCGGCCCTCCTGTAGAGGCCTCTCAGATGGTGTTTTCCTGCTCCTTCCCTATAAATGCTGGGGGGCCCGGTGTGACCTCTTCTGTGGAAACATCTCGCATCTCCTGGAATTTCTCATCACTACATGGCTTCTCACTGTTGCTTGGTGGTGACTCTCCAACCTCTGCCTCTAGCCCTGCCCTCTATCCCAAGCTTCAGGCCCATGTAGGCATTAAACTTTACTGAACCGCTCCCTGGCGGTGCTTCTAACGGGGCACATCCAAAACCCAACTCTCTTTATTTTCCCAAACATTCTCTTTTTGCTGCCTTCCCCTGCTCGGTAAAGAGCATCACCATCCCGGTAAAAAAAAAAAGAAAAAAGAAAAAAGAAAAAGACCCCTGCAACCCCAGAGGTGGGAAAGGGGGGTCTGCACTGATAAGAGATCTGCCTCCCTCAGCTCCTCACTCAGGGGTCTTTGAAGGCTCTCTTCTACCTTAGGCTCTCCTTACCTCACACACCATGAACCCCTGTCACACTAAAGGTCTTGTATTTAGTCATCACCAGTGGTTTAGAGATAAGAAAGTTCCTTTCTCTAGTAATGCATTGTGATACCATCTTGTTCAGATAGCATTTCCCCACAGAAATAGTCACTCTTATTAAGAGCTACATTTCAGGCACATAGAAACCAAGGACCCCAGCCCCTATACAAAACATTGTTTCTATTTGGAGAATGGGTTCCAAGTTCCAAAATATCAACTTATAAATACTTTTTCTGGAGAAGGGCACGCAGCTATTTGTAGGCCTGCCATTGAAAAATTATAGGCACTATAAAAATTCAAGGTAACCTTTGCCTTAAGACATGCCAAGAAAAATTTAGACATGCTTATCTCTAAGACTTCTCTTGAAGCAGGATACTGTTTAGGAAATTCTTTATCAAAATGAAGGGAATTTGAAGAGCTCAGAAAGTCTAGGGAATTTAAAAAGAACCCCCCTACATAAAAAGTTAACTGAACTTTCTATAACCACATTAATAATGTTTAGATAAAACAAATATACTTGAAATGGTTTTCTTCTGTTGATAAACAAATTAACCAATAAAAGATGAAATGAAAGAGTAGATTCTCTGTAAGAGAGAAATCAGAGAATTTCAGGAAGGATCCACCTATCAGAACCCTTTTTCCTGGCTTGAACACAAGACAGTGCAGTTAGTTTTGCTAAAACGATTCCACTGAAATCAAAGGGTTAAGACTTCTGTTCCTTTTCAAACTTGTGTAGGGAACACAATATCTAATTGAACAACTCAGTATCAGTGTTAAAATGATACAAATGGTATATGTTTGTCTCCTGGAATTAGTTGCCTTTTCAGAACCAGAGCGTTCTGAGTTTAAAACAAACCTGACACTCTCCCAAAACATATGTCTTATGTGTCTTAATATTCGACTTATAAAACAAAACAATCCCAAATAAACCAGCACATTCTGCATTTTAAATTGCCTGTCAATACCTAAGTGTTTAAAGCATTGTTCTTTTTTCTTACCAAAGAATAGTTGACACAATATTTTCAGGTCTACAACATAGAGATTTGACAATTATATACATCATGAAATGTTCACCACTATAAGTGTAGTTACCATCTTTCACCATATAAAGATACTACAATATTATTACTAAATTGCCTATCCTGTACTATTCATCCCTATGACTTATTTATTTTATAGTTGGAAAAGCATTGTTCTTAAGGTTCCTTTTACAGTAAGGAGATACAAGGTGTGGCAGGTGGAAGAAGTTTAAAAATCATGACAACCAGATGAGTTTCCTACATGAAACCTGCCCCACTTAAGTCTCATTTTTCTTTTACTATGCATCCCTTGGCAGAGATGAATATAATAATTCATAATGTTTAGCACATGTTCATTGCTTTGTAATTGTCTTTTTTTGTAGTATGTGTCCTTAATTCATTTATGTTTTGATCCTTCCATTCCATGAATCTTAATCCATTTCCATCCAGTGTGTGTATGTATGCATGTATGACACACACACAGAGACATAAATGCCTGCATATAGTCACAGTCACACTCCCGTTCAACAATGCATTACTTGGTCCTTCAGGGTAAGAAATAAAATTCCTAATTTTTGCATCTCTCCTAGCACAGAGAGTAAATATTCAATATGTACTTAATACTAAGAGACTACAAGTTAATATTCTAAAGTAGTTACTTTTGGTCTTCATTTATTAAATAAGACACATGACAAGTAAGAAAGGTTATAGTCAACAAAAAGATCATCAGCTGTTCATTCACCCACCAGAAAGCAGATACACTAGGAAAATGATATGCATATGGAGGCATCTGTGACCACTCAATCTCTCCATTTGTCTTTTTCTCTATACTCATTATTACTCAATGACTCTGTTTTCTCCAAAAATGCTCCACTCTGAACGCTAATTACATTGCTCATCACAAATGAGAGAGGCAATTGCATGGCATAGTATCTCCACTGGATGGCACCTGTGTGTAATGTCTTGACTCTAAGCCCAACATTTATGATTTCATTTTCTTCCAGTTTCATTAAACAAGCGCTAACAAAATAGCCTCAAAGCAAAACTCTTTAAAACTGTTTTAAACACTACTTCTATGTCATAGGTCATATAGAATGGTTCAATAGTTTATTGATCAGATAATTAAATATTTTCAGTATGTATTTCTATTCAATAAATACTTTCTTGGATTTGGTTGATGCAACAGCTATTCTCTATGGTGAAAGTACCTGAATATGTACTGTTTGCATTTCAGGAAGATAATTTGGGCAATGTCAGGAAAACTAATATTAATAGCCCAAGCATCTATTAAAACAAAATTTTACTTATATACATATATCTATGCACATATATGTGCATGAACAGATATCTACAAAGGTAATATATAGAATGCTAATGAGTTCCTATCAAGTATAACAGGGTACATCACCCTTATGCATTTTCTCCTTTCATTGAATGTAATACATATATATATTTATATATATACACACACAGACACATACAATATCATATATGGATAAACATATATGATATGTGTGCATGTATATAGGTATGCATATGTATATATTTATTGAATTAAAATCAATATGAATGAAAGAAGAAAGGGAGAAAAACATCAGATTTCAAAATATTCAGTATGAGTAAACAATGAAGCGCTGTCTATATTGTTTTGGGGTGAACAGAAAATGTGACTTAATTATAAATTATAAAAGAAAATGTGGGACTTCTGGGAAGATGACGGGGTGAGCAGGGCGGTGGAAATCTCCTCCCAAAACCATATGTATTTATGAAAATACAACAAATACAACTATTCCTTAAAAAGAGATGAGAAGATACAGGACAGCACACAGCCTGTATCTACACCTGAGAGGACTCGGCACCCTGCGAGGCGGGTAAGATACGGAACTGCGACCCAGTGGGACCCGAGCACTCCCCAACCCCAGCACACTGGCGAGAGGAGAGGATTCAGAGCTGGGAAGGAGTGAAAGTACAGGCCCGCGAAATAACCAGCCCTGGTGGTCTGCACTGGGAGCCCTGACACACATTGTGCAGTGTATCAGAAATTGGAGAGACAGAGGGTGCAGGATCTGAGCTTGGGAATGCACCGGGGTACTGGCAGTTGGCTCTCCGGAACAAAAGAAAAGCGGGTGCTTTTTTTTTAGCTGTCTTAAAGGGACAGGAGCCCAGGATCGTCCCAGCACACTCGGCCCAGCAGGCTGGGAGTCCTGGGGAATTACGGACCCCTTGGGTGGCGACTGGGGAAAAGTTGCCACACTCAGACTTCCCACAGAGATTAACAGCTTCCCATTCGTTCCCGCCATGGCCAGAGCTACAAGGGCCCTGTGGAGTGTCGCGGCCGGAGCTACGGAATAGTGGAGTAACAGTGCCACCTACAGAATATCCACAGAATCTCCTCCCAGTGGGCGTCTTCTTTTTTCTTTTTTCTTTTCTTTTCTTTATTTTCCTTCTTTCTTTTTTTTCTTTTTTTTCTTTTTTTTAAAGTCTTAAGAGCCCAGCTGACATACATGGCACCTACCAGCAACCACTTCTATTGCCATGAAAAGACAGAGGGATATGGTACAAACAAAACTCACCCAGACCCAGGCAACACCAGAGAGGGAACCTGAAGGGATGGAAATGCACAATCTTCCTGAAAAATAATTCAGAACAAAAGTCATAACCATACTGATGGATCTACAGAGAAATATGCAAGAGCTGAGGGCAGAAGTGAGGGAAGTGAGGAAAGACAATGCAGAAATGAGACAAATGATCGACGGGCTTAGCAGCAGACTGGACGAGATGCAAGAGACTGTTAATGGAATAGAAATCAGAGAACAGGAATACCGAGAAGCTGAGGCAGAGAGAGATAAAAGGATCTCTAGGAATGAAAGAATATTAAGAGAACTGTGTGACCAATCCAAACAGAACAATATTTGCATTATAGGAGTACCAGAGGAAGAAGGAGAGAGAAAAAAGGATAGAAACTGTCTTTGAAGAAATAATTGCTGAAAACTTCCCCACGCTGGGGAAGGAAACAGTCTCACGGTCCACAGAAGCCCACAGATCTCCCAATACAAGGGACCCAAGGAAGACAACACCAAGACACATAATAATTAAAATGGCAAAGATCAAAGATAAAGACAGAGTATTAAAGGCAGCTAGAGAGAGAAAAAAGATCATCTACAAAGGAAAACCCATCAGACTATCATCAGACTTCTCAACAGAAACTTTACAGGCCAGAAGAGAATGGCATGATATATTTAATGTAATGAAACAGAAGGGCCTCTAACCAAGAATATTGTATCCAACATGATTATCATTTAAATATGACGGAGGGATTAAACAATTTCCAGACAAGCGAAAGAGAGTTTGCCTCCTATAAACAACCTCTACAGGATATCTCAAATGCACTGCTCTAGACGGAGGCACTCCTAAGGCTAAAACGATGTTACCAGAGAAAATAAAATCATAGCAAAGAAAGCAGACCATCCAAATACTAACTAAAGGCAAAGAATAAAACACCTAGTGTATAAATAATGGAGGAGGAAGAATAAGAAGGAAGAGAAATAAAGAATCATCAGTCTGTGTTAACAATAACTTAACAAGAAAGTTAAGTTAGACTGTTAGATAGTAAAGAAGCTACCCTCGAACCTTTGGTAACCACAAATCTAAAGCCAGCAATGGCAATAAGTACATATCTATCGATAATCACCCTAAATGTAAATGGACTGAATGCACCAATCAAAAGACACAGAGTAATAGAATGGATAAAAAACAAGACCCATCTATATGCT
>JAQQAC010006923.1:1478122-1491190 GCA_029783875.1 Phataginus tricuspis | reverse complement strand
AAGAAGATATAACCATTATAAATATATATGCACCCAACACAGGAGCGTCAGCATATGTGAAACAAATACTAACAGAATTAAAGGAGGAAATAGAATGCAATGCAACTATTTTACAATAGACTCAGCCAATTAAGAGATGAATCAAAATAAGTAACTCAGGAATAGCAAAGTCAGGGTAAAAGGACAGGAAGTGAGCCTCAAATCCATTTAAATATTAGATATAAAAATTAAATCCATCTATGGGAACTGTAGTTATAGAAAAAGTGAATCGTATAAAATTGGATAAAATAAAGATTGTAAAATTAGTAAAATTGGGAAATAAAACAAGAAAAAAAGATAGGAAAAGGTGAGGAAATATTAAATATCTTCACCTTTTGTAGTAGGGTGTCAGATGTTATTTCTATAATTGAAATATGTGATTTAAAAAAATGCAACCTTTTCTGGTCTTTGTCATACGATCTTTTCTTAGAATGATATTAGAATAACTTTTGTGAAAGTAAGTTCAATTTCATTAATTCCCCTATTTTTACTTCAGTTTCTCTTTCTTCTCTCAGTATCAAGTATAATTAAATATTTTTAAAGTAATTAAAATTTTGTAATGGAAGTAGTTATCATTTACATTGCTATATACCCATATATCTATTGAAACATAATATATCAAGCTATAAAGTTTTATATACAAATATCAATCCTATCATATTTATAGTGAATAATAAGAAAGTAAATGGCCAGCCATAAATAAATAATTAAATAAATATAATACAACCATATAATGAATATTATGTAACCACTAAATATCATTAAAATGAATTAGGGATTAGCTTTTTCCTTCTTTATACTTTTCTATTTTAAACTTTCTAAAACGAATCTGTTACTTTCTTACTGAGATATAATCCATATATCAAAAAATTCATATATTACTTTTATATTAAAAAAACAAAATTTTCTAAATTTCCCACTTTTAACGAAACTAGCACAAGAGAAAAAGGCAAGTTGCACTCTGAATCAGTGTCTTGCAAAGAAATGTGTAAGTTACGTTTATTACTACATTGAAGTGAGAAAGCCTGACTTTTTCTCAACCATTTTAATACTATGGTTTATTCTTCTGCATATTTTTCTTGGAGTAATTTGTCATATTTGTACCCATGAAATTTTAATTTATGGAGATGACTGAGTGACAACATGGAAAGGTTAATGCCTTTGGAAGAAGATTTTTATTACTTAGAGTTTCCAAGAGAAGGGAACATGCCACACAATGCAAAGCCACAGGGGAAACACTAGGTTTTGTTTGGGAGGTAGCAGAAAGAGTGAGGGGAAGGTCTTTATTGGGATTTCCTCAGGAAAGGCAAGGCGGGCAGGGTAAACATCTTCAGACTGGCTAGCTTGAAAAATTCCAGTGGGCATTGGGGCTTAGGGGCTGTCCCTAGTTGTCTGGCACTTGGCCCTGGTTGATTTAGGGCAGAGAAAATTTTGGCTTGGTGAGTGAAATGCAGATAAGGAGGTGGTTCAGAGTTTGGGCTCTGGGTAACAGAGGAAATATAAACGACTTTGGTCATTAGTTTGCAATACATGATCTAAGAGACCACAGAACAAAACTAAGGATTGCCAAATTCTTATCTATATGGTAATCATTTCAGGAAAGATTCCAGAAATCCTTCATACGGAAACTTGAAGTTGTATACAGTGCATACTCATCACTTTCAGTGAGCAAGGATATAGGAGAGGAGAAGGAAGAAGTTACCTTGACTCTGTGACCCAGAGAAAAATAAGGGGAATTAGAGGGAAGACATGTAAAAACACAAAAGTAGGCTATAGAAGATTTAGGACTCTGGTACCATTAAATTGCTTCTTTTGTTTATTATCATAGACTCATACTTTCTCAGATGCAATATTATAAAGACTTCCAAACCAAATTGCCTGAATAAAAATTTCCCCAGCTTCACTAATTATGAGACCTGTGCAAGTTACTTAACATTTCTGTTTCTCAGAGCCTTCATCTATAAAAGTAGGAATAAAGATTGCTGAAAGGATTACCTGAGTTAATAATATATGGATAACTTAGGACAGCGCTTGGCCCATAGAAAATACTTTGTAAGTTTTAGATCTCATTATTATTTGTATAACCAGATATCACTGAATATAAGAAGTTGGTTTTTCTTGATCTTACCCAAAGTGTGAATGGGAGTTTTCATACTTTCACATCATGAGCATCACTGATTGCAAGAAATTGTAAGATGCCTTTGATTATAAAATGTAAGCTAATTTCAGAGGGGTTAAAATATTTTAAAGTGTGAAATGATAATTAAGTTATTTGCTTTCATTTAATTCTAAGCTAATTTATATGTAACATGCACCAAAAGATAATTGAAACAGGCAGAATAATTTGAATCAAATAATGAATAATGTAACTTCTTACTTCTGTAAATTCCATTTTGTTCAATCTTGGTTTCATTGAGTCAGCAATATCCAATTTTTTGCAACATGGTTCTAATTATGGAATAAAGGTTATTTGCTAATTAGTTTGGTGGTAACACATTCATATTTTATATTCATATTACAGTGCTTTAAAAGAAGAACATAAAATTATTTCTTAACTAATGTCCACCAATATTTGCAATAAACTAAATAACATATAGTTGGGTACCATTCCAATTACTAAAAAAATTTTTTCCTGGCTTTTATTTAACCAAGCTAATACTGAAAATAACATGCCTACATTTTTAAAGAGTGAGTCCAGATAAAGCAGAAACAAATATGCACATTGATAGTATAAAAGACTACAAAAACATCTGTGTTTAGTTTATGCTAGTGTTTGTCCTAGCAGGCCCTAAAACATAACACTTCTATGAATTTTGTTTTTAAATGCTTCATTTTGTCTTTAATGTTTCTTAAATTTAATAATATATGCATATGTTCTTTTAGTAAAAGTTTAAATAATACAAAAATATAAGTGGCAAAACATGAAAACCTACCTTTTCCTCTACAAGCATTCTCACTCCCCTCTGCCCTGGAGGTAATCACTGTCAACACTTTTTCACCCTTCCAGCAAACTTTCTATGCATGTTCATCTGTGTGTGTGTGTGTGTGTGTGTGTGTGTGTGTGTGTGTGTGTGTGTTTGTATCTTTTGTTTCTCTATACATAAATATGATCATATTGAACTGCAACTTGCTTTTTTTTATTTAGCCATTCATCTTGTAGATCTTTTCAAATAGGGTCTGGAGCTCAGGGGAAAGGTTTGTGATGAGATTATGATGAGAGTCATCAGCTGAAATAAGTTTTTATTGCTACAATGATGGGGAGTAAGGGTAGTGACAGAACTCCTGCAATTCATGCATAATAAATACTTTCCCCCTCCTGCCAGAAATTCAAGTAAGTGAAAAATCTGCTTCAAATAATTTTGAGTGTACAACCTAACTCTTTTAAGTATAAACACAGAGTATTTTTTGCTGTTGAATTTTCCAAGAATGTGACCATTATGGAAATTTGAGAGAAAATTTGCTTCGTTCTGGAACTTTACCAAGAGTTGTTCACCATCTCAGAAAATTGTATAATGGGAGGTAATATCATAAATTGTGTCAGAACAATGTTGACACCTGTATCAGTCTACATTTGTAGCTCTCCTATTCATGGAAATTCTATGTATACTATATACTAGTCCATTCATTTTGCCTTTATTTCAAAATGTCAAATACGAAGAAAATGGTCAGTTTGATATATTTTACTTTTCTTATATCTACACATTCATTATAAGTAGGATCAAAGTCTAGTGAAGTTGTAACCAAACATTTATATATTGAAATATAGTACATACAACTTTCTTACGACTTTCCTTGTATTTCTCCTTTAGAGCATGGTTACAACATTATCTTTCTTTTAAAATTATTTCTAAGGTGTATGTACATAATGCTTTCTAGGAATTTGATAGGATAATAAAGGGGTATTACAGAATATTTATAATAAAATGGGGCACCTGACTGAAAGGATAGAATATCACTGATTGTTTCTGGCCTTTTCTGCATTCTTAATCTGGAAAGAGCAAAAGAGCTTAAGTACATCTATAAGAGCTTTCAATAACATCTACCTCAGTATTGATTCTTCATCTTAATTCAGTATCCCTCTTCCTCTAAAAAGAAAATACTAACATAACAGACAGGCTTACCAAGCTGGAAATTTGGATTTTGAAAAAATTCATAAAGAACATTCTGAATCTGCAAATCAAAGAAAATAGATCATATATTACTTCTCAATTACCATATATTTAGTCTCTTAAGCTAAAAACCATCTATAGACTTTCAGTTTAAGTCCTGAGTAATTCTTCTAACCCAGAGACAGAAACAGTAATAATTAAGTCCATTTATAGAATACCTCAAGGTATACAAGGTAATTTTGCATGTATGTTCTGAACAATTCCCAACCTTTTGATGTGAGAAGGAGGAGGCTGAGAATCATCCTGTTTGCCCACTCCAGGGACACTTCTAGCCACCTTCAGACACTGAGCATGATGGAGCTAAGTCACCTTTGGCAACCAGTTTGACAATCCAAAAAATACTCGAATTCTTCATTCAATTACTAAAAAATGAAATTCTAGAGTACTTTTAAAAAAAAAAGAAACCTTGTTTTTTAGAGCAGTTTAAGGTTCACAGCAAAATTGACCAGAAAGTACACAAAGTCCCCAAATACTCTTTGCCCCCCTACCATACACACAGCTTCCCTCACTATCAACATATTCCACTACAATGATGCATTTGTGACAATTGAACCTACATTGAACTGTCATAAACCAAAGTCCACAGTTTGCATTAGGAGTCACTCTTGTACATTCTGCTGGTTTTGACAAACATACAACGACATGTATCCATCATTATGTTATCATACACAGTTGTTTCTCCACTCTCTATGCTCTACCTATTCATTCCTCCTTCCCCTCCCACTCCTGGAAATCACTGATCTTTGTACTCTCTCCACAATTTTACCTTTTCCAAAATGCCATATATTTGGAACCATACAGTATGTAGCCTTTTCAGATTGGCTTCTTTCACTTATAAATATCCACTTAAAGTTATTCCATGCCTCCTCATGGCTTGATAGCTCATTTCTTTTTGTCACTAAATAATATTCCATCATCTGGTTGTACCAATTTATTTATCTATTCCCCTACTGAAGGATATCTTGGTTGCTTACAAGTCTTGGCAATTATGAATAAAGCTGCAGTTAACATCCACACGCTGGTTTTTATGTGGACATAAGTTTTCAACTCCTTTGGGTAAATACCAAGGAGCATGGTGGCTGGATCATATGGGAAGATTATGTTTAGTCTTACAAAACTGCCAAACTATCTTCCAAAGTGGCTGTACCATTTTGCATTCCCACCAACAATGAATGAGAGGTCCTGTTGCTCCACCTCTTTGCCAGTACTTAGTTTTTTGGCCATATGTTGGGTGTGTGGTGCTATCTCATTATCTCATTATTGTTTTAATTTTCATTTCCCTGATGACATATGTGGAACATCTTTTCATATGCTTATTTTCCAAAGTATAACTTTGGTGAAATGTCTCCTCAGGTCCTTTGCTGAATTTTTAAATTGGTTGTTCATTTTTTCTTATTGTTGACTTCTAAGAGTTCTTTGTATATTTTAGATAATAGTCCTTTATCAGACATGTCTTTTGAAAATATTTTTCACCGAATCTGTGGCTTGTCTTCCTTGGCCTATTTTTAATAATTTACTTTGAACTAAAAATATGATTGTAATTATATCTAACAAATAAGTATTCTCACATCTATATAGACCTAAGAGAAAATATTTAACTCTTAGATTACAGTTGTTTTCTTGAGCTAAGAGACATGGTCCACAGAAGTAATGGGTCACACACACACACACACAAAAAAAAAACAAATAAAGAAATGAAAAAGATGTCTATCTGTAATGAAGAGTTTGAGAACCTCAGTCAGAGTCAATATCTCAGAAACCTAGTTAGAATTTTTTTTAAATGCGCAAGAGAAAATGAAGAAATCAATGCTCATGGACCAGACAGGTCAAGAATCAACTCACCTCAGCAGGACTGAAAATTTAGAGGGAAGCTTCTAGCCCTCCACTCAGATTCTAACAATCACCCTCTTATCAACCACCTCACCTACTCTTAACAGATAACCCTCCCTCTTTCTTACCACTATCATAGGAATCATTCCTTTGGGGTCTAGAATCCATTCATTGAACTGCTCCTGCAGGGCCTGTTTCCGTGTGTTGGCCACCTTGACTTTGACTTCATTTATTAATTCTCTTTGTTCTTGTTTCTGTTTAATGTTCTCCTTCATCTTGGATACTCTGAAGGATGTAGAAAGACGTTGAATTAAAACCATTAGATTTAGTTGGGACTATTGAAATGGCAGAATACAAGAGTTCAGAGCCTCATTTAAACTTTCTAATGTCTTTTCTCCATGAAATCTTCCTCGATTGAACCCTGCAGTGGATCCCTCCTCCCCCCAGCACTTACTGACTTTGTCATTAACCATGGGCTGCCTTCTACTATTATTTGACTTTTTATAGAGGTAGACCTTATTTACCCAACTAAATACTATACTTAAGAAGAACTAAGAATAGCCCTAGAAGTCTCACAAATATCCTAAAAGCAAGGTTGAATATACTAAGGCCTTAAGGTGGTAGGCCTCCCTCTTCCCTGCACACAGAAATCATCTGGAAGGACTGTGGTTCCAGGTCTCGGATGGGAGTCTGGAAGCTGTATTTATAACAAGCATCTCAGGTAATTCTGATGCCTTGGACAAAACTTTTGATTTCTTTCTAGGAATGTATATTGCCAATTTTCATCTATTCAGGGTTAAATAGCTTGACAGCCTCTGAGCATAATAGTTACTCTTGTACTCAGAGTTGCACCACCCAGGTTGAGAATGGAGGAAGAATTGTGATTTTAATTGTTCCTGTATTCATCATCCTTATTAGGACTTCAAAACCCTCAAACCAGTTTTGATTGAAACACCAAAATTACTCAGAATAATAAAAATAATTTCTGGTTTCAAATACAATTTTCTAATAGTGTTTGAGGCAGTCTTCATGTTTCAAAGAAGAAAGACTAAGGCAATCTGACAGATTTTGAAATGCAAAAGAATTTTCAGTAGGAACTGATCAATTAGATAACTCTAATAATCCAAAAGGAACAACTAAAATCTAAGACATTACTCTATGTCCATACAAGGCCTTCAAAATTCTCTAGGAAAATAAACTTTCAAATATAAACGAAAATAAAAACAGACAAATGGTTTAATATAGCAAAAGGCCTGTATCTTAACTGTTGGAAGATTAATTAGTATTTTAAAGGAAGTGCTAAGTTCCTCTGCTGAAACTGCAAAGCAGTTAACCTCTAACACTTATCTCAGAGGCCCCAGTCTCTTCCTCCGCTGGCTTTCCTGCTCTTCTATTCTTTCTCTGTGTTCCTCTCTCCCTCCTCCTCTCTCCTTCTCTCCTTGCTTCCCTCTCTCCCTCTCTCTATACAGCATTTCCCTCAATTTCTGTCTGCATTCCTGCATGACTCTCTATTCTATGTGTCTTTCTTCTAGCTTTTCCTCATTATTCATTCATTCACTTACTAAGTCAGTTATTTATTCACCCACTATACACACATTTATTGGGCACCTACTAAAAATTCTACCATTATAAAGTTTAGGATCCAATGCAGAACAGATAAGTAAACAATACTGTGTAATAAGTACCGGGTGCCTCCATATTGATCACTGAAACACAAAAATTGATGAACAAAATTGGGTTTCTGTCACATATTCATTTGCCTGAAATACTTTTCTACCTCTCTTTGCTTGACTAGATCCTCTACATCCTTTAAGTCTTAGCTGAGACATCATTTTCTCTCTCTTATTAATGCCCACATTTAGAAACAAAATCTAGTTTTGCACCTCAGGGTCACCATACATGTAATTCCAAACACAATCCAAATGGATTTTAAATAATTGTATAATTCATTCAAGGAATGAAAGTTTTTAATCTGCAGTCAGTATCATCTCATGAGCGTATCTACATCAATCAACAGAATTCTATAGCATCTAAAACTCTTAACTTTGGACAACATAGGATTGACATAACCCGCAAGCAGATTCTAAGTATAAATCCATATTTAAGTAAACTGGAAAGGAGGAAAAACTAAAGTGTAGTTAAATGCAAAAATGGTCCCAAATTCTTCCCATTCCTGTATGCATGTCTGTTTGTACGCAATGTAACTTCACAACTCCTTCCATTAAGAGGCAGAGTCTATTTCTGCATCCTTTCTCTCTAGCTGTGGACATGTGACTTGCTTTGGCCAATTAGCAAGCATGACACAAGCAGAAAGTTGAAAAGTTCTATCAATTATATCACAATAAAATTGGGGGGAATGGGAGAAAGAAAGAAAAATGCTTGAATATTAGGGCTTGCCCTCCTTTATTGAACTTAAGACCCCTTCCATCAGGACCTCAGTAATGAGCCTAGATGAGCTTGTGGATGATGATCCAGTTACCTTCATTGCTTTTACATCAGCTAACTAATAGACAACTGATTAAGGCCATCAACTGCCATCTTACTGCAAAGCATGACTGAGTTCAAATTATACCATGTGGAGCAGAGACGAGTCATGAGTACAGCCAGAAGTCACCAATCCACAAACCATGAGCAAATAAAGTATTAATTTAAGACACTAAGTTTTGAGATAGTTTGTTATGCAGCAAAAGCTAACTAATGAAATGGTTTCCCCATCTTAACAAGTGTTTCAAGTTCTTTTAAAGTTAAACACAATATAAATCTAACTAATTAAAGAATAGAAGTAAAAATGCTTCCCTATCCTACTTGTGACAGTCCAAAATTCTATCCATCCATTCAAGCTGTGCAAGGAAAATCTACTTGGAGCAGCAGTTGCTTAGATTACATCAAAACTGAACGTTGTGTTTCACCAAAATGTTTCAAACCAGCTTAAGTGGATAAGCGACCATGAACTTTGAGTGAACCCCATACACCCGACCTTTACTGGACCTAACGGAAGACTTGCTCAACTGCTGAACAGTGGGACTTGTTTCAATCACTCATGTACAAACCTATGGACTCACTCTGTCCTTTACGGTGTGATAGTTTTCAATTGTTATAAAGCTCCCTTCCTAACTCCTGAATTTTCCCCTCTGCAAAAACAGTCAGTGAATTCTTCACTGGTGTATGCTCCCTTGCCTGGCTAGTAAATAACCTCAGTTTTTTTTTATAATTTATTTTGGTATCATTAATCTACAATTACATGTGCAATACTATGGTTATTAAACTACCCCCTTCATCAGGTCCCCCCCACCAAACACATTACAGTCACTGTCTCAGCGTAGTGAGATACTATAGAGTCACTACTTGTCTTCTCTGAGTTGTACAGCGCTCCCCGTGCCCCCCAACTTACATCTGCTAATCGTAATGCCCCTTTTTCCCCCTTATCCCTCCCTTCCCATCCATCCTCCCCAGTCCCTTTCCCTTTGGTAACTATTAGTCCGTTCTTGGGTTCTGTGAGTCTGCTGCTGTTTTGTTCCTTCAGTTTTTTTCTTTGTTCTTATACTCCACAAATGACTGAAATAATTCGATACTTGTCTTTTTCGGCTTGGCTTATTTCACTGAGCATAATACCCTCTAGCTCCATCCATGTTGCAAATGGTAGGATTTGTTTTCTTCTTATGGCTGAATGATATTCCATTGTGTATATGTACCACATCTTCTTTATCCATTCATCTACTGATGGGCACTTAGGTTGCTTCCATTTCTTGGCTATTGTAAATAGTGCTGCGATAAACATAGGGGTGCACATGTCTTTTTCAAACTGGGCTGCTGCATTCTTACGGTAAATTCCTAGGAGTGAGATTGCTGGATCAAATGGTATTTCTATTTTGAGTTTTTTGAGGAACCTCCATACTGCTTTCCACAATGGTTGAACAATTTGCATTCCCACCAGCAGTGTAGGAGGGTTCCCTTTTCTCCACATCCTCGCCAACATTTGTTGTTGTTTGTGTTTTGGATGTTGGCCATCCTCACTGGTGTGAGGTGATATCTCATTGTGCTTTTAATCTGCATTTCTCTGATGATTAGCGATGTGGAGCATCTTTTCATGTGCCTGTTGGCCATCTGAATTTCTTCTTTGGAGAAGTGTCTATTCATGTCCTCTGCTCATTTCTTAATTGGATTATTTGCTTTTTGTTTGTTAAGGTGTGTGAGTTCTTTATATATTTTGGATGTCAACCCCTTATCAGATACATCATTTATGAATATATTCTCCCGTACTGTAGGATGTCTTTTAGTTCTATTGATGGTGTCCTTTGCTGTATAGAAGCTTTTCAACTTGATATAGTCCCACATGTTCATTTTTGCTTTTGGTTCCCTTGCCTGGGGAGATATGTTCATGAAGAAGTTGCTCATGTTTATGTCCAAGAGATTTTTGCCTATGTTTTTTTCTAAGAGTTTTATGGTTTCATGACTTACATTCAGGTCTTTGATCCACCTCGAGTTTACCTTTGTGTATGGGGATATACAGTAGTCCAGTTTCATTCTCTTACATGTAGCTGTCCAGTTTTTCCAACACCAGCTGCTGAAGAGGCTGTCATCTCCCCATTGTATATCCAAGGCTCCTTTATCAAATATTAATTGACTGTATATGTTTGGGTTAATGTTTTCTATTCTGTTCCACTGGTCTGTGTGTCTGTTTTTGTGCCAATACCAAATTATCTTGATTACTGTGGCTTTGTAGTAGAGCTTGAAGTCAGGGAGCGTAATTCCCCCCGCTTTATTCCTCCTTCTCAGGATTGTTTTGGCTATTCAGGGTATTTTGTGGTTCCATATGAATTTTAGAATTATTTGTTCCAGTTCATTGGAGAATGCTCTTGGTAGTTTATAGGGATTGCTTTGAATCTGTAGATTGCTTTAGGTAGTATAGCCATTTTGACAATATTTATTCTTCCTAGCCAAGAGCATGGGATGAATTTCCATTTGATAGTGTCCTCTTTAATTTCTCTTAGGAGTGTCTTGTAGTTTTCAGAGTAAAGGTCTTTCTTGGTTAGGTTTATTCCTAGGTATTTTATTCTTTTTGATGCAATTGTGAATGGAATTGTTTTTCTGATTTCTCTTTCTGTTAGTTCATCGTTAGTGTATAGGAAAGCAACAGATTTCTGTGTGTTAATTTTGTATCCTGCAACTTTGCTGAATTCAGATATTAGATCTAGTAGTTTGGAGTGGAGTCTTTAGGGTTTTTATATGTACAATATCATGTCATCTGCAAATAGTGACAATTTGACTTCTTCTTTACCAATCTGGATGCCTTGTATATCTTCGTTTTGTCCGATTGCCGTGGCTAGGACCTCCAGTACTATGTTGAATAACAGTGGAGAGAGTGGGCATCCCTGTCTTGTTCCTGATCTTAGATGAAAAGCTTTCAGCTTCTCGTTGTTAAGTATGATGTTAGCTGTGGGTTTGTCATATATGGCCTTTATGGTGTTGAGGTACTTGCCGTCTATACCCATTTTGTTGAGAGTTTTAAGCATAAATGGATGCTGAATTTTATCAAATGCTTTTTCAGCATCTATGGAGATGATCATGTGGTTTTTGTCCTTCTTTTTGTTGACGTGGTGGATGATGTTGATGGATTTTCGAATGTTGTACCATCCTTGCATCCCTGGGATGAATCCCACTTGATCATGGTGTATGATCCGCTTGATGTATTTTTGAATTCGGTTTGCTAATATTTTGTTGAGTATTTTTGCATCTATGGTCATCAGGGATATTGTTCTGTAATTTTCTTTTTTGGTGAGGTCTTTGCCTGGTTTTGGTATTAGAGTGATGCTGGCTTCATAGAATGAGTTTGGAAGTATTCCCTCCTCTTCTATTTCTTGAAAAACTTTAAGGAGAATGGGTGTTATTTCTTCTCTATATGTCTGGTAGAATTCAGAGGTGAATCCCTCTGGTCCGGGGGTTTTGTTCTTGGGTAGTTTTTTGATTACTGATTCTATTTCGTTGCTGGTAATTGGTCTGTTTAGTTTTTCTGTTTCTTGCTTGGTCAGTCTTGGAAGGTTGTATTTTTCTAAGAAGTTGTCCATTTCTTCTAGTTTTCCAGCTTGTTAGCATATAGATTCTCATAATATTCTCTTATAATTCTTTGTATTTCGGTGGGGTCCATCGTTATTTTTCCGTTCTCATTTCTGATTCTGTTTATGTGTGTAGATTCTCTTTTTCTCTTAATGAGTCTGGCTAGGGGTTTATCTGTTTTGCTCATTTTTTCAAGGAACCAGCTTTTGGTTTCATTGATTTTTTCTATTGTTTTATTCTTCTCAATTTTATTTATTTCTTCTCTGATCTTTATTATGTCCTTCCTTCTGGTGACTTTGGGCCTCATTTGTTCTTCTTTTTCAAATTTCAGTAATTGTGTCTTTAGACTATTCATTTGGGAATGTTCTTCCTTCTTTAAATAGGCCTGGATTGCAATATACTTTCCTCTTAGAAGTGCCTTTGCTGCATCCCGCAGAAATTGTGGCTTTGTGTTCTTGTTGCCATTAGTCTCCATATATTCTTTGATTTCTGTTTTGATTTGGTCATTAACCCAACGATTAATTAGGAGAATGTTGTTAAGTCTCCATGCATTTGTGAGCCTTTTTGATTTCTTTCTAAAATTTATTTCTAGTTTTATACCTTTGTGATCTGAGAAGTTGGTTGGTAGAATTTCAATATTTTTGAATTTATTGAGGTTCTTTTTGTGGCCTAGTATGTGGTCTATTCTGGAGAATGTTCCATGTGCACTTGAGAAGAATGTGTATCCTGTTGCTTTTGGGTGTAGAGTTCTGTAGATGTCTGTTAGGTCCATCTGTTCTAGTGTGTTGTTCAGTGGCTCTGTCTTTACTTATTCTCTGTCTGGTTGATCTGTCCTTTGGAGTGAAGGGTGTGTTGAAGTCTCCTAAAATGAATGCATTGCATTCTATTTCCTCCTTTAATTCTGTTAGTATTTGTTTCACACAGGCGGGCGCTCCTGTGTTGGGTGCATATATATTTATAATGGTTATATCTTCTT
>JAQQAC010006923.1:1429736-1474825 GCA_029783875.1 Phataginus tricuspis | reverse complement strand
TTTGTTTATTTTTTCAAAGAACCAGCTTTTGGTTTCATTGATTTTTTTCTATTGTTTTATTCTTCTCAATTTTATTTATTTCTTCTCTGATCTTTATTATGTCTCTCCTTCTGGTGACTTTGGGCCTCATTTGTTCTTCTTTTTCCAATTTCAATAATTGTGTCCTTAGACTGTTCATTTGGGAATGTTCTTCCTTCTTTAAATGGGCCTGGATTGCAATGTACTTTCCTCTTAAGACTGCCTTCGCTGCGTCCCACAGAAGTTGTGGCTTTGTGTTGTTGTTGTCATTAGTCTCCATATATTCTTTGATTTCTGTTTTGATTTGGTCATTAACTCATTGATTAATTAGGAGAATGTTGTTAAGTCTCCATGTATTTGTGAGCCTTTTTGATTTCTTTCTGAAATTTATTTCTAGTTTTATACCTTTGTGATCTGAGAAGTTGGTTGGTAGGATTTCAATATTTTTGAATTTACTGAGGTTCTTTTTGTGGCCTAGTATGTGGTCTATTCTGGAAAATGTTCATGTGCACTTGAGAAGAATGTGTATCCTGCTGCTTTTGGGTGCAGAGTTCTGTAGATGTCTGTTAGGTCCATCTGTTCTAGTGTGTTGTTCAGTGCCTCTGTGTCTTTACTTATCCTCTGCGTGGTTGATCTGTCCTTTGGAGTGAGTGGCGTGTTAAAGTCTCCTAGAATAATTGCATTGCTGTCTATTTCCTCCTTCACTTCTGTTAGTATTTGTTTCACATATGCTGATGCTCCTGTGTTGGGTGCATATATATTTATAATGGTTATATCTTCTTGTTGGACTGACCCCTTTATCATTATGTAATGTCCTTCTTTATCTCTTGCTACTTTCTTCGTTTTGAAGTCTATTTTATCTGATACAAGTACTGCAACACCTGCTTTTTTCTTTGTTGTTTGCTTCAAATATTTTTTTCCATCCCTTCAGTTTTAGTCTGTGTATATCTTTGGGTTTGAGGTGAGTCTCTTGTAAGCAGCATATAGATGGGTCTTGCTTTTTTATCCACTCTGTTACTCTGTGTCTTTTGATTAGTGCATTCAGTCCATTTACATTTAGGGTGATTATTGATAGATATGTACTTATTGCCATTGCAGGCTTTAGATTCGTGGTTACCAAAGGTTCAAGGGTTGCTTCTTTACTATCTAAGAATCTAACTTAACTTTCTTGTTAAGTTATTGTGAACGCCGTCTGATGTTTCTTTATCTCTCCCTTTCTATTCTTCCTCCTCCTTTCTTTATATATTAGGTGTTTTATTCTTTGCCTTTAGTTGGTATTTGGATGGTCTGCTTTTTTGCTATGCTTTTATTTTCTCTGGTGACATCTTTTTAGCCTTAGGGGTGTTTATCTATAGAGCAGTCCGTTTAAGATATCCTGTAGTGGTGGTTTATGGGAGGCAAACTCTCTCAACTTTCTTTTGTCTTGAAATTGTTTAATCCCTCCGTCATATTTAAATGATAATCGTGCTGGATACAATATTCTTGGTTCGAGGCCCTTCTGTTTCATTACGTTAAATATATCATGCCATTCTCTTCTGGCCTGTAAGGTTTCTGTTGAGAAGTCTGATGACAGTCTGATGGGTTTTCCTTTGTAGGTGATCTTTTTTCTCTCTCTAGCTGCCTTTATTACTCTGTCCTTGTCTTTGATCTTTGCCATCTTGATTATTATGTGTCTTGGTGTTGTCTTCTTTGGGTCCCTTGTGTTGGGAGATCTGTGGGCTTCCGTGGACTGTGAGACTATTTCCTTCCCCAGCGTGGGGAAGTTTTCGGCAATTATTTCTTCAAAGACACTTTCTATCCCTTTTTCTCTCTCTTCTTCCTCTGGTACTCCTATAATGCGAATATTGCTCCATTTCGATTGGTCACACAGTTCTCTTAATATTCTTTCATTCTTAGAGATCCTTTTATCTCTCCCTGCCTCAGCTTCTTTGTATTCCTGTTCCCTGTATTGTAATTCCTTGATCATGTCTTGAACCTGATTCAATCTGCTGTTGAGCCCGTTGATGGCTTGTCTCATTTCTGCATTGTCTTTCCTCACTTCCCTCACTTCCTCCCTCAGCTCTTGCACAGTTTTCTGTAGATCCATCAGCATGGCTATGACTTTTATTCTGAATTCTTTTTCAGGAAGACTGTGCATATCCATTCCTTCAGCTTCTTTTTCTGGGGTGGTGTTTGTCTGAAACTTTGTCTTTATCATATTCTTCTGTTTCTCATGACCGCCTTGCCGGGACTCCCGCTGGAGTGCTGGGGTGGAGGGGCGCTCTGGTCTCGCTGGATCGCATTTCCGTCCCACCTCGCCGGGTGCCGAGTCCTCTGTCTGGAGTGTCTGGCCGCCGGAACTCTGGGGGTGGGGGAGTGCTCGGTCCCACCGGGTCGCTGTTCCGTATCCCTTCCGCCTCACCGGCTGCCAAGTTCTCACAGGTGTAGCTGTACGCTGTGCACTTTCCTGTGTATTCTGGTCTCTCTTTTAGGGATAGTTGTATTTGCTGTATTTTCGTGAATAAATATAATGTTGGGAGGAATTTTTCTGCTGGTCCGTTCACGTCGCCATATTCCCGGAAGTCCTTCCTTTATCAAATATTAATTGACCATATATGCTTTGGTTTACATCTGGGCTCTCCTGTCTCCTCCATTGGTCTATGGGTCTGTTCTTGTGCCAGTACCAAATTGTCTTGATTACTGTGGCTTTGTAGTAGACCTTGAAGTTAGGCAGTATAATTCCCCCCACTTTATTCTTCCTTCACAGGATTGCTTTGGCTATTTTGGGTCTTTTGTGTTTCCATATGAATTTTAGAACTATTTTTTCTAGTACATTGAAGAATGCTGTTGGTATTTTGATAAGGATTGCATTGAATCTGTAGATAGCTTTAAGCAGGATGGCCATTTTGACAATATTAATTCTTCCCACCCATGAGCATGGGATGTGTTTCCATTTATTGGTATCTTCTTTAATTTCTCTCATGAGCGTCTTGTAGTTTTCAGAGTATGAGTCTTTCAGTTCCTTGGTTAGGTTTACTCCTAGGTATTTTATTCTTTTGGATGCAATTGTGAGTGGAATTGTTTTCCTGATTTATCTTTCTGCTAGTTCACCATTAGTGTATAGAAATGCAACCGTTTTCTATGTATTAATTTTGTATCCCACAATTTTACTGAATTCAGATGTTAGATCTAGTAGTTTTGGAGTGGATTCTTTAGGGTTTTTTATGTACAATATCATGTCATCTGCAAACAGGGAGAGATTGACTTTTCCTTACCAATCTGGATGCCTTTTATTTCTTTGTGTTGTCTGATTGCCGTGGCTAGGACCTCCAGAACTATACTGTGTTAAATAAAAGTGGGGAGAGAGGGCATCCTTGCCTTGTTCCCGATCTTAAAGGAAAAGCTTTCAGCTTCTCACTGTTAAGTATGATGTTGGCTGTGGGTTTGTCATATATGGCCTTTATTATGTTGAGGTACTTGCCCTCTATATACATTTTGTTGAGAGTTTTTATCATGAATGGATGTTGAATTTTGTCAAATGCTTTTTCAGTATCTATGGAGATGATCATGTGGTTTTTGTCCTTCTTTTTGTTGATGTAGTGGACGATGTTGATGGATTTTGGAATGTTGTACCATCCTTGAATTCCTGGAAAGAATCCCAATTGATCATGATGGATGATCTTTTTTATGTATTTTTTAATTCGGTTTGCTAATATTTTGTTGAGTATTTTTGCATGTATGTTCATCAGGGATATTGGTCTGTAATTTTCTTTTTTTTTTTTTTGTGGTGTCTTTGTCTGGTTTGGGTATTAGAGTGATGTTGGCATCCTAGAATGAGTTTAGGAGCATCCCCTCCTCTTCTACTTTTTGGAAAACTTTAAGGAGGATGGGAATTAGGTGTCTTTACTAAATGTTTCATAAAATTCAGCAGTGAAACCATCTAGTCCAGGCGTTTTGTTCTTAGGTAGTTTTTTGATTACCAATTCAATTATTTTCTGGTAATTGGTCTATTCAAATTTTCTGTTTCTGCCTGGGTCAGCCTTGGAAAGTTGTATTTTTCTAGAAAGTTGTCCATTTCTTCTAGGTTACCCAGTTTGTTTGTATATAATTTTTCATAGTATTCTCTCATAATTCTTTGTATTTGTGTGGTGTCTGTAGTGATTTTTCCTTTCTCATTTCTGATTCTGTTTATGTGGATAGACTCTGTTTTTCTTCATAAATCTGGCTAGAGGTTTATATATTTTTTATTTTCTTGAAGAACCAGCTCCTGCTTTCATTGATTCTTTCTATTGTTTTATTCTTCTCAATTTTATTAATTTCTGCTTTAATCTGTATTATGTCCCACCTTCTACTGACTTTGGGCCTCATTTGTTCTTTCTGTTCTAGTTTCATTAATTGTGATATTAGACTGTTCATTTGGGATTGTCCTTCTTTCCTGAGGTAGGCCTGTATTGCAATATATTTCCCTCTTAGCATGGCCTTCACTGCATCCCACAGATTTTCAGTGTTGAAGTACTGTTGTCATTTGTCTCCATATATTGCTTGATCTCTGTTTTTATTTGGTCATTGATCCACTGACTATTTAGAAGCATGTTATTAAGCCTACATGTGTTTGTGGGACTTTTCATTTTATTTGCATAATTTATTTCTAGTTTCATACCTTTATGATCTGAAAAGCTGGTTAGTACAATTTCACTCCTTTTGAATTTACTGAGGCTCTTTTTGTGGCCTAGTATATGATCTATTCTTGGAAATGTTCAATGTGCTCTTGAGAAGAATGTATATCCTGTTGCTTTTGGATGGAGTGTTCTCTAGATATCCATTAGGTCCATCTGTTCTAATATGTTGTTCAGTGCCTCTGTCTCTTTTTTTATTTTCTGTCTGGTTGATCTGTCCTTTGGAGTGAGTGGTGTGTTGAAGTCTCCCAAAATGAATGCATTGCATCCTATTTCCCCTTTTAATTCTGTTAGTATTTGTTTCACATATGTAGGTGATCCTCTGTTGGGTGCATACATGTTTATAATAGTTATATCCTCTTGCTGGAGTGACCCCTTTATCATTATGTAATGTCCTTCTTTGTCTCTTGTGACTTTCTTTGTTTTGAAGTCTATTTTGTCTGATACAAGTAGTGCAACTCCTGATTTTTTCTCCCTATTAGTTGGATGAAATATCTTTTTCCATCCCTTTACTTTCAGTCTGTGTATGTCTTTGGATTTGAAGTGAGTCTCTTGTAGACAGCATATAGAAGGGTCTTGTTTTTTTATCCATTCAGTGACTCTACGTCCTTTTATTGGTGCCTTCAGACCATTTACATTTAGGGTGATTATCGATAGGTATGGACTTATTGCCATTGCAGGCTTTAGATTTGTGGTTACCAAAGGTTCAAGGGTAATTCCCTTACTATCTAGCAGTCTAATTTAACTCACTTTGTATGCTATTACAAACACAACCTAAAGATTCTTTTCTTTTTTCCTCCTTTTTCTTCCTCCTCCATTCTTTGTATGTTATGAATCATATTCTGTACTCTTTGTCTATCCCTTGGGTGACATCTCTTGAGCTTTAGGAATACTTCCATCTATAGGAACCACTCCAAAATACACTGTAGAGATCGTTTGTGGGAGGTAAATTTTCTCAGCTTTTACGTATTTGAAAATTGTTTAATCTTTCCTTCAAATTTAAATGATAACCTTGCCGGGTAGAGTATTCTTGGTTTGAGGCCCTTCTGCTTCATTGCATTAAATATATCATGCTACTCCCTTCTGGCCTGTAAGGTTTCTGTTGAGAAATCTGATCATAGCCTGATGGGTTTTCCCTTTGTATGTGATCTTTTTTCTCTCTCTAGCTGCTTTTAAAAGTCTGTCTTTATCCTTGATCTTTGCCATTTTAATTATTATATGTCTTGATGTTGTCTTCCTTGGGTCCCTTGTTTTGGGAGATCTGTGCATCTCCATGGCTTGAGAGACTATCTCCTTCCCCCAATTGGGGAAGTTTTCAGCAATCACCTCCTCAATGACAGTTTCTATCCACTTTTCTCTCTCTTCTTCTTCTGGTATCCCTATTATGCGAATATTGTTCCGTTTGGATTGGTCACACAATTCTCTCAATATTCTTTCATTCTGAGAAATTATTTTTTCTGTACGTGCCTCAGCTTCTTTGTATTCCTCTCCTCTAATTTCTATTCCATTTACCATCTCTTCTACTACATCTAATCTGCTTTTAAATCTCTCCATTGTATGTTTCATTTCAGATATGGAATTTTTTAATGACTGAATCTCCATGTTAAATTCGTCCCTGAGTTCTTGAATATTTTTCTGTAACTACATAAGCATGGTTATGATTTTTATTTTGAACTCTCTTTCAGGAAGATTGGTGAGTTCAGTTTCATTTGACCCTTTTTCTGGGGTTTGTGAGATATTGGTCTGTACCATGTTCTTTTGATGTTTTATATTTCTGTGTGGTGCTCTCTAGTGCCCAGAAGCTCCAGTTTCTGGAGCTGCTTAGCCCCTATAGTGAGGTTGGGGGTCTTAAGGGAGCAGAGATGGTACCTGGGAGGAGGAAATATCTGTTTCCTGACTCCCATCTGCCCTGCCTGTCTCCAGTATCATAGCCAGTGGGCCGAGTACACAGGTGTGTAAGCCTCTGTGCTTGGCGTCTCTAGCTGTTGTAGGTGAGACCTCTCTCTGGCTGGCCTGACGCCAGAGCAGTGACTGTTGGTTTGTGAGCCGGTGCTGTCAGGCCAGGAGGAAGGCTCAGCAGGCTGCGTATCACAGTGGGGGGCCTCGGAGGTGAGTAGCCAGCGAGGGGGATGGAGTGCCTGATGCTCCCCAAAGTTTCCAATCTGCTGGACAGAGTGCACCCAGACAACCTTGTCCCCCTATCCCTTATCCCACACAGCAAGCTCTGTGCAAACCCCGCGCCTTCAGCAGCCCTCTTGCTGCTAGGAAGCCTCTCAGGCCGCCTGCCTTTCCGTTGTCTCAGAGCAGCCAGGTGTGGAGCCTGTCCTCCACAAATGGCCAGAATCTGTCTCTCAAGCACTCTGCCTGTCCCAGTTCCCCATCCTCCAGAGCACCACACAAATGTAGATTTCTGCTTGCAAAGCACATCTCCAGGGCTAGGTGTTCAGCAGTCCCAGGCTTTCACCCCCTCCCCCACTCCATTTCTCTTCCTCCCACCAGTGAGCTGGGGAGGGGAAAGGGCTCTGGTCCCGCCGGATCAAAGCTTTCGTACGTTACCCTGTTTTGTGAGGCCTGTGCTGTCTGTGAGGTCTGCATGTAGTTTGATGCAGTCTTCTTTCCTGATTTAGGGTTAGTTTTATTAACTGTATTTTCACACTATCTGTGGTTTTGGGAGGTGTCTCACCTCTCAAGCCACCATCTTGAATCCTAACTCAGATCTTGGATTTTTGCTAGAGAGAGATGAAGCCGTACTCTTGACAATGTAGGCAAAAACAGCAGCTTTGATTACTTTAACTCTTCCCTGAATTCCTACAATGGTATTGCTCCAATAGGAACAAGGGCTCTTATCAATCTTCAAATGACCCTAAATATTCAAATTCTCGGTTTAAGAAACATCAATAAATAAACTAATCCTATTGTGTTGTGTCACTGGTTGGCAGTGGAACCTAGACCAGAGTCCTAGTTTTCCCATTACTATTCTTATCATAGATATTAATAAATGCCTGGTGTGTTATGTCCTGACTGAGACTTACATGCCCCTAACAGGAGGAAGGGTCTGTTAATGTACTGATTTACAGCCTTGATGCCCATTCCGCATTTTAAGTGTTTTTTATGGAAATAGATTTAAATACAAATCTAATTTATTGCTCTGGAAGAACAGATGGTGATTGGAAATGTTCTTTAAGCTATTTATTACACTTAATACATTGCTCCCAGCTGATGTTGGAACTTTTCAGTAGCACTGAAACTCCCTTAATTTGGTTTCTCTAAATGATTGGTCTTGAAAGGTTAGTGTGCATAATAACCTCCTGTGGGATTTGTTTTCAATGCATTCCTAGAGGTTTTGATTTGAAGATCTCAGTAAGAAGCTAGAAATCTGCATTTTTAAACAGGCACCAAGGTAATTCTCATGTTGCTGGCAGGCAACCATATACGAGAAAGGCTATTTCGAGTGAAAATAAAAATTCCATGTCCACATATAGAATAAAACAAGAGTTCTATACATATCCTTTACTTTATTCCAGAGGGATGTATGTACCTAATTCCAAAATAATTACTATTCTAAAGCTTCTAATTAGTTCCTTGTCCTATAGGAAGGACACTAAAACAAGTCACAAAGAATTTTAGGTTCCTTTACAAAGTATAAGTATCCACAGCAGAAGATATTTAGGAAGGAGATTTAGTAAGAAAATCAGAGATCCAAAGTGGCTAATTTGTTTTTTAGATTTAGAAGAGACCTAACAGATATTATCTAGACCAGGAGTCAGAAAACTAAAGCCTGCAGTCAAATCTGGCCTGCTGCCTGGTTTTGTACAACTCAGAAACTGAGATGGGTTATTACATGTTAAAGTCGTTTTTAAAAATCAAAATAAAGTATAATATTTAGTGGCATGCGGAAATTTTATGAAATTCAAATTTCAGTATCAATAAATAAAGTTTTATTGGAACACAGGCATGTTTATTCATTTATAAATTACATGTGGCTACTTTTGTACTACAACAGCAGAATCCAGTAGTTGTGACTCAGTTTCCCAGGCAAGAAGCTTTTAATTTTTATGTAATCAAATTAATCAATATTTTCCTGATGTTGAGTCATGGTTGAAAAGGTTTTTCTTTATTATAAAGGAACTTAATCACTGGTTTCCTCTAGCTTTTTTTGCTTGCATTTTTTTACGTAGACCAGGATATTAGGATATATTTTAAGGATAAAAACCTGTAAATAAATCTAAAACATCATTTAGTATAATTAGGCTTCTTGGTATTATTTTGAAGCTATTTTATATAAATTTTAGGAGAAAGAAAATAAGTAGTTCTGTCAATGTTAGGAACCAAGAGTTTCAGTGTAAGAAAAAAAAGATATAAACAGATATTATATTTGATATGAAATAGTCAATATGAACTCACTATTTCTAAAAATTGTATTTGTTAGTCTGAAAGAACTTAGAAACAATGACAATACAATATGTATGAGCATTCCTAGCTCCCAGATGAGTTACTCCCATTAAAAGGAACTAAGAATCCTTAAAAAAAAATGCACAAAGATTTCAAAGACAAAAGGAGGAATGTCAGAATAATATAGGAGCCAAAATTGGGTCGGGTTGAACATCAAAAAGAAAAAAGTGAGTATAATGGATTAAAATACACTGACTATATATTAAAATTTATGTGCCTTCAATGATGCTCAAAAAAGAGCCCCCCCAAGAGGGGAAAAATATTTCATTTGTTTCCATTAGAGGTGACTATTGATAGATAGGTATGTAGGTAGGTAGATAGGGATATAATATATATGGTGTTATGAAAATCTGTAATTAAAAGGAAAGAAATATTTATTCTGTCTTACTAGTAGGAAGCATATTTCAATGTAACCAAATACATAGTAACTGAATGGGATTTATTTCAGGAATTCCAAGACAGCTCAAAATTAGGAAATCTATTAATAAAACTCATCATTAATGGCTGTAGGGTAAAAAAAATCAAACGATAACCTTCATGAGTGTTGAGAAAGCATTTGACAAAATTAACAATCATTCTTGATTTTTTAAAAAAATCACTCTATAAGATGAAAATTTGATGTATTTTTCCTAATGTGATAAAATATATCTCTTTCAGATCCAAATAGAGTTGAGTTATGGTCCTAATACATATTTTTAAACTGTTCATGATGAAGCAGTAATACAAGAATAATTTCTACTAAAGTCATAAACAAGACAAAAATGCCCATATTACCACTATTATTTAACATTGCCTTGGAGGTAAATAGGTAAGAGAAAGATGTTAGAAGTATAAAAACTGAAAAGGAAGAAGGAAAACTATTATTTGCAGACAGTATAGTTGCCTCTCTAGAAAACCCAAGAAATCAACTAAAAATGTACTATGAACAATAAGAAAAAAATAAGGTAGCACATTATAAAAATATACAGAAATTAATAGCTTTCAAATGATGTATTCAAACTACCTCTAGATAGAAAATGTAATGGAAGAAGAAAGTCCCACTTAAAATTGCAACAATAAATGATAAAATAACTACTAATAAATCTAGTGAGATGCAAACCTATATAAAAAAAACTTTAAGACAACACTGATGGATACAAAATAAGATGAGCAAGTGGAAAGATGCACGTTCTCAGAAACACTTGTCACTATTAAAGATGTTGATTTGCTGTAAGTTAATGAATAAAAATCAGATTGCAATAAAAATTTCCATAAAGTTTGTTTTGGTGTTCTATCTCTTACTTCTTTTCAAGTAGATAAATCAATCCTAAAGTTTATATTAAAAAGTAAACAGAAGAATAGACAAAAGTGGTCAAAAAAAAGAACAAATAATGACTAGTATAGTCAGATACATTGAAATATATGTAAAAGTCTCAATAATTAAAGCAGTGTGTTGGTTGTACATGAATAGGGAGATAGAACAATGGAATAGGATAGGAAAATTCAGAAATATACTCCAAAATATACAGTAACTTAGTAATGAAGGTTCATCTCAAAACTGGGGCAAAGATAGACTATTCAACAATTGTTATTGGGATAACTATATAGCCATTTGGAAAGGATAAAGTTGGATCCATATCTTACATCTTACACTAAGATAAATTCCAAATGGATAAATATTTTAAATGAAAATTAAAATAACAATTCCAGAAGAAAACATGGGGGATTATCTTAATATCTTGAAATGTAACGATGACTCAAAATCCAGAAACCATAAAATAAAAGTAAATAAATTCGACCACACAGAAATTAAAAAATCTTCTGCATCACAAAAGATAAATGGCAGGTCAAAACACAGGAAAATATTTGTAATCCATTCACCTGCTTTTGTATAAAAGGAAAAAAATTAGGAATCCATGTTTGCATTTGCTTATGTGTGCATAAAGAAACTCTGGAAGGAGCCATTGAAAACTAAGAATTATAGTTATTTATGGCAGAAGTGGAGTACTGTGAAGATGAAGGAAAAGAATGGGAGAGAAACTTTTCACTGTATAAATCTTTACATTTTGGCTTTGACCAGCTGACTATAATGCCTATCTGAAAAGTTAAATTTTTTCCAACTCCCTACTCTTGTATTTTTTAGTGCAGGGAGGCATATAATAAACAAATAAATATACACATAGGGTCCTAGTGAGATAACTAAATCCGTGAATACAGGAATTTACTTAATATACTTCATTAGTCTTCACAGTGCCTTGTAAATAGTGAAGCTCCATAAATACTTTTTGAATGACTGTAAAATGTCTTGTTTTAAGTCTTGTTTGTACGTTTCTGTTATTGTTCTACTTGCTTTTCAATGTAAGGAGCTAGAAAATACACCAACTGGAAATATAACAAATTGTACCTGTTAGAGATAGTGTTGGGAATGTGTATCTTCAGGTCTTCTGTGACATCTCTCATCACCCTCGGATAGCCAGACATTTCTGAGTCTTTGATGTAATGAGGATTGTTTCTCATTAAGTATTCCCCCAAATAATTGATGGGATCAAACTTGGTTGGAATATCAACTTCTGCCAAAAGCTTCTTCTTTTCCACTTGCATTAACATTTTTTCCACTCCAGGAACTAAGGTGGGCAGAAGTTTGTCAAGCAAATATACACGAGTGTTCAGTGTCATGTTCTCAGTATTAAACCACTCTTTGGCCAAATTATCCTTAGGGAGTTGTTTTTCAGCCTTTTTTTCTAGTTCTTTCATCAGGTTGTCCTTATCTATTATTTTCTGCTGCATTGCCTGGGCTTTTGCCTCCACTCTTTCAAAAAGATTTTTCTTCCATGGTTGTTCTAGCTTTGAATCCAGTACAGTTTGATCTAAATTGAAAATCACTTTTGCAGGTTTTCTAACCACAAAGTTCTTTGCGATTCCAGCATTAGAGTCTTTTAATAAACAAACTGGGATTTTTGGCTGCTCCTCCAGGTTTAATTCTGAGGGGAAGAAAGTGAAATGTAAGAAATATATTTGATGTAGATTTTAATCTGCTACATTAGAGTATTATTAGAAAAAGGTTTTTTACATCCATTTGTGTGGTGTATTCAAATATAACAGAAAGTAACAGAGTCAGACAATAGTAATTTTAACCATCAGGACATTTATTGTTGACCTAATCAGAAGTCATTCAGCAGCTCAGCATTTTCATTACATACCTGATCTATTTCTATTGTTCTTTATTCACTTTTTGTGTTCAAACCTCAGGATCATAAGATAGTTATTGCAGCTCCAGGCATCAGTTCTTTATACGAAAAAAGGATGGAGGACAAAGGGGCTTTCTCCTCTTGAGGTTCTATTTCATTATTCTAAAAGAGAAGATCCCAAACTCCTTGTTCCAAGACTTTCTTTTACATATATGACTGACCGTAATTAGGTTATATGCCCACCCCTAGACCAATAGCTGATAAAGAGAAAAGGGATTTTTATGATTAGCTTTGAACAATCTTAATTTATTCCTTCATATCAGGGTTCAGGCCAAGTTCTCTGATCAAGTGATTCAAGTGATTTTCATCTGCTACAAAACTGAGGTTCACTTGGCAGACAAAAAGGTGGATGAATGTCTGCTCAGTAGACAATGAAGAGAGTCTATCACACATGTATATTTAAATAAATTTCTTCCCATTTCATATTTCTAGCCTCCTTAATATTTTCATTTTACAAAATGTAGTACAAAGATATTAGACCAAGATAGTGGACTGAGAAGAGGCATCTACATACCCTCATTACCAACATCTCTAGAAATGAGAGAAAAGGTCGTGTGTGTATTTTATTTTTTTATTTTTAAGTATACATATATATTTATTTTGATATTATTAATGTACAATTACATGAGGAACACTATGGTTACTAGACTCCCCATATTATCAGGTTCCCATAACATACTCCATTACAGTCACTATCCATCAGCGTAGTAAGATGCTATAAAATCACTACTTACTTGTCTTCTCTGTGTTATGCTGCCTTCCCTGTATCCCCCCCCCACCACTGCTACATTATGTGTGCTAATTGTAATACCCCTTTTTCCCCTTTATCCCTCTCTTCCCACCCATCTTCCCCAGTCCCTTTCCGTTTGGTAACTGTTAGTCCATTCTTGGGTTCTGTGAGACTTCTGCTGTTTTGTTCCTTAAGTTTTTTTATTTGTTCTTATATTCCACAGATGAGTAAAATCATTTGATGCTTGTCTTTCTCTGCCTGGCTTATTTCACTGAGCATAATACTCTCTAGCTCCATTGTTGCAAATGGTAGGATTTGTTTTCTTATGGCTGAATAATATTCCATTGTGTATATGTACCACTTATTCTTAATCCATTCATCTACTGATGGACACTTAGGTTGCTTCCATTTCTTGGCTATTGTAAATAGTACTGCGATAAACATAGGGGTGCATATGTCTTTTTCAAACTGGACTGCTGCATTCTTAGGGTAAATTCCTAGGAGTAGAATTCTTGGGTCAAATGGTATTTCTATTTTTAGTGTTTTGAGGAAACTCCATACTACTTTCCACAATGGTTGAACTAATTTACATTCCCACCAGTAGTGTAGGAGGGTTCCCCTTTCTCCACATCCTCGCCAACATTTGTTGTTGTTTGTCTTTTGGATGTTGGTCTTCCTTACTGGTGTCAGGTGATATCTCATTGTGGTTTTAATTTGCAATTCTCTGATGATTAGCGATGTGGAGCATCTTTTCATGTGCCTGTTGGCCATCTGAATTTCTTCTTTGGAGAAGTGTCTGTTCAGATCCTCTGCCCATTTTTTAATTGGCTTTTTGCTTTTTGTTTATTGAGGTGCATGAGCCCTTTATATAATTTGGATGTCAACCCCTTATCGGAAACGTCATTTATGAATATATACTCCATACTGTAGGATGTCTTTTTGTTCTACTGATGGTGTCCTTTGCTGTACAGAAGCTTTTTAACTTGATATAGTCCCACTTGTTCATTTTTGCTTTTGTTTCCCTTGTCCAGGGAGATATGTTCATGAAGAAGTTGCTCATGTTTATGTCCAAGAGATTTCTTTTTTAATAATAATATTTTGGTATCATTAATCTACAATGACATGTGCAATATTATGGTTATTAAACTACCCACTTCATCAGGACCCCCCCACCAACCACATTACAGTCACTGTCCATAGGTGTAGTGAGATGCTATAGAATCACTACTTGTCTTCTATGAGTTGTACAGCTCTCCCCGCGCCCCCCAACATTACGTCTGCTAATCATAATGCCCCTTTTTTCCACCTTATTGCTCCCTTCCCACTCATCCTCCCCAGTCCCTTTCCCTTTGGTCACTATTAGTCCATTCTTGGGTTCTGTGAGTATGCTGCTGTTTTTTTCTTTCAGTTTTTTTCATTGCTCTTATGCTCCACATATGGGTGAAATCATTTGATACTTGTCTTTTTCGGCATGGCTTATTTCACTGAGCATAATAACCTCTAGCTCCATCCATGTTGTTGCAAATGGTAGGATTTGTTTTCTTCTTATGGCTAAATAACATTCCATTGTGTATATGTACCACATCTTTATCCATTCATCTACTGATGGACACTTAGGTTGCTTCCATTTCTTGGCTATTGTAAATAGTGCTGCAATAAACATAGGGGTGCATATGTCTTTTTGAAACTGGGCTGCTGCATTCTTAGGGTAAATTCCTAGGAGTGGGATTGCTGGGTCAAATGGTATTTCTATTTTGAGTTTTTTGAGGAACCTCCATACTGCTTTCAACAACGGTTGAACGAATTTGCATTCCCACCAGCAGTGTAGGAGGGTTCCCTTTTCTCCACATCCTTGCCAACATTTGTTGTTGTTTGTGTTTTGGATGTTGGCCATCCTCACTGGTGTGAGGTGATATCTCATTGTGGTTTTAATCTGCATTTCTCTGATGATTAGCGATGTGGAGCGTCTTTTCCTGTGCCTGTGGGCCATCTGAATTTCTTCTTTGGAGAAGTGTCTATTCATGTCCTCTGCCCATTTCTTAATTGGATTATTTGCTTTTTCTTTGTTGAGGTGCATGAGATCTTTATATATTTTGGATGTCAACTCATCGGATACATCATTATGAATATATTCTCCCATACTGTAGGATGTCTTTTTGTTCTACTGATGGTGTCCTTTGCTGTACAGAAGCTTTTCAGCTTTATATAGTCCCACTTGTTCTTTTTGCTTTTGTATCCCTTGCCCAGGGAGATATGTTCATGAAGAAGTTGCTCATGTTTATGTCCAAGAGATTTTTGCCTATGTTTTTTTCTAAGAGTTTTATGGTTTCATGACTTACATTCAGGTCTTTGATCCATTTCGAGTTTACTTTTGTGTATGGGGTTAAACAATAATCCAGTTTCATTCTCTTGCATATAGCTGTCCAGTTTTGCCAACACCAGCTGTTGAAGAGGCTGTGATTTCCCTATTATATGTCCATGGCTCCTTTATCATGTATTAATTGACCATTTATGGTTGTGTTTATATCAGGGCTCTCTAGTCTGTTCCATTGTTCTATGGGTCTGTTCTTGTGTCAGTACCAAATTGTCTTGATTACTGTGGCTTTGTAGTAGAGCTTCAAGTTGGGGAACATAATCCCCCCAGCTTTATTCTTCTTTCTCAAGATTGCTTTGGCTATTGGGGCCCTTTTGTGTTTCTATATGAATTTTAGAATGATTTTCTCTAGTTCGTTGAAGACTGCTGTTGGTATTTTGATAAGAATTGCATTGAATCTGTAGATTGCTTTAGGTGGGATGGCCATTTTGACAATATTAATTCTTCCTATCCATGAGCATGGAATGTGTTTCCATTTATTGGTATCTTCTTTAATTTCTCTCATGAGTGTCTTGTAGTTTTCAGAATATAGGTCTTTTACTTCCATGGTTAGATTTATTCCTAGGTATTTTATTCTTTCTGATGCAACTGTGAATGGGATTGTTTTCCTGATTTCTCTCTCTGCTAGGTCATTGTTAGTGTATAGGAATGCCACAGATTTATGCATAATAATTTTGTATCCTGCAACTTTGCTGAATTCAGATATTAGATCTCATAGTTGGAGTGGATTCTTTATAGTTTTTATGTACAATATCATGTCATCTGCAAACAGGCACAGTTTAACTTCTTCCTTGCCAATCTGGATGCCTTTTATTTCTTTCTGTGGTCTGACTGCTGTGGCTAGGACCTCCAGTACTATGTTGAATAAAAGTGGGGAGAGTGGGCATCCTTGTCTTGCTCCTGATCTTAAAGGAAAAGCTTTCAGCTTCTCACTGCTAAGTATAATGGTGGCTGTGGGTTTGTCATATATGGCCTTTATTATGTTGAGGTACTTGCCCTCTATACACATTTTGTTGAGAGTTTTTATCATGAATGGATGTTGAATTTTGTCAAATGCTTTTACAGTATCCATGGAGATGATCATGTCGATTTTGTCCTTATTTTTGTTGATCTGGTGGATGATGTTGATGGATTTTCAAATGTTGGACCATCCTTTCATCCCTGGGATGAATCCCACTTGATCATGATGGATGATCTTTCTGATGTATTTTAGAATTTGGTTTGCTAATATTTTGTTGAGTATTTTTGCATCTATGTTCATCAGGGATATTGGTCTGTAATTTTCTTTTTTTTTTTGTGGTGTCTTTCTCTGGTTTTGGTCTTAGAGTGATGCTGGCCTCAAAGAATGAGTTCTGTAGTATTCCCTCTTCTTCTACACTTTGGAAAACGTTAAGTAGGATGGGTATTAGGTCTTCGCTAAATGTTTGGTAAAATTCAGCAGTGAAGGCATCTGGTCCAGGGATTTTGTTCTTAGGTAGGTTTTGATTACTTGTTCAATTTCCTTGCTGGTCATTGTTCTGTTCAGATTTTCTGTTTCTTCCCGGGTCAACCTGGAAGGTTGTATTTTTCTAGAAAGTTGTCCATTTCTTCTAGGTTATCCAGTTTGTTAGCATATAATTTTTCATAGTATTCTCTTATAATTCTTTGTATTTCTGTGATATCCATAGTGACTTTTCCTTTCTCATTTCTGCTTCTGTTTATGTTAGTAGACTCTCTGTTTTTCTTGATAAGTCGGCTAGGGATTTATCTATTTTGTTTATTTTCTCAAAGAACCAGCTCTGGCTTTCATTGATTCTATTCTTTTATTCTTCTTGATTTTATTTATTTCTGCTCTAATATTTATTATGTTCCACCTTCTACTACTGACTTTGGGCCTCATATGGTCTTCTTTTTCTAGTTTTGTTAACTGTGTTTTTAGACTGTTCATATGGGATTCTTCTTCTTTCCTGAGGTAGGCCTGTGTTGCAATGTACTTTCCTCTTAGCACGGCCTTGGCTGCAACCCACGTATTTTACGGTGTCGAATTATTGTTGTCATTTGTCTCTGTGTAATCCTTGATCTCTTTTTTTATTTGGTCAAAAATCCATTGACTTCCGGGCAGATGGTGGCATGAACAGAGCGGCAGAAATTTCCTCCCAACATTATATTTATCCATGAAAACACAGCAAATACAACTATTCCTAAAAGAGAGACCAGAACGCACAAGAAAGCGCACATCGTGCAGCCACACCTGAGAGGACTCGGCACCTGGCGAGGTGGCACACCGGTGGGCAGCTACACTTGAGAGGACTCGGCATCAGGCGAGGTGGGTAAGAAATGGAGCCGTGACCCAGCAGGACCCGAGCACTCCCCCAACCGAGTGCACGAGCGGGAGGAGAGGATTCAGAGCCAGGAGGGAGTGGAAGTGCAGGCCAGGGAGATAACCAGCCCCGGCGATCTGCTCCGGGAGCATGGACACACACAGCATGGTGTAGCAGAGATTGGAGAGACAGAAGGCTCAGGGTCTTAGTAAGAACGCACCTGGTTGCTCACGGCCGAAGGAGAAAAGAGAAGAAAAAAAAAAAAGGGAGAAAAGCGTGTGCTTTTTTTCAGCGATGTTAAAGAGACAGGAGCCGAGCGGAGGACCACATCACCCTGGCACACTCAACACAGCAGGCTGGGAGTCCTGGGGAGCTTCGGACCCCTTAGCGGGCAACTGGAAAAGGGTAGCCATATTTAGGACTCCCACAGAGCTCAACAGCCTCCCATTCATTCTCACCCTGGCCACAACTTTAAAGGGCCTTGTGGAGCGGCGTGGCCATGGTGATGGAATAGTGGAGTAACAGCGCCACCTACAGCATTCACACAGAAACCACACCCGGTGGGCTTCTTTTCTTTTTTTTTAGGTGTTGCTGCTTTTTCTTCCATTTCTTTTCTTTCTTTCTTTCTCTTTTCTCTTCTTTCTTCTATTTCCTTTTTAAAGTCATGAAGAGCCCAGCTGACATACGTGACAACTGCCAGCAACCAATTCTATAGCCATGAAAAGACAGAGGAATGTGGTACAGACAGAGCTCCAAACCCAGACAACCCCAGAGAGAGAACCTGAAGGAATGGACATGCACAGTCTTTCTGAAAAAGAATTCAGAATAAAAGTCATAGCCATGCTGACGGACCTGCAGAAGAATGTGCAAGAGCTGAGGGAGGAAATGAGGAAAGACTATGCAGAAAGGACACAAGCCATCCACGGGTTTAACAGCAGACAGGATGAGGTACAAGAGACTGTCAATGAAATACAAAACAGAGAACAGGAATACAAACAAGCTGAGGCAGAGAGAGATAAAAGGATCTCTAGGAATGAAAGAATATTAACAGAACAGTTTGAACAATCCAAACGGAGCAATATTCGCATTATAGGAGTACAAGAGGAAGAAGAGAGAGAAAAAGGGATAGAATGTGTCTTTGAAGAAATAATTGCTGAAAACTTTCTCACGCTGGGGAAGGATATAGTCTCACAGTCCATGGAAGCCCACAGATCTCCCAAAACAAGGGATCCAAGGAAGACAACACCAAGACACATAATAATTAAGATGGCAAAGGTCAAAGATAAAGACAGAGTATTAAAGGCAGCTAGACAAAGAAAAAAGATCACCTACAAAGGAAAACTCATCAGACTATCATCAGATTTCTCAACAGAAACCTTACAGGCCAGAAGAGAATGGCATGATATATTTAACGTAATGAAAGAGAAGGGCCTCGAACCAAGAATATTGTATCCACATGATTATCATTTAAATATGAGGGAGTGATTAAACAATTTCAAGACAAACAAAAGTTGAGAGAGTTTGCCTCTCATAAACCACCACTACAGGATATCTTAAACGGACTGCTCTAGAGGGAAGCACCCCTAAGAAAGAAGTCACCAGAGAAAATAAAATCATAGCAAAGAAAGCAGACCATCCAAATACTAACTAAAGGCAAAGAATAAAACACCCAATATATAAAGAAAGGAGGAGGAAGAATAGGAAGGGAGAGACAAAGAAACATCAGACAGCATTCACAATAACTTAAGAAGAAAGTTAAGTTAGATTCTTAGATAGTAAAGAAGCAACCCTTGAACCTTTGGTAACCATGAATCTAAAGCCAGCAATGGCAATAAGTACATATCTATCAATAATCACCCTAAATGTAAATGGACTGAATGCACCAATCAAAAGACACAGAGTGACAGAGTGGATAAAAAAGCAAGACCCATCTATATGCTGCTTACAAGAGATTCACCTCAAACCCAAAGATATACACAGACTAAAAGTGAATGGATGGAAAAAGATATTTCATGCAAACAACAAAGAGAAAAAAGCAGGTGTTGCAGTACTTGTATCAGATAAAATAGACTTCAAAACGAAGAAAGTAGCAAGAGATAAAGAAGGACATTATATAATGATAAAGGGGTCAGTCCAACAAGAAGATATAACCATTATAAATATATATGCACCCAACACAGGAGCGTCAGCATATGTGAAACAAATACTAACAGAATTGAAGGAGGAAATAGACAGCAATGCAATTATTTTAGGAGACTTTAACACAGCACTCACTCCGAAGGATAGATCAACCAGGCAGAGTATAAGTAAAGACACAGAGGCACTGAACAACACACTAGTACAGATGGACCTAACAGATGTCTATAGAACTCTGCACCCAAAAACAGCAGGATACACATTCTTCTCAAGTGCACATGGAACATTTTCCAGAATAGACCACATACTAGGCCACAAAAAGAACCTCAGTAAATTCAAAAATATTGAAATCCTACCAACCAACTTCTCAGATCACAAAGGTATAAAACAAGAAATAAATTTTAGAAAGAAATCAAAAAGGCTCACAAATACATGGAGACTTAACAACATTCTTCTAATGAATCAATGGGTTAACGACGAAATCAAAACAGAAATCAAAGAATATATGGAGACTAATGACAACAACAAAACAAAGCCACAACGTCTGTGGGACGCGGCAAAGGCAGTTCTAAGAGGAAAGTATATTGCAATCCAGGCCTATTTAAAGAAGGAAGAACATTCCCAAATGAACAGTCTAAAGACACAATTATTGAAATTGGAAAAAGAAAACAAATGAGGCCCAAAGTCACCAGAAGGAGAGACATAATAAAGGTCAGAGAAGAAATAAATAAAATTGACAAGAATAAAATAGAGAAAGGAAAAATAAAGACGGACCCCACAGAAATACAAAGAATTATAAGAGAATATTATGAGAATCTATATGATAACAAGCTGGAAAACCTAGAAGAAATGGACAACTTCTTAGACAAATACAGCCTTCCAAGACTCACCAAGCAGGAAACAGAAAAACTAAACAGACCAATCCCCAGCAACGAAAGTGAATTGGTAATCAAAAAACTACCCAAGAACAAAACCTCCAGACCTGATGGATTCACCTCTGAATTCTACCAGACATATAGAGAAGAAATGAAATAACACCCATCCTCCTTAAAGTTTTCCAAAAAACAGAAGAGGAGGGAATACTTCCAAACTCTTTCTATGAAGCCAGCATCACTCTAATAACAAAATCGGGCAAAGACCTCACTAAATAAGAAACTTACAGACCAATATCCCTGCTGAAAGTACATGCAAAAATACTCAACAAAATATTAGCAAACCGAATTCAAAAATACATCAAGAGGATCATACACCATGATCAAGTGGGATTCATCCCAGGGACGCAAGGATGGTACAGCATTCGAAAATCCTTCAACATCATCCATCACATCAATAAAAAGAAGAACAAAAACCACATGATAATCTACATAGATGCTGAAAAAGCATTTGATAAAATTCAGCATCCATTCATGATTAAAACTCTCAACAAAATGGGTATAGACGGCAAGTACCTCAACATCATAAAGGCTATATATGACAAACCCCCAGCTAACATCATGCTTAATGGCGAGAAGCTGAAAGCTTTTCATCTAAGATCGGGAACAAGACAGGGATGCCCACTCTCTCCACTGTTATTCAACATAGTACTGGAGGTCCTCGCCACGGCAATCAGACAAAACAAAGAAATACAAGGCATCCAGATTGGTAAAGAAGAAGTCAAATTGTCACTATTTGCAGATGACATGATATTGTACATAAAAAACCCTAAAGACTCCACTCCAAAACTACTAGAACCAATATCTGAATTTAGCAAAGTTGCAGAATACAAAATTAACACACGGAAATCTGTTGCTTTCCTATACACTAACGATGAACTAACAGAAAGAGAAATCAGAAAAACAATTCCATTCACAATTGCATCAAAAAGAATAAAATACCTAGGAATAAACCTAACCAAGGAAGTGAAAGACCTGTACTCTGAAAACTACAAGACACTCCTAGGAGAAATTAAAGAAGACACTAACAAATGGAAATGCATCCCATGCTCTTGGCTAGGAAGAATAAATATTGTCAAAATGGCTATACTACCTAAAGCAATCTACAGATTCAATGCAATCCCTATCAAACGACCCACAGCTTTCTTCAATGAACTGGAACAAATAATTCTAAAATTCATATGGAACCACAAAAGACCCTGAAGAGCCAAAGAAATCCTGAGAAGGAGGAATCAAACAGGGGGAATTACACTCCCTGACTTCAAGCTCTACTACAAAGCCACAGTAATCAAGATAATTTGGTATTGGCACAAAAACAGACCCACAGACCAGTGGAACAGAATAGAAAATCCAAACATTAACCCAAACATATACAGTCAATTAATATTTGATAAAGGAGCCTTGGATATACAATGGGGAGATGACAGCCTCTTCAGCAGTTGGTGTTGGAAAAACTGGACAGCTACCTGTAAGAGAATGAAACTGGACTACTGTCTAGCCCCATACACAAAGGTAAAGTCAAGGTGGATCAAAGACCTGAATGTAAGTCATGAAACCATAAACCTCTTAGAAAAAGACATAGGCAAAAATCTCTTGGACATAAACATGAGCGACTTCTTCATGAACATATCTCCCCAGGCAAGGGAAACAAAAGCAAAAGTGAACAAATGGTACTATATCAAGTTGAAAAGTTTCTGTACAGCAAAGGACACCATCAGTAGAACAAAAAGATGACTTACAATATGGGAAAATATATTCATAAATGATGTATCTGATAAGGGTTTGACATCCAAAATATAGAAAGAACACACGCACCTTAACAAACAAAAAGCAAATAATCCAATTAAGAAATGGGCAGAAGACATGAGTAGACCCTACTCCAAAGAAGAAATTCGGATGGCCAACAGGCACATGAAAAGATGCTCCACATCGCTAATCATCAGAGAAATGAAGATTAAAACCAGAATGAGATATCACCTCACACCAGTGAGGATGGCCAACATCCAAAACACAAACAACAACAAATGTTGGCGAGGCTGTGGAGAAAAGGGAACTCTCCCACACTGCTGGTGGGAATCCAAATTAGTTCAACCATTGTGGAAAGCAGTATGGAGATTCCTCAAAAAACTCAAAATAGAAATACCATTTGACCCAGCAATCCCACTCCTAGGAATTTACCCTAAGAATGCAGCAGCCCAGTTTCAAAAAGACAAATGCACCCCTATGTTTATTGCAGCACTATTACAATAGCCAAGAAATGGAAGCAACCTAAGTGTTCAGCAGTAGATGAATGGATTAAGAAGATGTGGTACATATACACAATGGAATATTATTCAGCCATAAGAAGAAAACAAATCCTACCATTTGCAACAACATGGATGGAGCTAGAGGGTATTATGCTCAGTGAAATAAGCCAAGCCGAAAAGGACAAGTATCAAATGATTTCACTCATAGGTGGAGTATAAGAACAAAGAACAACAACAAAAAAAAAAAACTGAAAGAACAAAACAGCAGCAGACTCACAGAACCCAACAATGGACTAATAGTTACCAAAGGGAAAGGGATTGGGGAAGAATGGTGGGAAGGGAGGGATAAGAGGGTAAAAGGGGCATTACGATTAGCAGACTTTAGGTTGGGGGTCACAGGGAGTGCTGTACAACTCAGAGAAGACAAGTAGTGATTCTCATCTCACTACACTGATGGACAGTGACTGTAATAGGGTTGGTGGGGGGGACCTGATGAAGGGGGTAGTTTAATCACCATAATATTGCACATGTAATTGTAGGTTAGTGACACCAAAATAAATTGTAAATAAAAAAAATCCATTGGTTATTTAGGGGCATGTTATTAAGCCTCCATGTGTTTGTGGGATTTTTCATTTTCTTTACGTAATTTATTTATAGTTTTATACCTTTGTGATCTGAGAAGTTGGTTGGTAGAATTTCAGTATTTTTGAATTTACTGAGGTTCTTTTTGTGGCCTAGTATGTGTCTATTCTGGAGAATGTTCCATGTGCACTTGAGAAGAATGTGTATCCTGCTGCTTTTGGGTGCAGAGTTCTGTAGATGTCTGTTAGGTCCATCTGTTCTAGTGTGTTGTTCAGTGCCTCTGTGTCTTTACTTATTCTCTGCCTGGTTGGTCTGTCCTTTGGAGTGAGTGGTGTGTTGAAGTCTCCTAAAATGAATGCATTGCTGTCTATTTCCTCCTTCAATTCTGTTAGTATTTGTTTCACATATGCTGACGCTCCTGTGTTGGGTGCATATATATTTATAATGGTTCTATCTTCTTGTTGGACTGACCCCTTTATCATTATGTAATGCCCTTCTTTATCTCTTGCTAGTTTCTTCGTTTTGAAGTCTATTTTGTCTGATACAAATACTGCAACACCTGCTTTTTTCTCTTTGTTGTTTACATGAAATATCTTTTTCCATCCCTTCACTTTTAGTCTGTGATATCTTTGGGTTTGAGGTGAGTCTCTTGTAAGCAGCATATAGATGGGTCTTGCTTTTTTATCCACTCTGTCACTCTGTGTCTTTTGATTGGTGCATTCAGTCCATTTACATTTAAGGTGATTATTGATAGATATGTACTTATTGCCATTGCTGGCTTTAGATTCATGGTTACCAAGGTTCAAGGGTTGCTTCTTTACTATCTAAGAATCTAACTTAACTTTCTTCTTAAGTTATTGTGAATGCTGTCTGATGTTTCTTTGTCTCTCCCTTCCTATTCTTCCTCCTCCTTTCTTTATATATTGGGTGTTTTATTCTTTGCCTTTAGTTAGTATTTGGATGGTCTGCTTTCTTTGCTATGATTTTATTTTCTCTGGTGACATCTTTCTTAGGGGTGCTTCCCGCTAGAGCAGTCCGTTTAAGATATCCTGTAGTGGTGGTTTATGATAGGCAAACTCTTTCAACTTTCATTTGTCTGGAAATTGTTTAATCCTTCCATCATATTTAAATGATAATCGTGGTGGACATAATATTCTTGATTCGAGGCCCTTCTGTTTCATTATGTTAAATATATCATGCCATTCTCTTCTGGCCTGTAAGGTTTCTGTTGAGAAGTCTGATGATAGTCTGATGGGTTTTCCTTTGTAGGTGATCTTTTTTCTCTCTCTAGCTGCCTTTAATACTCTGTCTTTATCTTTGACCTTTGCCATCTTAATTATTATGTGTCTTGGTGTTGTCTTCCTTGGGTCCCTTGTGTTTGGAGATCTGTGGGCTTCCGTGGACTGTGAGACTATTTCCTTCCCCAGCGTGGGGAAGTTTTCAGCAATCATTTCTTCAAAGACACTTTCTATCCCTTTTTTTCTCTCTTCTTCCTCTGATACTCCTATAATGCGAATATTGTTACATTTGGATTGGTCACACAGTTCTCTGAATAGTCTCATTCCTAGAGATCCTTTTATCTCTCTCTGCCTCAGCTTCTCTGTATTCCTGTTCTCTTTTTTCTAATCCATTAACAGTCTCTGAGACATCATCCAGTCTGCTGTTAAGCCCATCGATGGCTTGTTTCACTTCTGCATATTCTTTCCTCATTTCCCTCATTTCCTCCCTCATCTGTTGCACATTTTTCTGTAGATCCGTCAGCATGGCTATGACTTTTATTCTGAATTCTTTTTCAGGAAGACTGTGCGTGTCCATCCCTTCAGGTTCCCTCTCTGTGGTTGTCAGGGGCTGAAGCTTTGTCTGTACCATGTTCCTCTGTCTTTTAATGGGTATAGAATTGGTTGCTGGTAGTTACCAGGTATGTCAGCGGGGCTGTTTATGACTTTAAAAAGGAAAAAAAAAACCGCCCACTGGGTGTGGGTTCTGTGTGAATGCTGTAGGTGGCACTGTTGCTCCACTATTCCAGAGCTGTGTCCACGTTGGTCCACAAAGCCCTTTATAGCTCTGGCCGGATTCAGAACAAATGGGAGGCTGTTGATCTCTGTGGGGGTCTTAAGTGCATCTACCATTTCCCAGTCACCAGCTAAGGGGTCCAAAGCTCCCCAGGACTCCCAGCCTGCTGGGCTCAGTGTGCCGGGGCAGTCAGGCCCCTCCGCTGGGCTTCTGTCTCTTTAAGCCGCTGAGAAAAAGCGCGCACTTTTCTTCCCTTTTTTTTCCTTTCTTTTTCCTTCCCGCAGCCTGCCACAGGCAACTGGCGCATTCCCCGCTGAGACCCTGCACCCTCTGTCTCTCCAATCTCTGCTACACCGTGCGCTGTGTGTCGGCGCTCCCGGCGCAGACTTCCACTCCCTCCCAGCTCTGAATCCTCTCCTCCCGCCGGCGGAGCACTAGGGTCCCGCCGGTTCGCGACTCTATATCTTACCCACCTCGCCAGGTGCCGATTCCTCTCTCAGGTGTAGCTGCCTGCCAGAGCGCTGGGGTGGAGGAGCACTCGGGTCCCACCGGATCACGGCTCCATATCTTACCTGCCTCACCGAGTGCCAGCCCTCTCTTAGGTGTAGCTGCACGCTGTGCGCTTTCCTGTGTATTCTGGTCTCTCTTTTAGGAATAGTTGTATTTGCTGTGTTTTCGTGAATAAATATAATGTTGGGAGGAATTTTTCTGCTGGTCTGTTCACGTTGCCATCTTCCCGGAAATCTGCCTTTTATTTCTTTCTGTTGTCTGATTGCTGTGGCTAGGACCTCCAGTACTATATTGAATAGAAGTGGGGAGAGTGGGCATCCTTGTCTTGTTCCCGATCTTAAAGGAAAAGCTATCAGCTTCTCACTGTTAAGTATAATGTTGGCTGAGTTTTGTCATATATGGCCTTTATTATGTTAGGTACTTGCCCTCTATACACATTTTGTTGAGAGTTTTTATCATGAATGGATGTTGAATTTTGTCAAATGCTTTTTCAGAATCTATGGAGATGATGATGTGGTTTTTGTCCTTTTTGTTGATGTAGTGGATGATGTTGATGAATTTTTGAATGTTGAACCATCCTTGCATCCCTGGGGTGAATCCCACTTAATCATGATGGATGATCTTTTTGATGTATTTTAGAATTCAGTTTACTAATATTTTGTTGAGTATTTTTGCATCTATGTTCATCAAGGATATTGGTCTGTAGTTTTCTTTTTTTGTGGTGTCTTTGTCTGGTTTTGGTATTAGAGTGATGCTGGCCTCATAAAATGAGCTTGGAAGTATTCCCTCTTCTTCTACTTCTTGGAAAACTTTAAGGAGGATGGGTATTAGGTCTTCACTAAATGTTTGATAAAATTCAGTGGTGAATCCATCTGGTCCAGGTGTTTCGTTCTCAGGTAGGTTTTTGATTACCAGTTCAATTTCACTGATGTTAATTTGTCTGTTGAGATTTTCTGTTTCTTTTTGGGTCAGCCTTGGAAGGTTATATTTTTCTAGAAATTCGTCCATTTTTTCTAGGTTATCTAGTTTGTTAACATATAATTTTTCATAGTATTCTCTAATAGTTCTTTGTATTTCTGTGCTGTCTGTAGTCATTTTTCCTTTCTTATTTCTGATTCTGTTTATGTGGGTATACTGTCTGTTTTTCTTGAAAAGTCTGGCTAGGAGTTTTTCTATTTTGTTTATTTTCTCAAAGAACCTGCTCTTGCTTTTGTTGATCCTTTCTATTGTTTTATTCTTCTCGATTTTATTTATTTATGCTCTAATCTTTATTATGTCCCTCCTTCTACTGACTTTGGGTCTCATTTGTTCTTCTTTTTCTAGTATCATTAATTGTGTGTTTAGATTGCTCATATGTGAATGTTCTTCTTTCCTGAGGTAGGCCTGTATTGCAATATACTTTCCTCTTTGCATGGCCTTCACTGTGTCCCACAGATTTTGTGGTGTTGAATTATTGTTGTCATTTGTCTCCATATATATGTTGATCTCTGTTTTTATTGGGTCATTGATCCATTGATTATTTAGGAGCATGTTCTTGAGCCTCCATGTGTTTTGGGGATTTTTCATTTTCTTTGCATAATTCATTTCTAGTTTCATTCCTTTGTGGTCTGAGAAGCTGGTTGGTACAATTTCAATCTTTTTGAATTTTCTGAGGCTCTTTTTGTGGCCTAGTACATGATCTATTCTTGAAAATGTTCCTTGAGAAGAATGTGTATTCTGCTGCTTTTGGGTGTAGAGTTCTGTAGATATCTGTTAGGTCCATCTGTTCTAATGTGTTGTTCAGTGCCTCTGTCTCCTTACTTATTTTCTGCCTGGTTGATCTGTCCTTCAGAGTGAGTGGAGTGTTGACGTCTCCTAGAATGAATGCATTGCATTGTATTTCCCCCTTTAATTCTGTTAGTATTTGTTTCACATATGTAGGAGCTCCTGTGTTGGTGCATATTTATAATGGTTATATCTTCTTGTTGACCATTTTATCATTATGTAATGTCCTTCTTTTCTTCTGTGACTTTCTTTGTTTTGAGGTCTATTTTGTCTGATATAAGTACTGCAACTCCTGCTTTTTTCTCCCTATTAGTTGCATGAAATGTCTTTCTCCATCCCTTCACTTTTAGTCTGTGTATATCTTTGGGTTTAAAATGAGTCTCTGGAAGATAACATATAGATGAGTCTTGTTTTTTTATCCATTCAGTGATTCTATGTCTCTTGACTGTTGAATTCAGTCCATTTACATTTAGGGTGATTATGGACAGGTATGTACTTATTGGCATTGCAGGCTTCATATTCGTGGTTACCAAAGGTTCAAGTATACCTTCCCTACTATCTAAAAGTCTAACAACTCACTTAATATGCTATTAGAAACACAATCTAAAAGTTCTTCTTTTCTTTGTTTGTTTGTTTTTTTCCCCTCCTCTTTCTTCCTCCTCTATTCTTTATATATTAGGTATCATATTCTGTACTGTTTGTCTATCCCTTGATTGACTTTGGGGATAGTTCATTTAATTTTGCATTTACTTAGTAATTAGCTGTTCTATTTTCTTTACTGTGGTTTTATTACCTCTGATGACAGCTATGAAACCATAGGGACCCTTCCAGGTATAGCAGTCCCTCAAAAATACACTGTAGAGATGGTTTGTGGGAGGTAAATTCTCTCAGCTTTTGCTTCTCTGAAAATTGTTTAATCCCTCCTTCAAATTGAAATGATAGCCTCGCTGGGTAGAGTATTCTTCGTTCAAGGCCCTTCTGCTTCATTGTATTAAATATAACATGCCACTCCCTTCTGGCCTGTAAGGTTTCTGCTGAGAAGTCTGATGATAGCCTGATGGGTTTTCCTTTGTATGTGATCTTATTTCTCTCTCTGGCTGCTTTTAATAGTCTGTCCTTATCCTTGATCTTTGCCATTTTAATTATTATATGTCTTGATATTGTCTTCCTTGGGTCCCTTGTGTTGGGAGATCTGCACACCTCCATGGCCTGAGAGACTATCTCCTTCCCCAGATTGGGGAAGTTTTCAGCAATCACCTCCTTAAAGACATTTTCTATCCCTTTTTCTCTCTCTTCTTCTTCTGGTACCCCTATAATGCAAATATGTTGCATTTGGATTGATCACACAGTTCTCTCAATATTATTTCATTCTTAGAGATTCTTTTTTCTCTCTATGCCTCAGTTTCTCTAGTTTCTATTTCATTTATCATCTCTTCCACCATATCCAATCTGCTTTTAATACCGTCCAATGTTCTCTTCAATGATTGGATTTCCAACTGGAATTCATTCCTGAGTTCTTGAATATCATTCCGTACCTCCATGATCATGTTAATGATTTTTATTTTGAACTCCCTTTCAGGTGGAGTCATAAGATACATATCATTTAAATCTTTCTCAGGAATTGTATTATTAATTTTACTTTGGACCAGGTTCCTTTGGTATTTCTGATTTGTGTATGGTGCCCTATAGTGTCCATAAACTCTACTCTCTGGAGCTGCTCAGCCCCTGAAGCAATGTTGGGGATTGTAGGGGAGTGACACTGGTGCCTCGGGGGAGGAAAGAGAAGTTTCCTGGTTCCTGGCTGCTATGCCTGTGTCCACTGCCTGAACCAGTGGGCTGAGCACACAGGTATAAGCCTCTGTGCTTTGTGTTTTTAGTTGCTGTAGACAGATCTTCCCTCTGGCTGGCCTACCACCAGGGAAGGGTTTCCTGGTTTGCAAGCCCGGTGGGGCTGGCCAGGAGAAAGGTGCACTAGACTACCTGTCACAGAAGGGGTGCTTAGAGTTGTGTAGGCATCCAGGGAGCTGGAGCACGTGAAGATCATGAAAATTCCCAATCTCCTGGGCAGAGTGCATCCAGACAATTTTGTCTACCTGTCTTTTCTCCTGAGCAGTAAGCTCTGTGCAATCCTTGCCCCTTTAGCAGCCCTCTAGCTAAGGGCTTCTTTGTTAGGAAGTCTCTCAGACTGCCCACCTTTCTTTTGTCCCAGAGCAGCTGGATATGGCTCCCTGCTTTCCACAAGCAGCCAGAATCTTAGTCTCTCCAGGAATTCTGCCTGTCTTAGCTTTCCAACCCCCTAATTGCGAGAGTATCATGCAAGCACCTTGAAGTGCAAGTTTGTGCTCCCAGAGAAGATCTCCGGACTTAGGTATTCAGCAGTCCCAGTTCTCCACTCCTTCCCTGCTCCATTCCTGTTCCTCCTGCTGGTGAGCTGGGGTGGGGCAAGGGCTTGGATCCCGCAGGACCACAGGTTTAGTACGTTACCCTTTTCCATGAGGGCTGCTCTTGTCTCCAGGTGTATGCAGTTTGTTGCTGTCCTCTTTCCTATAGCTCTTTCAAGAGTAGTTGCAGGAGTTATATTTTCATATTACATGCAGATTTCGGAGGAAGCCTCTGTCTCACCTCTCATACCGCCATATTATATGATCTATCTTGAAAATGTTCCATGTGCACTTGAGAAGAATGTATATTCTGTTGCTTTTGGATGAAGTGTTCTGTAGATGTCCGTTAGGTCCATTTGTTCTAATATGCTGTTCAGTGCCTCTTTCTCTTTACTTATTTTCTGTTTGGTTGATTTGTCCTTTGGAGTAAGTGGTGTGTTGAAGTCTTCTAAAATGAATGCATTGCATTATATTTCCCCCTTTAATTCTGTTAGGATTTGTTTCACATATGTAGGTGATCTTGTGTTGGGTGCATTGATATTTATAATAGTTATATCCCCTTGTTGGACTGACCCCTTTATCATTATGAAATGTCTTTCTTTGTCTCTTGTGACTTTCTGTGTTTTGAAGTCTATTTTGTCTGATACAAGTGCTGCAACTCCTGCTTTTTTCTCCCTATTAGTTGCATGAAATATCTTTTCCATCCCTTTTCTTTCAGTCTGTGTATGTCTTTGGGTTTGAAGTGAGTCTCTTCTAGGCAGCATATAGATGGGTCTTTTTTTTTATAAGTTATTTTGGTATCGTTAATCTATAATTACATGTGCAATATTATGGTTATTAAACTACCCCCTTCATCAGGTCCCCCACACCAACCCCATGACAGTCACTATCTCAGCATAGTGGGATACTATAGAATCACTACTTGTCTTCTCTGAGTTGTATAGCCTTTCCCATGCCCCACCAACATTACATCTGCTAATCATAATGCCCCTTTTTCCCTCTTATCCCTCCCTTCTGACCCATCTTCCCCAGTCCCTTTCCCTTTGCTAACTATTAATCCATTCTTGGGTTCTGTGAGTCTGCTGCTGTTTTGTTCCTTCAGTTTTTTTCTTTGTTCTTATACTCCACATATGAGTGAAATCATTTGATACTTGTCTTTTTCAGCTTGGCTTATTTCACTGAACATAATACCCTCTAGCTCCATCCATGTTGCTGTAAATGGTAGGATTTGTTTTCTTCTTATGGCTGAATAATATTCCATTGTGTATATGTACCACATCTTCTTTATCCATTCATCTACTGATGGACACTTAGGTTGCTTCCATTTCTTGGCTATTGTAAATAGTGCTGCGATAAACATAGGGGTGCACCTGTTTTTTTGAAACTGGGCTGCTGCTTTCTTAGGGTAAATTCCTAGTAGTGGAATTCCTGGGTCAAATCGTATTTCTATTTTGAGTTTTTTGAGGAACCTCCATACTGCTTTTCACAATGGTTGAACTAATTTGCATTCCCACCAGCAGTGTAGGAGGGTTCCCTTTTCTCCACATCCTCGCCAACATTTGTTGTTGTTTGTGTTTTGGATGTTGGCCATCCTCGCGGGTGTGAGGTGATATCTCATTGTGGTTTTAATCTGCATTTCTCTGATGTTTAGCGATGTGGAGCATCTTTTCATGTGCCTATTGGCCATCTGAATTTCTTCTTTAGAGAAGTGTCTATTCATGTCCTCTGACCATTTCTTAATTGGATTATTTGCTTTTGGTTTGTTAAGGTGCATGAGTTCATTATATATTTTGGATGTCAACCCCTTATCAGATACGTCATTTATGAATATATTCTCTCATACTATAGGATGTCTTTTGGTTCTACTGATGGTGTCCTTTTCTGTACAGAAGCTTTTCAGCTTGATATAGTCCCACTTGTTTATTTTTGCTTTTGGTTCCCTTGCCCGGGGAGATATGTTCATGAAGAAATCACTCATGTTTATGTCCAAGAGATTTTTGCCTATGTTTTTTCTAAGAGTTTTATGGTTTCATGACTTACATTCAGGTCTTTGATCCAGTTCAAGTTTACCTTTGTGTGTGGGGACAGTAGTCCAGTTTCATTCTCTTACATGTAGCTGTCCAGTTTTTCCAACAGCAGCTGCTGAAGAGGCTGTCATCTCCCCATTGTATATCCAAGGCTCCTTTATTAAATATTAATTGACTGTATATGTTTGTGTAATGTTTGGATTTTAGATGGGTTTTTTTTTATCCATTCAGTAACTCTATGTCTTTTGATTGGTGCATTCAGACCATTTACATTTAGGGTGATTATAGATAGGTATGTACTTATTACCATTGCAGGCCTTAGATTCATGGTTACCAAAGATTCAAGGGTAATTCCTTTACTATCTAACAGTCTAATTTAACTCACTTTGTATGCTATTACAGATACAACCTAAAGATTCTTTTCTTTTTTCCTCCTCCTCCATTATTTGTATGTTATGCATCATATTCTATACTCTTTGTCTATCCCCTGGGTGACATCTATTTAGCTTTAGGAATACTTCTGTGTATAGGAGTTCCTCCAAAATGCACTGTAAAAGTGGTTTGTGGGAGGTAAATTCTCTCAGCTTTTGCTAATCTGAAAATTGTTTAATCCCTTCTTCAAATTTAAATGATAACCTTGCCGGGTAGAGTATTCTTGGTTCGAGGCCCTTCTGCTTCATTGCATTAAATATATCATGCTACTCCCTTCTGGCCTGTAAGGTTTCTGTTGGGAAATCTGATCATAGCCTGATGGGTTTTCCCTTTGTATGTGATCTGTTTTCTCTCTAGCTGCCTTTAAAAGTCTGTATTTATCCATGGTCTTTGCCATTTTAATTATTATATGTCTTGATGTTGTCTTCCTTCGGTCCCTTGTTTTGGGAGATGTGTGCACCTCCATGGCTTGAGAGACTATCTCCTTCCCCCAATTGGGGAAGTTTTCAGCAATCACCTCCTCAAAGACACTTTCTTTCCCTTTTTCTCTCTCTTCTTCTTCTGGTACCCCGATTATGCGAATATTGTTGCGTTAGGATTGGTCACAGAGTTCTCTCAATATTCTTTCATTCTTAGAGACTTTTTCTCTCTGTGCCTCAGCTTCTTTGTATTCTTCTCTAATTTCCATTCCATTTACTGTCTCTTCTACTACATCTAATCTGCTTTTAAATACCTCCATTGTATGTTTCATTTCAGACATGGAATTTCTTAATGATTGAATCTCTGTCTTAAATTTATTCCTGAGTTCTCAAATATTTTTCTGTACCTCCATAAGCATGTTTATTTGTATTTTGAACTCTCTTTCAGGAAGATTGGTGAGTTCAGTTTCATTTAGCCCTTTTTCTGGGGTTTGTGAGATTTTGGTCTGAACCATGTTCTCTTGACGTTTCATATTTCTGTGTGGTGCCCTCTAGTCCCCCGAAGCTCCAGTCTGTGAAGCTGCTCAGCCCCTAGTGTGGGGAGTGGAGCTGTTGCCTGGGGTGAGGAAAGATCTGTTTCTTGATTCCTGTCTGAGGTGCCTGTCTGCAGTATCACAGCCAGTGGGCCGAGCTCACAGGTGTAAGCCTCTGTGCTTGGCGTTTCTAGCTATTGTACGTGGGGTTTCCCTCTGACTGGCCTGACGCCAGTGCAATGACGCCAGTTTGTGAGCCGGTGCTGTCATGCCAGGAGGAAGGCTCGGCAGGCTGCGAATCACAGTGAGGGCCCTTGGAGCTTAGTAGCCAGCCAGGGGGATGGAGCGCAAGAAGCTCCTCAAAGTTCACAATCTGCTGGGAAGAGTGTACCTAGACAACCTTGTTCCCCTACACCTTCTCCCACACAGCAAGCTCTGTGGAAACCCCGCCCCTTCAGCAGGCCTCTCGGTGCTAGGAAGCCTCTCAGATGGCCTGCCTTTCCCTTGTCTCAGAGCAGCTGGGTGTGGATCCCGTCCTCCACAAACGGCCAGAATCTGTCTCTCAAGCACTCTGCCAGTCCCGGCTCCCCATCCCCCAGAGCACCACACAATGTAGGTTTCTGCTTCTAAAGCAGATCTCCAGGGCTGGGTGTTCAGCAGTCCCAGGCTTCCACACCCTCCCCCGCTCCGTTTCTCTTCCTCCTATGGGTGAGCTGGCGTGGGGGAAGGGCCTTGGTCCCACCGGATCAAGGCTTTGCTACGTTACCCTGTTTTGTTAGGTCTGTTCTGTTCGTGAGTTCTGTATGTAGTCTGGTGCAGCCTTCTTTCGTGTTGCTGTTTTAGGGTTAGTTGTATTAACTGTATTTTCACACTACCTGTGGTTTTAGGAGGAGTTCTCTGTCTCACCTGTCACACCGCCATCTTGAATTGAAAGCTGTGTGTGTATTTTAATATAAACATAAGAATACTGGCAATCACGAAGACAGCCTTTAGCAGTCAGAAATTTCGAAGGTGTTTGAAAAATGTAAGGTAGTGGGATTTGATTGAAGAAATTATAGGACTAAAAAGTAGAGGAGAAGATCACTGGGAAATATGAGAGCAGCCTTGAGGCACCCTAAGTTTAAAGGACGTAGATGTGAGTAGCAGGGGAATGACTGACCTTTTGTGTATTTTCATCCCCATTTGGTCTAATTACCAGAGGTGTTCACCCTTGCATTGAGACAAGGGGATTTGGTCTAGAGAGGCAGGATAATGCCTCCACATACAGGGAAACTGACTTGCTGACAGACTTCACTGTTTGCACTTCTGACCTTTCCTCCACAATCACTAGCAGTGGGATACAGAAAACAGAAACTCTGTCACAGAAAAGCAAATAGGGATTCCCAAATGCAAATGCAAGGGCACACATAAGAATCACTAAAACTCTTAAAGAAAACTATCTCCATGACTAAATTCAACAAATGCAATAATTGATGCTACCTAAGGAAATATTACTGGAATGAGTATAAGGAGTGTCCAAAAGAATTGTAATTAATAAGTTCAGAGCAGAACAATCGGAGAAAATAAAAAGAATGCTATGGATGTTGTGGGGAAAAAAACAATTAAGAGAGCTTGGACACCTAGTACTCAGATCCTGTTTTCTATTATTCTCCAGTTAAAAGGAAAATCAGGACTCATTGGAGAAATGTCTGATTCTAAGACTGGGGTAGGAAATAAAAAAGATGAGCTTGGAGCATCTCATAGTGCCAGAATGTAAGCATGTACTTAAAAAAACTCTATAATGATTGGTATATATCAAAGGGACACAGAAGCCAACCAGAAGAGCTCCCAATGGCCAAAGATGGAACAATGTGAGCAACAAAATTAAGTACTATGGGATTATAACCCAAGTATAAAACAAATATCCAGAAGTCCATACTGATATAAATACTTGAAGAAATAAATAAACGGGAGAAAATAGACAAATCCCCTGTGCAGAAGTATTCCAGATAATTTATGTAGATATTCTGCCCTCTGTATAACTCTCCTGTGGGAGAATTTCCCCTCTGTTCCCTATTTTGAGAGGATTTTTTTTTATTGTAAGGATGTTCGTTTATGTCAAGTACTTTTTCTGCATCAATTGAGATGATCATGTGGTTTTTACTCTCATTCTATTAATGTGATGAATTACATTGACTTTCTTACATTGAACCACCCTTGCATTCCTGGAATAAGGCCCACTAAGTCATAGTGAATTTCCTCTTACTATGCTGCTGGATTTGATTTACTTTTGTAAAATGGAAACAATAATCATACTTTGCAGGATAGTCATGATGAGAAAATTATATATGTATATGATATATAAGGTATATATCATATACATATATAAAATCATACATAATTATATATACATATAAATTATATATAATTATATATAACATACATATATTATATATAATTATATATATGATATACATATATACATACTAAAATTTTACAGTTATTATTATTGGATGAGCTCACTCAAAGGGAGTGTCTAGAGTGAAAAGAGAGCCTAGGAAAGAATTTTATGCAACATTTTTAAGCAATAGACAGAAGAAAGACATTGACATAGAAGTCTGAGAGTGACCAGACATCTATGTCACATAGCTTAAATAAAAAATGGAATGTACTAGAGCATATATCTGGAAAGCCTAGAAATATAACTGTTTTCAGGCACAGCTGAAATCCAACTCCAGACTCTGCTTTGCTCTGTTGAATTAATATTGAGGCAGGGTGCCTTCACATGCTGATAAAAATGGTCACAGGCAGCTTTAGATTTGCATAATCCTTAATCACTGATTTTTTTTAATCTGCCATTAAAATTCCAGTTTTAAAAATCTGAGAAAGGTTTTAATTGACTTTAATTAACCACTTTTTTGGGGGGTTCCATTCTGTTGTGACACAATGTTCATTAATATATAATGCTTTTATTTTTTATTTTAAATAGGTGTGAAAGAAAAAATTCTTTTTAAGTCTGCAGGTTCTAATGTGCTCTTTTTGCTTTTAACCTCTCCAGCATAACCCCAGGCAGATATTTCCCTCACTGCTTTAAGGGTAGTGCCACAGATGAAAAGCAATTTAATATCTACCCATCTGCCATAGTTCATAAGTAAACTCGCACATGAACTAGGGCATTCTCTATCTTCATGGCAGCTTGCTAGTGCTCCTCTAGTGTGCTTAGCTATTATACGTTGCTAAGCAATAATCCTAGGGCTTGCATTGTCCCCACTGAAAATGCAGAATGGAAGTAGATGTGTGTTTGGTTACAACTCTAGACAAACACTTCTCTCTTAGAACCATAAAAACAAGAAAAGAAAAGGAGGCATAGCAAAAGCAGGGTCAATAACTCAGGATTCTGTACAAGGCTATCTGCAGCTGTCCTTTGATTGAGTGACCTCTGAATTCAAGAAGCATAAATTATAGCACTACCCCAAAGGCAAATTAATTCAGAGGTTGAATTGAGTATAGTTTCAAACAGGTACTGGTTTTTTTAGCCGGTATATGCTTTGACATTCTTAAACTTTTTATAGATAGATGGATTCATTTATACATTCACTCAATAAATGATTTACTGATGTGTCACTTTGTATCAGGCACTATGCTAAACACTGGAATTCTTTTTCAGGAATGTCTTACTCAGCTCTTCATAGAATTAAGAGCCTTTCAAACATATATACCTTCACCCCTGTATTAACCCACCTTCTAACATACAAAGACCTATTCAGGCACTATGAGCATAAATGGTTTCAACTAAATAAGAAGGGATACAAAAGAATTCCTTATTCATATTTTCAAAGTTCTAGCTTTTTAAGTGACTTTTATCATTTTTTGCACTTAGTGCATGGCCCGCTACTGGGCGTGGCCTCAGTACAACCCTATTTAAAGACATAAATAGGAATGAATTATAATCCACACTATAATAAGTTTTAACTCTTATAATAAGACTCTTCACAAGGAGGCATATAACATTAGTGGAACTGATTGCTTATTAGACTGGTAAAAATTCATCCAGCAGAGCTAGTCAACTAGATGTGTGATGTTTTCTTTAAACACAGGTCCTGTCTGAAACTCAGCTAGCTAGAATGACACTGTAAAGGAAGGAGGGAAAAAAGCACTTTTAAACACTTTTTTAGGAAAAGGCACTTTTCTACAAAACTTTGTTAATCTTAGGGCTGTGTAATAAGAACAGAGCTGAGCAGACTGATGATTTCAAAAAAGATTTTTCAAGATCCAAGTTAAGCTCAGAGCCTGAAAAGTACAATAGCTGGGGTAAAGAAATGAGGAGTTCACATGATACATTTAACCATAATACTTTCTATGCAAAGTTATGTATTTGAATATATTCTGGGAGCTTCCTGGCAAGATTGCATCATTTTAATTTTGACAAGTATTATCATATATATGTATATCAAGAATAAAGACACTTCCTTTGACATGTTGAAATTACAATAATAGGTCCTCTTCCCACTTCCTGTACACACATATGTATGCATATATTCACAAAGGGAGACTCAGAATATTAGGTTTAATAGTGGTGACTGATCACCGAATATTTAAGTATATTACATTGCATTTGATAAAACAACAAGCAACTGCAATGTTTTCAGTATATATTATACACTGGGGTGAATAGATTTAAACAAAACACACTTCCCTCTACCATACACTGAAAAGCTGTAACAGAAATTGAAAGTATGAGAATGGCAAAGACCAAAAATTCTTGACTGATATGTTTTCTAGAAAGGCAAGAAATTACATGATGGATTACATATGTAAAGTTTTACAGGTGCAAATTTGGCCATAAAACGATTAAAGTGAACACCTAATTAAATTTAGAACAAATTACCTAGATCACGATTCTGTTTGGAATGTTTGAAATGAAAGAGTTCATTTATAAGCCTGACCCAAGTGATTAAGGTATAGTAAAGTATGTGTATGAGGTAATGGTGGTGGAGCATGAGAAAGAAGGAAGTAAAATGAAGAAACTGGTTGGGAGGGGACAGACAGAAAGGGACTTGCAAGAAACTTCTATTTAAAAGTTAGTGAAGCTGTGAAAACAGTAATAACTTTATAATAAAGACAGAATAAGTGTTGGAAATTTTGGTTCTTAATGTGTTATGTATTATAATGTGTATTAATAAAAAAAACACTAAGTAATTGCTTTTAATTGGTTTAAAAAACAGAAAAACACTGGAGAAAAGCAAGCACCAAAAAGTTATGACTAGCATCTACACTGCAATTTATAGTACAGCAAACACTTCAATAATTATTATTGTAACTTAGCCTAGCACAACCTAGTACATACTAAATACTCAATACTTGTAAACTGAGTTGAAGGGAATTTCTATTAATTGAAATACAAATTGAAATTGTTAAATTTTAAATATGGTAAAGAATTTCTGTCACACAGAATTTCACTAAGTATCTGAAGTTAGAAGAATTATAGTGAAAGGGATGATATCTTGCCCACCTATTTGTTGCCTTTTAGATCCTATAAATTTTCAGCCTGCATAATTATGTGGGATTTGGGTTAAGGATGAGTCTAGAAGTCAAACAGAATAAATGTGTGGTCAAGTACAGAGGTTAAAAATTAGAACAAAAATATAATAAGCAGGCTGAATCACGAGGGCTCTTCATTTTATTTTTGCGTTAATGGGTTGCCTATGTATTATTAGCTCTCTTAGCTAAATTTCCTAAATACAAGATGGCTCAAAAGTATTAATAGAAGGTTAAGGGAACACATTTTAAACTATTCCCCAAATTGCATTTAAGATACCTCAGGGATTATATTTTTAAAAGGCAAAATCTTGAGGAATGCATCCCTAATGGAAACTTAATAATAGTTTTAAATTCTGTTGTGTAGTGAAAAGGCTCGTACTCTACCTTGGGATTTGACTTCATCTGTTGCTTCTTTTGCCACATTGTTGCTGGCATCCAATGCAGAACTGTCTGGTGTACCTTGTAAGCTCTGAAAGGAGAAAAGAAATACCAATTAAAATGAGGTGCTTTCCCTCACAGTTGTATCAACGCTCCCAATTAAAGAATACTTACGCCTTTAGATTGCCAAAATAAGTGAAATCATATGGTATTTGTCTTTCTCCTCTGGGCTTATTTTACTTAGCATAATACCCTCTAGGTCCATCCATGTTGTCACAAATGGCAGAATTCCTTTCTCTTTTACAGCTGAATAATATTCCATTGTATATATGTACCATCTCTTAGAAAGACAAGTTCCATATGATTTCATTTATATGTGGAATCTAAAAAACAAAAAATGAACAAAATAGCAGTAGACTAAGAGATGCTGAGAAGTGACTGGTGGTTACCCTGGGGGGAAGAGTTAAGGGGCTAATGTTTTCTTTACTATTAGAATCGCCTTTCATATTTGTGGTGGAAAGAAAAAGATTTCATCCTTAATTGAGGGAATTAAAGGCAAATTTTATGAATAAATGGTGGCAAAATAGCTTTTTGTACTCATGCTGATGTAATTTTAAAAAAGTAATAGAATAGTTTTAAAGTTCACATTAGTCAACTTAATGGTGAATCCCTATAGCTATATTAAATTGCTTCCCCCTTTCTATAAAATGTTCTTCCTCACTGAAGTATTCTATTTAAAAACAAAGTTACTTAAATGATTAACATGGAAATTACATTTTCAGAATGATAGTAAAGTTACCCTAAAAACTGTTGGTTATTGAACAAAGGTAATAGTCCTGATTTTAGGAAGCAAACTTTATTTATCTATAATTCAAAATAGCTCTTCACAAATAATTTACCCATCTATAGAAGCTTCCTGCAACTGATTCAAATGAGTCAGACAAGTTTGGTGATCAAGATGAGTTTGCCCTTTTTCATTCGTTGTTTTGTTTATCTTTTTGAATGCCCACATCCTTTCTTTTCCCTCTCCATAAGAAAATTAATTTGTCCAGTTTAGTCTCCAGCATTAATATCTGATTCTTCCCGACATCTTTACCTTAATAGGCTCTTCCACTTCAGTTTCTTCCTGATTCCTTTCCTTGTCTTCTTTTACATTTTCCTGAAGTAGAAAGAGCGTTAGTAAGATAAAACTAACATCTTAAATTTTACGATAGCAAGCTTGCTATGTAAAAAAATTTCACATAATGAGTAAACATCATACCGAATAAAATCACAGAGAAGTTATATGAACAAATTCAAACAGTAACAGTCTTGTTATATATAAGAAATGCCAACCAACTAAAAGCAGGTCACTGTGACCCAACAGTTAGTTGATCGCTTTTTTCAGCATTTTTATCAAAACCTGATGCAGAATAAATACTTCAACTAAAAGGTGAAGTAATTAAATCATAGAATACAATGTTGCATCCCAGTTTTCCCAAGAATATTGAATCTCAAATCTTCTCATGATTAAAACCTCTATAGGTCAGGTACCTGAGCTGGTCTGGGTTCCTCTTGAGATGTTGACTCACTCATCTGGACCACTAAAAAGATATCACCAAATATTAGGGGAAAGTATTACCAGAACAGTAGTAATAACAAAAAAAGAGAGAAAGAAAATATTAATAAACAACAAAAGGTACTCTTGAAGATCAAAATCTCCCCCACCCCCCACTGCATCCCACCATTCTGTTGAATGGCAAGAAGTTCTCAACTGCTAAATTATTCAAACTGTACTTGTGGAGAGCGGTTGGGGCAGAAGGAGCAAGAGTCCAGGACAGGACTGATTGTGTTTTTGTGCCTAGTCTCCATCTAGGACCTGAACAGGGCCTGAATCTGAAAGAAACCTTGAAAAGTTTCCTAATTTCCAGGAACAAGTATCTCAGAAATGCAGGGAGGTCTTATCTCAAGGCCAGCCACCTGGACCAGATGCCCCCAGGCGTATGTGACTTAAGTATTGGATTAATGTCCGATTGGATTGATCTGTGGGCAATACTTAAGTGATTGGATTGAGGTCCTTGAGAAGGGCGTGTGAATCTAATCTGTAGGCAATTCATGTGTATATAAGCCATGCCAGAATAAAGCTTCTTTGCATTCTGCAGCAGATAGTTTGCCCTCCTGTCATCTTGTATATACAGCCCAACGCCCCCACCGAGGAACTGTTCGACTCCTGCCGGCAGGCCCCGGTAGTACTACTGTTATTACTGACCAAAGCTAGATTAGTCTAGGCTAGTGCTCAGGGAGACAGGAAAATTCACCAGAGTAATCATCACCATTATCATTAAAAAACAGCAGCCAGCAACAGAAGGCAATTGAATTTTTAAAACATTATTATCATCCTCATTAAATTTTGAAAAATAACAATCAAGGTGAGGTGAAGTGAAACTCTGATGTTACTTAATTCATGTGTAAAGGCAGACAGACATTAGAATAATAACTTCGCTAAAAAGGTTTCTTTTTGAGGAGAGAGTTCTGAGAAGAATGGAATTTATCTGGTTTATTTATTCATATTAAGGAATTAAAATGAATATTACCCAATCCCCACCTCATTGCAAATGGCTATAGAGTTAGTTACAAACTATCAAAATTACTGCTATACCAAAAATCATTTGAGTTTGTGTATATCTAGCAAGGTGCTATGTAAAAGTTAATTTTAAATACATGGCCTCAGCTTCTAGAGTGATTACAATTTATCATTTGAAATGGTAAGTTTATAATGTGCTAGAGTGTTTAATTTTCTTTTTATCAACATAACACATGTTCTAGTTGAATAAACCAAAAGTACTGGCTTTGGAGACAACAGATTCCAACACTTAAAAATAGCTGCCTCAAAGCCTTTTTGAAGCAGTTCATAAATAATAAATAGTACAAAATAGATTTCTTTGATAGGTCCCAATTGTACATTCTCGCTGACTGCTTTCTTTGCTTATGTGTCCATCTCCTGAAATTGCTAAGAAGCTTCCTTCCATTTCTTTTAAATTCTGTTTTGTTTGGATATGCTCCAGATCCTTTATTGGTAAATTGGCTCAAGATCCTTTATTGAGTACTTTCTGTATGCAGGCAGATACTGGGCTTAAAAAAGGTGGATAATAAATAATAATAAGAAAAAAGGTGGATAAGATGTACCTTTGAAGAGGTCCCAGTTTAGTAAGGGGAAAAGGAATAAACATGCAATTTAATCTGCAAGTGCAAAAGTAGAGACACTCATATAATGTTAACAAATACAGAGGAATGAGTGTTTATTTTCCTAGGAAGGTCAGGGAACTTTTCACAGAAAAATAGGTTTCCAAGTTGGATTTTAAGGGACTAGTAAGACATTTCTGTGAAAAGGAGGGGAAGAGTATTCGAGGCAGAAGGAGCAATAGTACACTAGTGTCTGAGATTTCAAAAGGTGTTCAAAGCATTCATGCAGCAGACCATAGTTATATAAGAGGAAGTAGCAGAAAATGAGCTAAAAAGGTGATTTTCAATTTATAAAGAATTATTCATGCTAAATCAAGGAGTTTGGATTTTATTCTGTGCTTTTTAAGCACAGGACAGATGTAATCAAATTGGTGCTTTAAAAAACAAAATGACAGAAAAACAGTTTGGAGGAAAGCAAGCACCTAAAAAGTTGTAACTAGCATCTACATAGCAACTTACAGTATAGAAAACACTTTAATAATTATTATTGTAGTTCAGCCCAGCACGCCTTAGCACATACTAAATACTCAATACTTGTAAACTGAATTGAAGGGAATTTCAGTTAATTGAAATTGTTAAATTTTAAATACTGTAAAGAATTTCTGTCAAGACTGGAAGTGTGAAGGCTGGGGGAAGAGAGAATGAAGGTATATTTTGCACCTTAAGTGTTGCACCTAAGGTGAACCTTGGTGAGCCCCTCACTCTAGTTGAGACTTTGCCAGACATTGTCAGTACCTTAATTACACCCTTCAGCTTCACCTTTTCAGTGCATGCAGATGGTCTCTGACTGCAAGTGTCTGCAGTTCTGTCTGCCGTCTTGTTATCAGTCCAAAGGTAGGCGTAGGCCAGAAATGCTAGGGAGTTAATATCTGACAGGTGAATGGTGGAAAGGAGGCTGCATATAGTCCAAGTGATGGAAAATTTGTGAAGAATGTTCTATACTGTCTCCCAGAGTTCCCCAATGGGATTGGGTTTCAGTTGCCCACAGTTGTCCACAGAAAGCTGCCCAATAATGCATTTGATAACCACCCAATAATGGATGTTTTCATCATTTTCCTGTATTACTTCTCTACTCTCTTTCCATTATTTCTTGGAACCACCTCCCAAATGAACTTGCACTCAACTCCTTGGATCATGGTCTGTTCTGAGGGAATCCAGGCTAAAACAGATACAATATCTGGTTTGGAGGCATAATTGGATCTAAGACGTGAAAGAGGAATAGCTAAGGCTTACTGAGTATTTTTTCATATGTAGAAGACTGAATGGATGATGATTCCATTAAGTGAAATAAGGAAAGAAGAAAAAAACAAGTTTGAGGAATGATACAAATTTGAGTTTGGAGGTGTTATATTTGAGATACCTGTTCAACAGGCTGATAAAAGTTTCCAGTAAGACTCTGAATGCCATTGAAATATGCTACATTGGCAGGAATTTATGCAAAATCAAGTCATTGGAAAATGATAGCAGCATTGTCTAGTTAACAGCATTAACTTGCATTTTAATTACTTAAAGTACATAGTATTCTGCATTCCTCAATTCCACCATGAGGTTCCAGAGTCATTCCACTTTGGTTATCAGCTATGAGACAGAGCCTTTGTGAATATAATTAAGAAACCTCCCCCACATACTCCAGGTAGATTTGCAAATTGTGGAATTACAGCATTTGGCATCTTGGTTAGCAAGACTTTGAGTCATATATGAAATAATCCATAAAGAAGGGGTTATACAAATAAAGATCAGAGAAGAAATAAATAAAATTGAGAAGAATAAGACAATAGAAAATTCAATAAAACCAAGAGCTGGTTCTTTGAAAAAATAAACAAAATAGATAAACCCCTAGCCAGACTCATTAAGAGAAAAAGAGAATCTACACACATAAACAGAATCAGAAATGAGATAGGAAAAATAACAATGGAACCACACAAATACAAAGAATTATAAGAGAATATTATGAGAATCTGTATGCTAACAAGCTGGAAAACCTAGAAGAAATGGACAACTTCTTAGAAAAATACAACCTTCCAACACTGACCAAGCAAGAAACAGAAAAACTAAACAGACCAATCACCAGCAATGAAATTGAATAGGTAATCAAAAAACTACCCAAGAACAAAACCCCTGGGCCAGATGGATTCACCTCTGAATTCTACCAGACATATAGAGAAGAAATAACACCCATTCTCCTTGAGAAGATCATACACCATGATCAAGTGGGATTCATCTCAGGGATGCAAGGAT